>JASVEL010007386.1:0-169344 GCA_032618575.1 Nicotiana noctiflora
CAAAATACCTAAAAATCAAAGAGCTAAGCAAGTATTAGAAATAATAATAAACGACGAAGAATACGTACAAATGGAATACATAGACTATGAATTAGAAAGTAATGATAGTATATATGAATTATCAGAAAATGAATTAGAATCAATATTAGAATCAGATAATGAAGACAATGAATTAACAGATGACTGAAAAAGAAATAAATATAATAACCCAAGAAGAATACCAAGATGAAGAATCTACGGAATAAAAAGTAATATTTGATGAAAATATATTTGAACAAATAAAAGGAAAAGAATTAGACTTAAGTGTAGAAAAAATATTAGATATACCAAAAATGAAAAACTGATTTAAAAGAAGTAAAGAAGAATACTATGTAATTAGCGAAAGAGAACACATAATAGACTGTAAATATACCAAAAGAAAAGCTAAAATACCAATAATAAATAAACGTATAATAAATGTAACGACCCGGCCCGTCGTTACGGGAATTTTCACCCCGTTACCTTGCATTTACATATATTATGCTTTTAAAACAGTATTAGAGCATATCAGGTGAGTTAGGAGTGATTTGGATTGAAAATGAAACAAATAGCATGTTTGAAGAAAGCTTGAATATGAAAAGTCAACCAAGAGTTGACTATTGAGTTAGAGTGCTTGGAACCGGATTCTGATGATTCGACTAGTTCCGGGGGATCATTTATGACTTAGGAGAACAATCGGAATTGAATTTGGAGGTCCGTGTAGTTTTAAGCTTGAATTGGCGAATGTCGAATTTTGGCGAAAACCGGATGGTAGGTGATATTTTGATCCGGGGGTCGGAATGGAATTTCGACAATTTCTGTAGCTTCGTTATGTGATTTTGGATGTGTCCGCAAATTTTCAGGTCATTCGGACATCGTTTGATCGGGTTTTGGATTGAATGTTAGTTTTGAAAGTTTTTAAGAAACTTAGGCTTGAATCCGTGGTTAATTGGTGATTTTGATGTTTAGTATGGTGTTTTTATGATTGGAACAAGTCTGTATCATGTTTTGAAGTATGTTGGTGGTTTTCGTTGAGGTCCCGGGGGCCTCGGGATGATTTCGGACCATCAACCGGGCATTTGGACTTGGCAAAAATCTGCAGAAAAACTGCAGGTTCTGCCCAGGCCCTTAAGCCTTCGCGTTCGCGTGACAAGTGTCGCGTTCGCGAAGGCCAAGCCTTTTGTGCATCGCGTTCGCGGGAGGGGGAGACGCGTTCGCGTAGGCCAGGATTTGTTGAGCATCGCGAACGCGTTGCTTGGGTCGCGTTCGCGTAGGGTCGTGAGTGTTGTGCTTCGCGTTCGCGGGATGTGTATCGCGAACGCGTAGAAGAAATCCGGGTGGCTGGGAGTTTGAACATCGCGAACGCGTGGGAGGCATCGCGTCCGCGAAGGGTAACCGGAATTGAGCATCGCGAACGCGTGGCTAGTGTCGCGTTCGCGAAGAGTAAGGCAGGGCTGTTCATCGCGAACGCGTAGAGGGTCACGCGAACGCGAAGAACAACGGTCTCTGGCAGTGAATTAAATTGCAGAACAGAGGGGTTACGGGTTTACACCCCCAAAACACAACTTTGAGCCCTAGAGAGAAGAAAACTCGAGGAAATCACTGAGAAGTCATCGGGTATTCGTCGAAGGTAAGATTCTTGACTCAAAAACATCATTTTATGGTAGTATTAACATCAATCTTCATGAAATTGGGTTGAAATCTTGAAGAAATGTGGCCTAAGTATTGAAAACGGGATTTTTGGATTTGGAAGGCCATTTGAACTCCGATTTCGATAAATTTTATATGCACGGACTCGTGGCGAGATAAGGATCGCGTTGGTACTAATTTCGGAATTTTCCGAGCAGTGGGGCCCGGGGTCGGGTTTTACCAACTTAGTGTAATTTTGCGAATTTCATATAAATTGAAGTGGGTTATGATTATTTGACCCGTATTTGATGTAATTATTGTGGTTTGACTAGATTCCACGCACGAGGGAGCGAAATTCAAAGGAAAAGGCATCGCGGACGAGTCTACGACCGGCTAGAGGTGAGTAGTTTGTGTATATTGTAGCCTGAGGGTTCGAAACCCCGGCTTAGCACATTGTGACGCTAATAGGCGTGGCTCGCACACCGTGGCAGGTGCGGGATTGATTGTGATTGGGGATTGAGACTTGGTCCATCCCGGAAATGAATAATATGTTGTTAGTGTTGGAAATACACCGTATTTGCTATATTTGTGGGCTGTAAGCCTTGTTTGGGGCCTTGTGCCGATCTGTAGCGTCCTTAGAGGACAATATCTATGTGATAGCTATAATTGCTTAAATCACTGATCTCAGTCCTGAAAATTGTAATCACACTTTTGAAATGCTAAGTCACCGGCTTTTACAAATTTAATAAAGTTAAAGTATTTTTCATAAATTATGAATTGAGAACTGGAATTAAGAAAAATGAACTGTTTTGTGACTTAATTGCTTATTGTGGACTGAGCATGGGATCGGGCTGCACGCCGCAGTGGTTGATATGAGGATCGGGCTGCACGCCGCAGCAGTATTGCGCTTGGGCCGTAGGAGCCCCTCCGGAGTCTGTACACACCCCCAGTGAGCGCCGTCGACGTTAAATTGGATCGGCTACACGCCGTAGCGGTTATGTGCATTGCATTGCATCTTTATTTGTTGAATTACTCTGTGGTAGCCGTATTGTACTATTGTTGCTAGTTCGTAGGAGATTCGGACTATAGAGTAGCTTCAAATTGTGGTATTTTGTGGATTTCTTACTGTCAGCTACATATATATTTGTTACTCACCGAGTACTTAGTACTCACCCCTACTCCCTGCACCTTTTGTGTGCAGACTCAGGTACTCAGGAGCAGTAGACGGGCATCTCCAGCGTTTACATTGTCACATCGAGTTGCTGAGGTAGCTGCCTACGTTCGCAGAACCTAGCTTCTCCTCTCATTCCAGTTGTTATTTTATATTTTGTATTCAGACTTGAGTACTTCTATATCGTATTCTCTATTTATTGTTGGGTTTTGTTAGAGGCTCTAGACTTGTGACTCCGGATCTTTGGGAGTGTCAGTACTTTTGTTCAGCATTATTATTATTGGAGTTCTTAAACTCATATATTCTTCTTGGGTTGTCCATTTGGGGACTGGTATGGTGTTATAATTAAACTGTTGGTTTGGCTGGCCTAGCTTGATTGTTGGGCGCCATCACGATCGGATTTGGGTCGTGACAATAAATAAAGAAATACAGGATATAAGGGCAAAAAACCCAATTAAATATGTACATCTAGGAGGAACAGAAATATTAATAAAAGCATGTTTTAGAGAAGGAATAGATACACCAATAGAAATTTATCTAGCAGATGATAGAATTATACAACCTATAGAAAAAAGTATAATAAGTGCAATACGAGGAAATTTGATATATCAAAAATTTAAGTTCATAATTAGTGCTAACTATTCAGTAGCGATAAATGATAAAAATATAGATAAATCACTTGTATTATACTGGAAAATGTCAGGAATAGAATTAACCCCAGGTAGTAAGATATTTACAGGAAGATGTAAAAATCTATATATATTAACAACTAAACATAAGATAATGGCAAGAAATAAAATAAACAAAATAAAGATAGAAAATCCTTTTGAAAGAATAGTTACAGTTATAGATAACAATGAATATAGTTATAATGAATTAGACATAGAAGAAGATTTAGACATAATAAAAGAAAGATTAAGCACATCAAAAAGATTAAGTTTTGAAGTAGGACAAACATCATCAAATAAAACAAGCACATCAGATAAGGTAGGATATAAAATACCTAAACTTATAGAGCAATTACCAGGAGAAATAAAACATCATCATTATTACATAACAAGAGTAATGAATGGAAGAAAATACTTAATACTAATAAATACAGGACAAGAAGAAAACTATATAACAAGAGAATTAATCACAGAAGATGAGATACTAACTTGTCACGACCCTAGTTCACCAAATTACCTAAAGGAATGATAACTAGTAAAGAAATAGCAGAAAAAGAAATAATTATAGGAGGAATAATTATGATAATAATATTTAAAATATACCAAGGAGATAAAAATATTATATTAGGAATAAAATGGCTAGAAAAAGTTAAACCATACAACTTAGATAATGAACAACTGTGACGACCCGGCCCGTCGTCACGGGAATTACCACCCCGTTATGTTGTAAATACATGTCTTATGCTTTTATATCAGTGTTAGAGTCTATCGGGTAAGTTAGGAGTGAATTGGATTGAAAATGAGGCATATAGCCTTTTTGAAGGAAACTTGAATAAGGAAAGTCAACCCGGAGTTGACTATATGGTTAGAGGGCTCGGAATCGGATTCTGATGATTCGGTTAGTTCCGGGAGGTGATTTGTGACTTAGGGGAGCGATCGGAATTGAATTTGGAGGCCCGGAGTAGAAATAGGCTTGAATTGGCTAAGGTTGAATTTTGGCGAAATCCGAACGGTAGGTGAGATTTTGATCCGGGAGTCGGAATGGAATTCCGACAGTTGCAGTAGCTCCATTAGGTGATTTTGGATGTGCTTGCAAAATTTCAGGTCATTCGGACGTTGTTTAGTCGGGTTTTTGATTGATTGTGCAATTCGGAAGTTTTGAAGGAATTTAGGCTTGAATCCGTGTGTAATTGGTGATTTTAATGTTTAGGATGGTGTTTTTATGACTGGAACAAGTTCGTATCGTGTTTTGGGGTATGTTGGTGGTTTTCGTTGGAGTCCCAGGGGCCTCGGGGTGAATTCGGACCATCATCCGGCATTTGGAAGCAAGAAAAGACCTGCTGTAATCTGCAGATCACTGGGCAGTATGTCCGCAGGAGCGGACGAGGGGGCGCAGGAGCGCTTGGCATCGCAGAAGCAGAATCTTTTCCGCTGAAGCGGCGTCGCTGGTGCGAGTGGGTGACCGCAGAAGCGGACTTGATGAGTAAGGGGAAAGTCCGCAGAAGCGGATTCTTGACCGCATAGGCGAGTCCGCAGGAGCGGACTTTGGAGCGCAGAGGCGGAAAGGACCGCAGGGGCGGAAGAAATTCCGCAGAAGCGGATGCGCAGGGGCGGTCCATGGATCGCAGGAGCGGGATTTGCCCAATTAGGCCTGGGTTCGCAGAAGCGACCAATTGGTCGCAGAAGCGGTTCCGCAGGGGCGGAAAATGGTTCGCAGAAGCGAAAATCGCAGTGAGTTAAGTGTATCAGAAGTTAGAAAATTTCAGAAACATTTCACACATTTGGGTCTCGGCTTTAGAGGCAATTTGGGCGATTTTGAAGAGAAACTCAAGGGAAATCATCAGGTAATCAACTATGGACTTAAACTATGATTAGTATTGATAATATTATGCAATTATATCATGAAAATGGATGAATTTGGGGTGATTTATGGAGGATTTAGCCCTAGGCTTGAACTTTAGAAAATCAAGGTTTTGAATGGGCAAATGGAGTCCGAATTTGGTAAAATTGATATGCTTAGACTCGTATTGAGATGAGGGTTCCGAATATGTGACTTTTGTAATTTTTCGACAAGCGTACCGAAAGTCGGGTTTTGACAACTTTGGGAATTTTGATGTAAATTGAGTTATATTGATTGGGTGTCGTCCCATTGGCCTAATTTGTTGTGTTTCTACTGTATTTGATCAGATTCTACACGTGCGGAGCTTGATTCTCGTGGCAAGGGCATTGCGGAGTAGTCGTCGCGCCGTATTGAGGTGAGTAATAGATGTGGGTGATGACCAGCGGGTTCGAAACCCCGGTATACCACTTTGTGACGCTGTATAGCAGCGAGACACGTACTCTCATGTGAGTGCGGGGTCGATTGTGATTGGGGACTATGGCTTAGTCCGACTTGCTGATACCGTGTTATGATATTAGGCTATTCATGAGCCGTCGAACCTCCTTCTCGGATGGTTGTATATATATATTGTGATAATGGCCACTCTTGAGCCGTTGAACCCCCTTCTTGGGCGGTCGAGTATACATGTGGGCCGTGAGCCAGTTATTGGATCCCGCGAGGATCGTTATCATTGTCTTATCATATTGACACGTTAGTTACTACCAGTCCGTAGCTATTTTCTGTTATCATGCTATTTCCAATCTCCGGAACTTGATATTACTGTTTTCAACCGAAAAATGATAAAAGATGTTTTCAAAAACTACTTTTGAGCCTCGCGAGGCCGTAATTGCATATTAGCCGACCGGTAGTGGATCGGGCCGCGCGCCGCAGCAGCATATATGTCGGATCGGACCGCACGCCGCAGCTGATATCGTGCTTGGGCCGTAGGAGCCCCTCCGAGTCCGAACCCCCACAAGCGAGCACCGGTACCCAAATTGAATGGGCCACGCGCCGTAGCGGTCATATCATGCATCGCATTGCATTTAGCTACATCTCGCTAGCCGTTATACCGTTTTGCTGGTACTTATCGGTACAGTATAGCTGAATATTAATTCCGTGACAGGTATTCGATTACGCCTTTACATAGTGCTTTATTGCGCGATTTCTTATCCGCGCCGTCTTACCCTTGTTTATTACCACCGAGTCCGGCAGCACTCATTTTACTCCCTCGCACCTCGTGTGCGCATCCGTGCACCTCTCACCAGCGGATCCAAGCAGCTGTGCGAGGCGACGTCCGTGGGATATACGAGGTAGCTGCAGAGTCCGCAGGACCCGATATTCCTTCTTACTGTTTGATTTTGTATCGACATTGCTTTGCGTACTTGGTATCTTGTAAACCTTATACACTCATGTTCGGTAGAGGCTCATGACTCTTGACCCTTTGGTCTATGGGAGTTGATGTATTATGGGACTCGGTTCCCCGTTTTCGTTATATGTATCGTTGTTGCTTCGTAAATTAATATGCTTAAACGGGTTAAAGAGAGCTTCTAGCTCCGTTGTTGATATTGATTGGTCGGGCTGGCTTAGCAACGTGCTGGGCGCCATCACGACCGGATTCGGGGTCGTGACAAGTCGGTATCGGAGCCTAGGCTTACTAGGCCTCACGAGTCTCGAGCCGGCTAGTAGAGTCTCGTGGATCGGCACGGGACGCCCGTACTTATCCTCGGGAGGTCGCGAACCTTTAGGAAAACTTCACTTTTTCTGAACTCCGTCGTGCGATCTTGTTGTTCCGAGAACCGAACTTCTATATTCTATTCTCTCACAGATGGCGAGAACGCGAGCATCAGGACGAGGTGGACGACCTCCATCGCCACCCGTTAGAGGCCGGGGGCGCGGCCGTGCTAGAGGTAGAGGTAGGCGGCCGAGGCGCAGGCCACCGACCCGCCCGTTGTACCGCGCTCAGGAGCGCCCCCGCTGGTCGATGCTCCGGCCAGCCCCCGCTCGTGCCGACCGTATCTATCGCTATTCCCCGGTCTTCGTGAGACTCTTGCTCGCATATTATCGCTGTGTTCCCGCTTGGCTCGGTAGTTTCAGCCACCGCCACCGTAGCGACATCTCGCCCGTGGGTGGCCGGCACCCCTCGCACCGCACACCGACCCGGCTGTCCGTGGACTCCGCACGCCGCAGGCGATCCCCGCTCGTGTGGTTGCACCGGTTATTCCTCCGCCTGCACCAGCTCCAGCTCCAGGAGCATATGGTTCAGGTTGTGCCCGACGACGAGCAGCGTCGTCTTGAGAGATTCGGCAGACTTCAGCCACCCCATTTTAGTGGCGCCGAGGGCGAGGATGCCCATGGTTTCTCGGACATGTTGTCGCAGGATGTCGCGGACACCGGTATTCTCGAGTCCAGCCGGAGTTTCACTTACTACCTTTCAGTTCACCGGTCCCGCATTTGATCGTGGGAGGAGTTCGAGAGGCGTAGGCCTCGCAGGAGCAATACCCCTCACATGGCAGCAGTCTCTCTACTCTCTTTTCTAGAGAAATATGTACCCCGGCCTCGTCGCGAGGAGCCACGTCGCCGCCCGAGTGGTTGGTTCAGTGGCGACATGTCCGTGACCCGCACGAGCTTAGATTCACGCAGCTGGCTATGCATGCCACATGGATGATCCCTAATGATAGGGAGAGGATCGGGAGGTTCATCGATGGCCTCAACTACTCTATCCGCATTCTTATGACCGGAGAGAGAGTTTTGTCATCATCATTTGAGCAGGTTGTTGACATGGCACGCTCCATCGAGGCGGATCGTCGCCGAGAGAGAGGAGCGGAGGCCAAGAGGCCTCGTGGTTCGGCCAGTTTCACCGGTGCTCCATCTAGAGGGCATTCCCGGCAGAACCGCACAGGTCGCTCATCTAGACCTTCTCATTCAGTCCGCCCAGGAGCAGAGCGGAGGTTCTTGCGGTCGTGGTCGACAGGGGTTTCCAGCAGGTCGACCATCGCTCGGTGCTTAGAGCGAGGGCGCAGCACCTACTTCATCAGCCCGTGGTTCTTCTCGCGGCGAGGGGTTCCCTTCGGGCCCCTTCTCCAAGCACCAGGTGCATGTTACGAGCGCGGTGAGTTTGGCCACACGAGGAGACAGTGCCCTCGACCGTAGGGACAGGACTCCGCAGAGGGATCAGCCCTCATCTTTAGCACCATCTCGGTCTAGTAGAGGTGGAGGTCGGCCTTTCGTGGTCGCCCCGTGGGCGAGGAGAGATCCGGTGGAGGCCGTGCACCGGTCTATGCACTTCCCCGACAGCGTGATGCGCTTGCTCTCCGACGCAGCGAATTACGGTATCATTTCTCGTCCGTCACAGTAGATGCCTCTCGTTCTATTTGATCCAGGGTCCACATATTCTTACGTGTCCTCCTACTTTGCACATCACTGGGTGCGACTCGTAGCAGTCTTGATTTACCTGTTGCGTATCCACCCCCGCGCAGATATACGATCGGCGGATCATGCTCCAGATCCCGTGTTATATCTATCGGGGGCCTGGAGACCCGAGTGGATTTGTTGATCATTGGCATGCGGGACTTTGACGTTATATCGGGTACGGACCCGGTTGTCTCCGTACCATGTCTATTGCTATTACTCGTTATTGCTGCCTGTTGATCTCCGTATTACATCGTGGTAAACATAAAAGAAACTAAGCTAAACTATGCTCTATGATTTACAAAATCCTATCTATATCTTCCAACAGGTTCTTGTGTTGCATTTGTATCTTCCATAACTTTTGATTGTATCCATTCTTCGAGAGGACTCTTGCTTGCAACTTGCTTCAAATGTATTCCCTTATTCTTCAGGTGGGTTCTTGCAAAACTTGAATAGTATTCCTTTGTTCTTCAGGTGGGCGCCTGCTTACTATTAAAATAAAGAAATAATTTTTGTCGCCGTACGTGGCTTAGATATATCATGCTATTTAAATGGCAGCTTTAATAAGAAGAATTTCATCTTGAAAAATATTCCTTGTTATCCAAGTGGGCGCCTGATTGCAAAAAACTTGAAATATATTCCCTTGTTATCAATGTAGGCGCCTAATTGCAAAAAAAAAGAAAAAATTGAAAAATATTCTCTTGTTATCCAGGTGGGCGCCTGATTGCAAAAAAGCTGAAAAATATTCCTTTGTTATCCAGGTGGGTGCCTAATTGCAAAAAACTTGAAAAATATTCCCTTGTTACCCAGGTGGGCGCCTGATTGCAAAAAACATGAAAATATTCCCTTGTTATCTAGGTGAGCGCCTGATTGCAAAAAACTTAATAAATATTTCCTTGTTATCCAGGTGGGCACCTGATTGCAAAACTTAAAAAAAAAAATATTCCCTCGTTGTCCAGGTGGGCGCCTGATTGCAAAAAACTAGAAAAATATTCCCTTAGTATCCAGGTGGGAGTCTGATTGCAAAAAAGTTGAAAAATAATATTCCCTTGTTATCCATGTGGGCGCCTGATTGCAAAAAACTAAAACAAAGAAAAAAAAATTCTGCCCTAGTTTGATAACTGGGTGTAACATTTTCAATTTTGAAATAAAAGGTAAAACTTCCCTTATTATCCAGGTAGGTGCCTGATTACCAATTCTTTCATCCTAGATTCCATCATCCATTGTTGTTTCCTTTAGATTGATTTCCCTTATTTTTCAGGTGGGTGCCTGATTTTGCCAAATTTTGCGCTCCCTTATGTGTCCATATTGGTCACGTTCACTTTAAAGTGATTAGTAAGAATTTGAATCTTTTGTCCCTGTTCTAATCAACGAACAGCTTGTTAGTACAAAAATGGTGGTTAGCCGCTGGCATTCTTGTTGGCCTTGCTTCCACTTTTAAATTTGCTTCAACTTGCTTTTGTAGTGCCTTGTTGTAGATCCTAGTTGTTTTCCAACAATTTTCTGAACTCAACTTTTCCTTGTAATCCTCTTTTGTTGTTTTCCATTCTTCTTTTTTTTACTTTCCTTCTGCTATATGACCGCCATATGTCGTTTGATTTCTCCTGTCCTTTGAATGACCCCAACCTCATTGTGCCATATAACTGAGAAGCTGGTAATCAACTACAACTGACAATGTCTTATAGATAGATTTCAAGAAAAGAAAATGAAATGCAATGACCCCAAAGTTTTGAGGGTGGGAATACTTTCGAAGTAAAAGGACGAGACTTATCTAAGTGGGAAGGCTGATTCCTTTGATCATGCCATGCATTCGGGCTAGCCGACCCAGTCTATCCAACCAAATCACTTGCCAATTTTATTTCTCTATTGAACAAACCCAAACTTTGCTTGCTTTGCCGCTTTCCTCCCACAAACCTGTGACGACCCAAAGGGTCATCACTTATTTAATTAATCATTTCGAGCTTCTGAGGCCTTGAAAACCTCATTTTTTGTTGCCTCGATTTACGTGCACGATCCGAGCATGTAGCCGAAAGATTTTTGATAGAAAATATGAATTCTATGAGAAATTTGGATAAAAATGATATTAATATTGATATGGTTGACTTTGGTCAACATTTTTGGTAAACGAACCCGGATCCGTGATTTGACTGTCTCAGAAAATCCGTAGAAAAATATGGAACTTGGGCATATGTCCGAAATTGAAATCCGAGGTCTAGAACCCCGGTAAAAGAATTTTTCTGTTAAATTGTTTTCTGAAAATGTTTAAGGAAAATGAAACTGAATTTTTATTAAAAAGTACTGGTATCGGGCTCGTATTTTGGTTCCGACTCCCGGTACAGGTCATATATATTGGTTAAGCGCTTCCTGTAAAGTTTGGTTGAAAACGGACGTCGTTTGACGTGTTTCGGCCTTAAATTGGAAAGTTTGGAAGTTATGAAATTTTGAAAGAATTCTTGAGATTTAAGGCTAAATTCCTTGATAATGATGTTATTTTGGTGATTTGATCGCGCGAGCAAGTTCGTATGATGTTTTTGAGTCAGTGTACATACTTGGTTTGAATCCCCGAGGGCTCGGGTGAGTTTCGGATAGGTAACGGGATGGTTTTGAACTTGAAAATTTCAGCAGAAACTCTGCAATTTTTGCACAGAGATTTTCTTCTATGCGATCGCATAGGTGTAGCTGCGATCGCATAGAGCAAAGATCAGAGGTCCCAAAAATCCTTCTATGCGATCGCAATAGAGCCCATGCGATCGCATAACTTCCATTGTTCCTCCTATGCGATCGCATACTATCCTTCGCGATCTCATAGAGTAAGACTGAGGCCCAGAATTTCCTTCTATGCGATCGCGTACCATTCCCTGCGATCGTATAGAGTAATTTCAGTTCATCCATTTCCTTCTATGCGATCGCATTTGTCCTCCGCGATCGCATAGAGCAATTTTGCTGTCCCCTTATTTTCTTCTATGCGATCGCATCACAGGCCTAAATAGGTGTAAATGATGTAAGTGATTCTTAACTCGTTTTCTTCATTTTCCATCAATATTATTTGAATTCCTAAGCCTAAATAGGTGTAAATGGGTAGAAAAATTGAGAATTTAGTATAGTTAGGGCTTTCAAAGAATTTGCGATTTAGACCTCGTTTTGGAGTCGAACTTAAGAACAAATTGTATATTTGAACTCATGGAAGATTGGGTGAAATTATTTTGGTTCGAAACTTGAGTTTCGATTATGTGGGCCCGGGGTCGGTTTTTACTATTCCGGGCAGAATGTTGTAAAAACCATATTTAGCAATATGAACTAGTTTGTTAAGTAGAATTGATGATATTAAATCAATTGTGTATAGATACGATTGGATTGGAGTCAAATTCAAAAGGAAAAGACATTTCCACGAGGTGAATTGTTCATAAGCATTCGAGGTAAGTGTTTGTTCTATCTTAGCTTGAGGGAATAGGATTATGTGTTATGTGTTATGTGATCGAGTGCGGTGTATGGGCTGTGGTGACGAGCATCCATACACCGGCGTCTAGTATGACCGTGAGTCGTTGGAAAATGATTATTTTGAGATATATTACAGATGAATTGTTATTGTTCTCCCTTGTTGGGACTTGTTGTGAAGATAATTATTGATTGCCCTTGATGGGACGGTTTATGAATTACTGTTTCTTTCTTTACCCTTAACTGTGATTGTTATTTGGGTGAGGAAGAGTGATAATGCACGAAGGGTGATGCCGTGCCATGTTTTATTTATTTATGCACGAAGGTTAATGCCGTGCCATGTTTATTTTTGATTATGCACGAAGGATCATGCCGTGCCCTGTTATTGAACCATGTACGAAGGATCATGCCGTACTATGGATGTGAGGATGAGAGTAAAAGCACGAAGGGTGATGCCGTGTACCTTATTTGTTTATTTGGTGAGGATGAGAGTAAAAGCACGAAGGGTGATGCCGTGCAATTGCTTGCTATTCCTTGATTTGATATTTCTTGTTTTTCCATTATATTTTATTTGGGTAATGCCGTGCAACTATTTGCCATTCCTTGACTTGATATTACTTGTGTTTTCTATTATACCTTGTTTTCTTTGTGAACTTATTTGATTGTTCTTTGGGTGAGGAAGAGTGATAATGCACGAAGGGTGATGCCGTGCCATGTTTATTTATTGATTATGCACGAAGGATCATGCCGTGCCCTGTTATTGAACCATGTACGAAGGATCATGCCGTACTATGGATGTGAGGATGAGAGTAAAAGCACGAAGTGTGATGCCGTGTACTTTATTTGTTTATTTGGTAAGGATGAGAGTATACATTACACTTTTTTTTCCTTGTGAAATTATTAACCGTGGTTAATTGTTGAATTCTTTAAGATATTCCTTATTGTGTTAATACTTGATTATTTCTTGTTATTTTGTGGTACACATATATATATATTGAATTGCACGGGGTTATGTGGGTGTCTGGTCCTAGGCTTGTCACTACTTCGCCGGGATAGGCCAGGCACTTACCAGCACATGGGGTCGGTTGTGCTGATGCTACACTTCTGTGCGTTTGTGCACAGGTCCAGGTTACGATCAGGAGCAGCAGCAGCAGTAAATAGATTGCGTGGGAGTTGATCACATTTGAGACCGAGGTAGCTTGCAGACGTCCGCAGGCCCGGCGTCTCTTTCTTTATTTATGTTAATAGTTGTAGTCTCATTGTTCCGAGACAAACAGAATTATGTTATATTTCTTTCAGACTTTTATGTGTAGTATTCCATAGTAGTTTGTGAGTTGGTGACTCCACGTCTTGGGTAGAGGATTTCAGTATGATTTTCACCATGTGATTTGCTATTCCGCATTTATTTAATTAAAATTTTGTTAAAAACAGGATAGTATGAATACAGTGGCTTGCCTAGCTACCACGAGTAGGGGCCATCACGATCCCGATGTTGGGGGAAAATCCGGGTCGTGACAAAACCTTTCTCACTTTCGCCGTATGGTGCCCGTGAGGGTTTTCACCAGTAAGACTCTCTCATTTCATTTCTCTCAGCTCACGTTGCCTTACGGTGCCCGTGAGGGTTTTTACCTATAAGACTCTCTCATCATTTCGCCTTACAGTGCCCATCAGGGTTTTCACCAATAAGACTCTCTCATTTTTATTTTTATTATTTTTTCATCCTCCGATACCCGAGTATTGTCCATAACATGCCTTTCTTCACCTATTTGTACTGCCATTTTCTTGAAATTAAACAAAAGGTCTTTCTTTGGAATGTAATGTGGCTTTTGGATGGCTTTTAGAAAGAAAGATATAAAGGCTAAAATTTTCCAACTTGGGTTTCAAAATTACAACTTTCGAAATCATATTCTCCATAATGATCATAACTTCTGCCCCAGTTTCAATTTTTAGGGAACCTTGGACTTTATTTCTGTTATGACTGAACCTCAGTGAGGTTGCCTACGTACCCTTTCAGGATCAAGTCAAAACGTGGTTCTGAAATAAGATCGCTTCATTGTTGCGATATTTCCTTCCAATTTTCTTCTTTTGTATTTTTTCTTTATCCTCTTTTTTTTTCTTTTGCCATTTTTCACATCTTTTTTTCTTTTCTTTACTCTTTTCATCTTTTACTTTTCTTCCATTCTTTGACAATTCATCATCCCATTTTGTCTTTTTCGTTAATTCCGAAAGAGGGGTATGAAAGAATAAAGTAATAAGGCTCAAAGGAATAGTAATGGATAAAGTGTTTAGATAGCGAAATAGAATGCTTTCATCATTTCAATTTCAAATATATGACAAATACAATTAGATACATGAAAGAAATCATATATAATATCTTTTGACTGCATCAGAATTGATGGTCATTTCTACATATTTTCCTTCTGTGTCTGTCAAATATAGTGCTCCATTGGATAATACCCGAGATACAACAAATGGCCCTTGCCAATTAGGAGAGAACTTCCCTTTTGCTTTCTCCCAATGAGGTAAGATACGCCTCAACACCAATTGTATGACTTCAAATTTTCGTGGACGTACTTTCTTATTGTATGCTCTGGCCATTCTCTGTTGCTACAGCTATCCATGAAATACCGCTTCCAATCTTTTCTCATCAATTAAATTTAATTGTTCTAACCGGGCTTTCACCCATTCATCATCATCAATCTTTGCCTCCGCAATGATTCGAAGGGAGGGTATTTCAACTTCCGCAGGTATCACCGCCTCCGTGTCGTACACTAATGAATAAGGGGTTGCACCTACCGAAGTGCGAATAGTAGTGCGATATCCCAACAAAGCAAAGGTAATTTCTCATGCCATTTCCTCGATCCGTCAACCATTTTTCTGAAGGATTTTCTTGATATTCTCATTTGCCGCTTCAACTGCTCCATTTGCCTTGATATTCTAACACATACCCACTCATGTGGGGTCCACAGGCTCCTGCGTGTACCTCGATCATGACTGTGTAGTATGTTTTGCATCTATACATCTTAACAAACCCAAATTCGGGGTCCTTTTGTCCAAAACCCCTCCACTAAAGAAGAATCCACTCGCCAATCGTCTTATGGCTCTTTTCTGATCTCCTGTAGCTTGTGCCGGATATACCCCTATTCTGAGATACTCTTTTATATCGTGGAACCATGGTTTGCCATCAAGTTCCTCTTCTATTGTATGACAATAAGCATTCTGATCATGAACCTGGATTTGTAATGGATCCACATAGGCCTTATCCGGGTGCTAGAGGCTAGAGTAGCCAGAGCATCAACACTTCATTATTCATTCTCGGGATATGTTTAAATTATATGGATTGAAACCGTTAACATAGTTCATGCAGAAACTGTCGGTACGGTATGAGTTTCAAATCCCGTGTCTCCCACTCTCCTTGAATATGATATATCAAGAGATCCGAGTCATGACAAAAATCTCTTGAACACCCATGTCTATCGCCATTCTTAATCCTAATATACACGCTTCATATTCGGTCATATTGCTAGTACAGATAAAGCAGAGTTGAGTAGTAACAGGGTAATGCTGACCCGTTTCTGAAATGAGTACAGCTCCAATTCCAACGCTTTGGTATTAACAGCCCCATCAAATATAACTTCCAACCTGGATTTTTGTCTTGTTCCAATTCTTCAATATTCATTGGCTCCTCATCAGGGAAATATGTTTTCAGTGGCTCGTACCCGCGGTCGACTGTATTTTCTGCTAAGTGATCAGCAATTGCTTGCGCTTTCATTGCAGTGCATGTTACATAAACAATATCAAACTTTGTGAGCAGAATTTGCCATTTAGCATGCCTCCATATGGGCATAGGCTTCTGAGAGATGTACTTCAACGGGTCCAAATGAGATATGGGATAAGTGGTATAACCCAACAAGTAGTGTTTCAACTTCTGTGCAACCCAGGTCAAAGCACAACATGTTCTTTCCAATTGAGTATATTTTAACTCATAAGATGTGAATTTCTTACTAAGATAGTAAATTGCTTGCTCCTTCTTTCATGTTTCATCATGTTTCACCAGTACACAGCAGAAGAAATTATCCAATACTGTCAAATAAAGGATAAAGGGCCTCCCGGGTTCTGGAGGAACCAATGTAGTTTGACATTCACCAATCCATTTTACTGCAGCATCTTTCTTTAGTAATTTGAAAATAGGCTCACAAGTTGACGTAAGTTGGGCAATAAATCTGCTAATGTAATTCTGTCTACCCAGCAAACACATCACATATTTCTTGCTCTTTGGTGGAGGCAACTCCTGAATAGCTTTGATTTTAGATGGGTCCAATTCAATACCATGCCGACTTACCAAAAACCCCATTAATTTCCCCGATGGTACCGCAAAAGCACATTTTGCTGGATTGAGCTTGAGATTGTATCTACGAAGCCTCTAAAAAAACTTCCTCAGGTCTTTAACATGATCGTCTTGCTTCCTAGACTTGATAATGACATCATCCATATAAACTTCAATTTGTCGGTGTATCATGTCATGAAACATGGTAGTCATTGCCCTCATGTACGTGGCTCCACAATGTTTCAATCCGAATGGCATTACTCTATAACAATATGTTCCCCAATGTGTGATAAATGCTATCTTTTCTGCATCTTCTTCGTCATATCAAGATGTGATGATAACCCGCATAACAATCCACAAAAGACCCAATCTCATGTTTGGCACAATTGTCAATTAGTATGTGCATGTTTGGCTCTTGAACTTTCTTAATTTTTACTTGATGAGCGGGCATTCCAAATAAGTGGGCAACTTATGTACCACCAAATTAGTACTTAGCCCTAGCTTGTCGTCATATGACCATGCAAATATGTCTTTGTATTCATATAGTAACTTTATCAAGTCCTCTCTAAGTGAGGATTCCAAACGAACACTAATCTTTGTTTCCTGAATGTTTTCCTCATCCCCATATTAATGGACTCTGTCTCATTCAAGTTTCATTTGGGTTTCTCCTTATAATGGTTCAGATCTTTACTAATTTCTTCCAAAATTTCCTCGTCATCATACTCCACTTCATTATCGTATTCAATTTCTTGTATTACTATTTGATTATCAAGATTGGGCCGAGAATTCCTTATGCATGACATATCATTGAAATCAGTGTAAAACGAACTGTACAAGAAAAGAAAAGAAAATAAAATAAGGCTATCAGAATGAAGGAAGAAAGAAATTGCATTTCATTAAAATTTCAAAAGATAACAAGGTTTGACACGTCCGATTAGACGGGACATAGAATTTGTATTACATCCTTGAAAAAAAAACAGATTAAGAATGAAACATCAAAGCTAACTATCACAACTCCCTTCTAGTCGGAAGAGGAGTAGATTCCCAGTTATTCAGCTTGATCTGGGATCCAACAAATTGGACGTCCATTTTACTTGTGCCCTCTGCTACCTCTACCATGTTCACATCTTCGAACAACTTCTCAAATCTTTCTAGCAGCTCCTTGTCTAGCCTTATCCATGCTAGGTTGGGCACGGCCATTATCGAACATCTTTTTGTACCAGGCTTGATGAATGAATGGGAGAGTTTAGGGATAGGCTTAGGGAGGGTCAATCCTTTCTTTTTCAGTTTTTGGGCTCTTTTCATGTCGGTAATGGTTGGCTTAAAACCCAACCCAAAAGTGTCAATGATTCTTGGAAGAGATACTGGTTGTGTTATCCCTTGTAGTGCAACTTCTAAACCTTTCCCAGGGAGAAACCCGTTTTTCAACATCTCTGTAGCAACCATGACTGACGCGGAAGCTATCTTGGGCACCGGAATGTTTTCACCTTCAGATATGTTATCCACAGATATAGTGTCTACCACTTGTTATACCCAGGGACCTTTATTGCCCTCAACTTCTTCAAACGGCATGATGATATTGCAGGAATTATCTTCACCGTGAACCACTATTTCTTGACGATCCCATTCGAATTTCACCATTTGATGAAGTGAGAAGGTACAGCCTTTGCCGCATAAATCCATGGCCGTCCTAGTAGGAGATTGTAGTATACGGCAATGTCCAAGACTTGAAATTCCATAGTAAAATCTACTGGTCCGATAGTAAGTTCCAATATGATGTCTCCGACAGTGCATTTCCCGCCTCCGTCAAATCCTCTTACGCATATGTTGTTCTTATAGATTCTTTCATGATCAATCTTAAGCTTTCCCAAAGTAGATAAAGGGCATATGTTGGCACTTGACCCATTATCAACCAATACGCGGGTCACTACCGATTTTTCATATTTTATCGTAAGATATAATGCCCTGTTATGCTCTGTTCCCTCCATCGGTAGTTCACCACCTAAAAATGTTATTTTGTTTACCTCGAAGATTTTATTTGTGATTTTTTCTAAGTGACTCACTGTAATCTTCTCTGGTACATGGGCATCGTTTAGGATTTTCATTAAAGCATAACGGTGTTCATCAGAATAAATCAACAAGGACAACAAAGATATCTACGTTGGTGTTTTCCTCGGCTGCTCAACTATAGAATAATCCTGAGCTTTCATTTTCTTCAAAAATTCATCGGCCTCTTCTTCAGTGACAACTTTCTTTACATTGGCCGGATTATCTCTTATAACTTTTGCTTTTCTAATTCATCGGGAGCAAGACATCTCCTCGATCTAGTCAAACCATGGGTTTCACAAATCTCATCCTTGATTTCCTTTCCTCTATACATGACGGTCACCTTGATGTAATTTCATGGCACAGTTTTGGTGTTTACTAAGGGCATTTGAGTAACTAGCTTAATAATAACTAGCTCTAGCTGCGCTCCTTTTACAGTCAATACGGGCTTTACACTCAAATCGAACATTGTCACCTTTATTGGCTCGGATTCTTCTACCACTGCTGGCTTGTTCACAGATGGCTTGACTAGTATTTTCTCGCTTATGTCTTTCTCCTCTGTCTTGCTTCCGCTTGCATTGATCATCATTACCGCCTGAGATGGCTTCCTACAATGTCCCCCTTGTATCACTTCTATCATGTGGGTCTCGTGGTGTGCAGGAAGAGGATTCTGTGTTATATTAGAATCTTCGGGAGCCTGGACTTCAATTCTTCTAGAATTAATAAGCTCATGTATTGTAGTCTTCAGATGCCAGCATTATTCAGTGTCATGCCCCGGGGCTCCTAAACAATATTCATAATTAACAGATTGGTCCAGGTTCCTTAGTGGTGTATTAGGGATTTTGGGTTCTATGGGGTTTAACATCCCGAGTTGTCTCAGTCTATGGAAAAGACTGGTGTATGACTCACCCAAGGGAGTAAATGCTTTCTTCCTTTGTGTCCTGTTATTCTTAACTCCAGGATTAGGGCGGAAATTTATTCCACCGAGATTTTTATATGTTTTGGATGGTGGGTATGTGTTCTGAGTGTGGTAAATATTTTGAGGTTCTGGAGTTCGCCATGGAGTAGAAGGTGGTGGGTAGGTTTGAGCGTGATGAAAAGAAAATTGTGGAACATCATGAGGGTAATAATGTTGTGGTGCGGTATATGGTTTTGGTGCGTAGGGTTGATGTGGGCGAGGCTGATGGTAGTATGGATTGGAACTCCTGGACCAAGACCTCCCTTCTATGACTGCCACCTCTTCCTTCTTTTTTTTTCCGATAGCTCCACCTATGCATGTTTGGATCGTCTGGTTCGTAGCTTTTATGGCTGAATAGCTCATAATTTTGTTTGATCTCAACCCTTCCTCAACCAAGCTTCACATTTTAACTACCTCGTTGAATGTTTTCCCAATATACTCAATGCACATAGTACGTTGGTTCCAAAACTTGCAGAAAATAGTCTACCATCTCTCCCTCCTTCATATATGGGTCTACCCGAGCAGCTTGCTCCCTCCATCTAAAGCTATATTCTCGAAAAATTTCTCCTAGCTTTTTCTCCATCTTAGTCAGCGTCAGCCTATCTGGAATAATTTCCAAATTGTACTGGAAATTATTTGCAAATGCCTGAGCCAGATCATCCCAAATGAACCACCTGGTTTGATCTTGACTCGTATACCATTCGAGAGTTGAACCACTAAGACTTTGGCTAAAGTAAGCCATGAGTAACTCATCTTTCCAACCGGTTCCATGCATTTTGCTGCAGATGCCTCTTAATTGTGCTACCAGGTCGCCGTGACCATCATATAGATCGCATTTTGGCAGCTTAAATCCTGTTTGCAGCTGCACTTCAGGGAATAAACGTAAATCCTTGAAAGCTACGCTTACTTGACCACCCAAGCCCTACATGTTCTAGAATGATTGGTCGAGGCTTTTCATTTTTCTAGCCATCTCTTCCTGCTCAGGATTTTTAGGTGGTTTCTCCTCTTCAGCCATATCAATGAGAGGGGTATAGGAATCATGTTGTCAGAAAGTAGGTTCCGGGGGATAATAATGATTGTCTTGGACATGGAATAATGGTTCGCTGGATGATTTATGCAAGGTGGCTGGTGGTGGGGCCACATATACAGGAGCACCATGTGGTGGTGGTGGCAGAACTTGTTTAGGGATCGGTGGTGATGCTTGTGATGTGGTTGCACGTATATGGGATAAGTGGAGGATGAGTTTACAGTGGGTTGGTCCAGTGTTTGACTGGTGAAGGGATATATGTGGGATTGGCCGGGTATGTAGGTAAAGGTTGTCCCTTCACCCAAGCCTGGTACATCTCGGCCGTTTGTTGTTTGAGCTTATACATCTCCCCTTTCATACTGTTCACGTCCACTACCTCATCTTCTTGTACTGGATCCATGCCTGTTGCTTCAGTTTACTGAGTAATTGCCTTTGTCATATTCTGGGAACGAGTGTTGTAATGGTGAGTTGCCAGAATGCCAGTTACTAACCACCTATCTGTTACTCAACAACGACAAAACGTTTTAGTGGTTAAGCTATAATGGGTCAAAAATTGCAGATTAAGAACACAATTTTGCCTGGCAGTATGCGTCATCCCGGCCTTGTTGTCTTTCTTGATTTGCCAATTCTTTTGTTTTCGGCTTTTTCTTTTTCTTTATATTTTATTACCACCGACGTTCTCTTTTTCCACTTTTTATTCTCTCTTCTTATTTTCTCTTTTTTTTCATTTCTTATTAATCGGTCCTACATACTTGCCTATCGCACAAGTATTTAAAGAAAGAGAATATTAAATACAAATTTTGAAATTTTCAACTTTATTGATAACCAACCATTGATTACAAAGATAATACTCTAATGATAATTGTGCTACAACTTTCTAATAATGCAAAAATAAAAATACAAACTCAAAATGCATATTCTAAGAATACATTAAAGATCCTAGTGCTTGCGGGACATCGTTCGGTCTCGCCGCGGGCCTATATGAAAGTCCCCTTTGGAGTTTATCTAAATCTCTCATTACTTTCTTTACGAATATCGTTGCTGAGGCGACAAATGTAGACTAGGTCATATCTTCGCATATCTGGAATTTCCGAGTGATAAAGTGAGCAATGCTGACAATTCTCTCTCTAATCATTCCTTTCTCTTGGAGTAACCTCCCTATTTGTTTGGCACGAGCATCCAGAGTCTGTTGGCTTTTCTCTTAAAGATGTTGTAGTTCCATTTCCAACCGGGCCATGGCCATATAGCAGTGTTCTCTTTCCATTACAAACTCTTTTACTTGTTTGCTATTCTTGAACTCGGTAGTGACAATTTGTTTCCTCAACCGAGCAACTTCAATTTTATGTTCTTCTTTCAATTGTTGGATCATACGAGCCCTTTCTTCAGCATTTCTAGCCAATTGCTTCCGAACCCCGATTAATTCTTTTTTGGCTTTGTCCAGATCAAAACTGTAATCGTTCACGTTTCGCTGCAAATTATCAATCAGTTTTTCATCTCGGTCATGTCGAATTGGGGTTTCAGTTGCTGTTCTCATTTTCAAATTTTGAGCTTTCAATGCCTCATTTTCCTTAATCAGTTGTTTCTTTCACCCTCATCGGCTGTCGTTTGTAAGTCTTTTTAGAACTTGAGGTCTTGAACTTGCTTTTCTAACATACTGATTTTGGTTCGGTATTCGTTCTCTTTAGCCAACCAATCCCATTCCTATTTTGACAGTTCGGCAAATTCCTGGATGTGAGGTCTCTTCATTGGTCTTTCATGCTCATAATCTCTTTTGTACCATATGGAGTTACCAGGTGACACTTCACCTATGGCCCGATCCCTTACAAGTGTCCACCTTCAAACATTGACACTCGTTCCATATTTGTCTGACTTTTGCCTCAGGAAACTGCCCGTCGTGACTAATCTCTATCACCTGGACGCTGAGATCTCCATCTTTTTGGAACTATTTGATATCTTTCGAGTTGCCATAATACTCGGTATGGTGCGTAAGGTTGAATAATTTTGAGTCCCATTAAAAGAAAGTGTGATCCTTCTGCCTACATGTATATGATTTCATCGATGGGTAGCCACCCGAATGTCCATTCTATCTTACTAGCAGTAAGAGATTGGAAGTATGTGATCCAAACTTTAGGCCCCTCCGGCAACTTTACCCCTTTTATGCTCGTGTAGAATTCTTTTATGCAAGTCTTTTCTAATGATTCATAACTCAGAAATTGAGGGCGATGGCATAAGTGCTCGATCATCCATATCTGTAATAGCAAGTTGCATCCTTCGAAGAAATCTTCTCTAGATTTACAAGTTGTGAGGGCACGAAAGATATCGGCCACGATCATAAGTACCAAAGTACTATTATCCTGTATCAGGAGGGTACTGACAATCCCGACAATTCTGATGTCTATGTTCCCGTCTTTCCTTGGAAATATTATCAAACCCAAAAAGGCCACCATGAAAGTGAAACGCCAATGTTCCTCCCATTTAGCCCGGTTTGCTTTACTGCAGAGTTTGTTTGTTGGGTTGTTAAATCCTCCAATGTGACCATATCTATGGTATATGAAATTCATAGTGCAAAACACGTGGACAAAATCTTTATTGTGAACGCTTCGGACTATTTTCAAGGAATCCAGGAATCTATGAGCGGTGATGGCTCTTGGAGCAACCGGGTATTTATCTTTCAGAGGGACCTCATTTTTACCGATGTAATTAGCAATCTCTTCTAGTGTCAGAGTGAGCTCGATGTCCGAAAAATGGAGCACATTGTGTGCGGGATCCCAGCATGTGACCAAGGCTCGAATAATGTCTCCCCGAGGTATGATATCAAGCAACCCGGTAAGACATTTCAAATATTTCCTGACCTCGTCTTGTCCGTCCTGACCCAAGTCATTCCACCATAGGCGTAACTCCAAAGGGATCTTATTCATTAATGAAAAAGGTTCATTTTGCATTGTGCTCATCCTGCACATTTATTTAAAGGTGATTTAACCACATATTATTTGGCCTAAAAACAAAAAAATATTTTTAAAGGAATTTCTTTTTTCATTTTCAAAAAGTCCCTATTTGCGAATACAGCCTTTCAGCACTTCCTCCGAAGAGTTTAAGGTTGTATCTATTATTTAGGGATAGTGACTCAAATGTGGCCATTTTTGCGCAAACAGCCTTCCGGCGTCCTTTCGGGACATTCGGCTATTTTTAAAAATAGCATCACTTTAATTTATTAACATTTTTTGTTGTTTTTGTAAAAGGGGTGGCTGGACCCGTCAAGGGTTGCCTACGTATCTCGCACGTGGTGAGAATCAAACCAGCGTAGTTTGGTCATATTATTTTTTAGACCAACTATTTTTAATTTTCCAGCTATATTTCATAATTTCCAACTATTTTTTATAATTTCGACAGTTTCGTCAGTATTTAGACATCGGTTCCTTCTAAAATTACTATTCTCCTCTTTTCTTTCCCTCAATTATTTAGCGTGTCAGCATAATGACCCAAGACAAATAAATGCAACATATAATCATGATTGGTCTTTTTATATCCGGGTCACCTGTCCTAGACAGACCCAACCCCTATGTTGAGTCCCCTAAGTCAGATATAATGCAAATAATCATCCTAATTCTAGGCTCAATCTCCTGATTTTTCATTGGTTCTAGACTGTGTACCCCGAGCGGACAACTCGAGTCGAGGAGGGGGCTACGTACCGGGGACCCGCGGGATCGTCCGACTTAGTAAATTTTCCGGCCACTATTTCTTATTATGGTATTGACTTAACAGAAAGGGGAGTCTCAACCAATAAGCACATCCCCGGACGTAAGAATAGAAGGTTTTTCGGCACAATTTCTATATACAATTCACGTAATATCAAAGCGGTAAACATATAGTACATTGATCAAAATATATAAAGAAATCAGATATAATCCAAAACAGTAATTTAACTGAGCTCGGATTCTTAAACCCTGAAGTGAAGTTCTGGGTTTCTTATCCCAGGAGAGTTGCCAGAGCTGTCACACCTCCTTTTTTATGTGTACTACTATACCCGTGAGAGCATAGAGGAGTTTTTCTAATTTAAGGACAGTCAGAAAGGGATTAGTTATTTAAGTTTTCAGAGTTTCCACTTGAGAATATAATGGTGTCCCAAGTCACCGGTTTAATCCCGAACCGAGGAAAGTTTGACTCTGTTACAGTCCGCGAACTAGAAATCCGGATAAGAAATTCTGTTAACTCGGGAGAAGGTGTTAGGCACTTCCGAATTCCGTGGTTCTAGCACGGTCGCTCAACTGTTGCTTTTGATTTATCTGATTACAATTATATATTTCAATTATGTGCATTAGTATTCCGCTTTTGAATTTTAAGAATTGCAACGTTGTGAAAATGCATCCTTGACCACACCGTACCAGTACGCCTGTGGCTTTGGATATATTTTGACTTCATTGGGAGTAAGATTTGGCTCACATAAGTGTGCACCCGTTCATGAGGATGTATATTTGAATTGTGCCTAATGGTTTCTATTCTTCATTACTTTGGGAAAGATCGTGGAGTTAGCTAAACGATTCTTCCGAGTCTAAAGATTTTATAATTATTATTCGAGGGCCCTGTTTGTCTATTTTTTACGACGAGGCTCATCTCATGGTATTTTAAAGGTTAAATCTAAATAGCACTAAGTTTTCTATCACTTATTTTTTCCTTAGAAAAATTATCAACAGTTTTTAATAGTTCGTATTTATCGTTTATTTAGATCCAAAGCCACTATATGTTATTAGATATGGAATCTGGACTAACTTAACAGAAATGCACCAATGTGCGTAAGTCTATTTAAAGCCCAGTTAGTATTTCCGTATCTGTCTCTCACAGGCACAAATGCCATATCGATTGGATCTGGGCTTCTTTTCATGACCAAGCCCAAATCATTTAACAAATCCAAAGTTGGTTCAAATATTTTACTGAATTAACCATAGATATATAAACAAATGTTCCGACTTCAATAAAAAATTTAACTAGACATATTAATACTAAATTCATTTGTATACTACTGTTCAGCCACCTGATTAACTAAGTCCGAGTTTATTAGTTGAAACATATACTTATCCAATACAGAACTACCCTATTATTTTGTTTAACTGGAAATACTTGACTAGATCTACAGATAACATATTTAAATTAAATCTAGAACTCCATTCGTACTTTTGATTCCTGTTTCATTTCAGATTATTGAATTTTAATGTGAGTCAAAAAGCATAAACTCGTTTAAACCATGAAATATTATGAACGGAATTGAAATCTACCTATTTCACGCTTCTTCTCGTTAACAACTACTGATTCAGAGTTTAATAAACAAAATATTTTGACATTTTTTGTATTATACCTCTGATTTCATATCAGATGTAAATCTACAAGTAAATCAACTAGATTTTAGTCATTTTTTCAATTTTAAATCTAGGTGATCATTTTTTAGATTGATCTATTTAGTATAATTCCTACATTAATATCTTACTACTACTGTAAATCTGAGTTTAAAGTTCGCACAGTCCAACATTATATAGCATATTCCTAACGAATTACACAAGTTCTAAGAATTCTACAGCTAACAACAAAATAGAAATACAGGTACAAATGAAAACTAATACGCATTTCATTTCTTTAAAACATCAGTTACATTCTTGAGAGGCAGTGGTGTACCTGGTCAAGTTGAGAGGGAAACAATGAGTTCTAGGATGTAGAAGAAGAAGAAGAAGAAGAAGAAGAAGAAGAAGAAGAAAAAGAAAACCAATTTCAGAGTAGAGGACCCAACGAATTCAACCAAATAATGAAGAACATCAATCAGAAACCCAAAATATCACTTCGAACAACAACAATGAAACAGTAACAATATTTCAGTGTAATTTTAGATTTCCAATCTTCTGAACCCTTTTTTCAATATGGCCTAAAAGGGCCTATTTATAGAGTAAAATGGGGGGGGGGGGGAATTTTAATTAGATATTCAGATTTTCCACCCCTACTCTTTTTTAATTATTTTTAGATTAGTCTACTTATTTAAACCGTGAATGCACTAGAACCCCTACTAGAAGGTTCTAGGGTATTCTCCATTATTCTAATTAGGTGTAAATGCCTTTATTACCCTCACTTGCTAATGTTTTCTACTTATTTACCATTTAGTTATACCTTGAATGCCCTTTATTGTTTGGTTAATTACATAAGAACCAAGCAGCTTTGCCTTTTATACCCTTAGTCTTTCCAAATTGTTCCCAGAATACCACTTACCCATTCCCCTTTTACCCCTAAACTTTTATTCATATTTACCCGACCAAACCTTAAATCAATTAGACCTTTATTTCACAAATAGCCACAAATGAGCAGTCTTTCAATCATAGTCAATAACAGAGTCTTAGTTGCAGAAATAACCCACATTTAAACAATCTTACAAATATAGCCCTAATAAGACTAATTAACCAATTAACCCTTTAATTAATCAGAGATTCAGAAAAATCAAAAAGTCAAAATTATATTGTAATGATAGTCAACATTAAACAGTCTTACAAATATAGCCCTAATTATGGCTAAACACTCGATTAACAGGACTCGGAGGAATAAATTGATAATGGGTTGAATCCAATTAATCAGAACACTCAATCAAAAATTAAACCTATCAAGAAAGAATCCTAAGTGACTACAAAGCATTTGATTTAACTAGTGACTTAAATTAGAAAAGAGAGCATACAGTCGATTTCATGTACAAACAAAAGAACCTTTAGCATGCAACCGGCAAATAATAAAGATAAACGAAGCACAAGTAGCATAGTAGAGAAAATAGGGCTTGGTATACTTAGCTTTTTCTGTTGGTTTTCTTTTTTTTCTTTTCTATCTTTCGTTTGCTTCTTTTTCTTCATTTTTCTTTCTGTTCTTGATTTTTTGGTTGTCTAGAGTCTGTGAGCCTTTTCTTTGACTGTTGGTCTATCAAACAGACTCCTAAAGTCTTATTTGTGGTGAATGAGTCATGTTTGAAGGATTGGGGTTTGATTGGGGTAGTTTTTGGTTTGGGGGTATCCGCCGGAGTAGGGTTCCGGCGAAATACTTTTTACTATTCGAAGGGTTGGGCTTATATTCGAGGGAAAATAATTGGATTGGGTGAAAGAGGGGTTTAGAGTGGTTCAAGGGTATTACTGGTGGAAGGTGGTTCAAAAGTGGTGGTCGCCGACTAGGGTTTCCAGCGATCTATTTTTCAAGATTCGAGAGGAATGAAAGGTTTTTGGCTGGAGTTAAGGTGATGGGGTGAAAGAGGAGGAAGTATAGGATTCAGGGGTGTAGAAGTTGGTCGGAGAAGACTACCAAAAACGAACCACCGGTAGGGTTCCAGTGGCTCAAATGGAGAGGAAGAAGGAAGACATGGCGGCTAGGGTTTGGGGTTATGAGGCTGAAAGGGGGAAATGAATGAAGTGTAACGGTGGGTGTAACTATATATTAAAAGTGTATTGATGTCTCTTAGCCGTTGGATCGAGCTGGATGGAGGGCTAGGATCTATTCGACCTCATACGACGTCGTGTGGTTTAAATGAGGTCTTCATCTCATCTGTTAGGGTCCTGATTATTTATGATCAACGACATCGTTTTAATTGTCTAGCAAGTGTTAATCCTAGGCCGTTTTTTTCAACTGATCAATGGTCTGGATTTATTCCTCTTAAACGGTGCCGTTTGGATTTTTGTATATGCAGGCCGGTTTGTTTCCTTTGGGCCTGGTCCGTATGTTGCATAAATTGGGCCACTAATTGCCCAGGTCCAATCTGTATTTGTATTATATTGTATTTATTTTTTGTATTGTAGATATATTTTGTATTTTTTGTATTATGTATTTTTTTGTTTTTTTTTTGTATTTATTATCTCTTGTATTTTGTATTTTTTTTTATTTTCCCTGATTTTTCTAAAATTAAGAGTAATTTTCTTATATTTTGATATTTTCTAATTAGTACAAGAATGTATTTTGTTTTAATTTTCTTTACTTTATTTTCAAGAAATAAAAACAAAGACTACTATTTCTACACAATGATCAATAAGTTTCACACAAAAATCATTTTTATGAATTTTTGGACTAATTTGCTTGGGGCAAAAATAACGTGCTCACACTGGTTATTGCTTGGAATCCTGCTATTTGCTGATCTTCTTCTTCATTTTCTGCCTTAGAACTCATCGAGTTTGTTCCACTTCTGTCCAGGTATGCCCCCGGCCTTTGAAGATGTAACCAAAGTTCTGAAGTTATAAAGCTGTTAGACAAGTTTGCAAGCTTTAATTCTGTTCATTTCATAGATGTAGAGCTAAATAGAATTATATGTAATTTGTTAGGACATTATGTGTATAATTTGGACTTTGCGGACTGTGAACTTAAATTTACAATTTCTTCAAGTAGATTAGTTTAAAATTCTATGAAGTAGATCGATGAAAGTAAGTCGCATAGATCATAAAACTGGCTAAGGCCTAGTAGATTAATTTTTAGACCTTCATCTTTCACTGAAACAGAAGTGTAATACAAATGATCGAAATGCTTTTGTAGTTTCTGTGTCAACTTGATAATTTGAAAAGTATGAGTTAGTTAGATTTCAATTCATTCATAGTACAGAATTGTTTAAACTAGTCTATGCATTTTTAACTCACATTAAAGTTCAGAAACATGATGTGAAACAGGAATAAAAAATATGAATGACATTCAGGACTTAATTCGAATATGTCAACCGTAGATCTAGTCTAGCATTTCCAGTTAAACAAAACAATAAGGTAGTTCTGCACTTGAGTAAGTATATGTTTTGACTGATAAAATCAGACTTAGTTAATCTGGTAGCTAAATAGTAGTATACAAATAAAATTAGTGTTAATATTTCTAGTTAATTCCTGATATTGAACTTACTATACTTGTTTACATCTATGATTAGTTCAGTAAAAATGTTTGAACCTGTTTGGATTTATTAATGATTTGGGCCTGGTCATGAAAAGAGGCCCATATCCAATCGCTATGGCCTGTGTGCATGTGAGAGACGAATGCATAAACACGAATTGGGCTCTAATTAGTCCTATGCACTTCTGTGCATTTCCCTTTTATTAGTCTGGATTCCAGGCCCACAACACGTAACGGCTTGGATGTGAGTAAAATATCAATGCAGATTATAATTAGACAGCATTAATGGTTATCTTATATATGGAAAAAAACAAACGATAGAAAACGTAGTGCACTATAGGTTTGACCTCAAAAAAATACAATGAGATGGGCCTCGTTATAAGGCAAGAATGCACGGGGCCCTCAAATAATTATCATAAAATCTTTAGATTCAGAAGGATCGTTTAGCTAATTTCACGGTCTTTCCCAAAGTAATAAGACGTAGATATCTTAGGCACAATTCTAATATACATTCTCAAGTAGGGGTTGACATTTATGTGACCCAAATCCTACTCTCAACGAAGTCGAAATGTATCTAAAGCCACAGACGTACTGGTACGATGTGGTTAAGGAATGCATTTTCATGAGTTACAATTCCTTAAAATTGAAAAGCGGGTCATTAATGCACATAATTAAAAATAAATAATTGAAATCAGATAAAAGTAAATACAACAGTTGAGCGACCGTGCTAAACCCACGGAATTCGGGAGTGCCTAACACCTTTTCCCGAATTAACAGAATTCCTTATCTGGATTTCTAGTTCGCATACTGTAATAGAGTCAAACTTTCCTCGGTTTGGGATTAAACCGGTGACTTGTTACACCATTATATTCTCAAGTGGCGACTCTGAAAATTTTAAAATAACTAATCCCATTCCGACTGTCCTTAAATTGAAAAAAACTCCTTTACGCCCTCGCGGGTATAGTAGCATAAAAAAAGGTGTGACCAGTATTTTTTCTTTTGTTGCATATATATATATATATATATATATATATAACTACAGAGGTTGATTTGGTAGACCTGTCTAGGCTCATCACTACTTTGCCAGTGTTAGGCTAGGCACTTACCAGCACATGGGGACGGTTGTGCTGATGCTACACTTCTGTGCTTTTTGCACAGATCACGGTACTGGAGCAGCTTTTGGACCATAGCAGTAGTGTACTGAGTGGGAGTGTTCAGTCCAGGGACTTACGAGGTAGCCTAGCTGGCGTCGCAGGTCGAAGTCCCGTTCTATACTTTCTGTTTGTTTTTATTTTACCAAGACAAACATTATGTATTTTTTATCCAGACTTGTTTGTAGCACTCTTTGGTAGTTCGTGAGGTAGCGACTCCAGTTTTGGGTAGTAAAATATTAAACTTCTGCATTTTGAGTTTTCAAATATTTATATTATAAAAGACTTCCGCTTTTATTTAAAGGTTTATTATTGTTATTACTGTTGTGTTGCTATCCAAAAAGGTTTAAATGTTTGGCTTGCCTAGCTCCAACAGTAAGTGCCATCACGACTCCCGATGGTTGGAAATCCGGGTCGTGATACTCGCCCTCCTTCCCTCGCTAAGTAGCCTAAGAGATTCTCCCTCATCCCGAACTTTCTAAACTTGGCCCCTTGGTGGACTAACTCAGACATCATCCTGTCACAGGCCTGCACAAGGAAAACTCAATAACGAACGAATGTCGCGGAATACAGGTAAAATGCACCTAAACTAATCACAAAGTGAATCCGGCAGATTTCTTCGAAGTCGGAGCATATTCCTATTGATCATGTCCCTTCACCCCCGGGAGAGCCGGCCTCAGGCAAAGTATATCCGCTCAAAGGCATCAACGACCTAGGATCAGGTACCCCAGGGGTAGCAGACTCAGACAATGCCTCCTCCTTGGAGATACTGGCCTGGTCAGTACCACTAGAATCTCCATCGCCTCGAAGGGTAGGAAGAGAGGTTAAAGACTCCATCCCCGCTTCAGAAGAACATTGTCTCACCCCAAAGGACTGCCCGATACTTGCAAGCGATATATCCAATGTAAGTAGAAAAGGGGGAAAGTTTACCTCAAATACATGAAGGTTGAGGCAAAGGCATCACGCACCCATACCTTGGTATTTCGCTCCCCACCTAACGTGGAGCACAACTCTCCACCGACGCTCATCGCAGGACGAATGGATCACCAGCCTCTAGACCCAGCAGGGCAGATTTGAGACTTTATTGTACATCCATGAAATTGCTACAACAAGGTAAAAGCACCATTATTTAACTAACCTTTGCTATAGGAACAACCTAAAAAATCACAACAACACTCCACTCATGTGCGTAATTCCACCCTTCGGGGAATAACAAAAGCTCTGAGGGGATGATGTCAACCGTTCAGGATCAAACAAACGAACCGACCCATTCTCGACCACCCTCATCTTCATCATTAATAGCTAAAGGCGAGGATGAATGACACTTCAGGTTTAACAGGCCCTGGTGATGAAAGGGCCGATACAACCGAATAAGGTGATTGAGCGTAAATTCGAGATCGGACTTCTCCACAAAGAATCTCATCATCAGCACCACCCACCAAAATGACAGATATATCAACGCCAAAGTAACCCAATATATCAAACAAAATCAAGCACGACCCTATTGAGGGGGACAAATGCGAAAGGATACAGGTATACACTCAAAAGTACGTTAGCAGAATCCTTAACGTTCTCTCCCGAAGGAAGCACCTGCAGCGTTACCCCCTCGCTCTATCCGCAGTATTTTCTCACCATCTCCAAATTCTCCCCTCTTATCAAAGAAACCATCATCAGAACGAAATCGCTCAGCTTCAGAGTGTCGGGAACAACACTCTCTACCCTATGCCATGTCGCTCCTAAAGTGGTTTCCATGACTATGGTAATGCTAAACAGAGCAAAGCAAGGGCGCGTACCAACACTATTTTCACCTAAGGAAATGAGGAACCCTATGTCAAAGCGGGAGCACAACTACCTCAAAATAGGGAAGTCCTGCAAAGAAGCCGAAGTCGCAACACTTATATGATAAGAAACGACAACATTTTGCCTGTCCAGAGTCAGTCCCGGGGAGAATACGACATCGACATAGTCCAATGGGATGATATCTGACCCTGAAAGTATCTTTTGATAAGAACCCGAGACTCGAGGAATTGTCCGCATCATCTTCGAGCTCAAGATAGCACCCCACCTTGAGGATCCCCACCAAAAAGAAACAATAATTTGTGAAACCTTTCATTCCGTCACTTAATGCAAGGTAATTTCAGATTCCGTGATTCCCTTCCTAACCTCAAAATAGGGGAAAGATAAATTCAAGAAGCTCCAATAGCAAAGGCTCCGCAAAAGTTTTAAGAAGTTCCTGAGTGTAGGCAACCGCTCAGCAAAAATCTATCTACTACATATCTAAAGGAAACTATCCACGTCGGAAATCAACGGGGACCCCCGATACCCAAAGCTGACCTTCGCCCAGGATAACATCCTCGAAGGCCCAGAAGTTCGATATATTATCTCCATGTGATTCATAAGGCCTACGCGGCCTAGACCTAACCGGTCAACCCAGGGTTGCCTCGAGGTACAACATTGGCCTCGAAAGAGAGCCACATCGATCAGAAGAACTGAATGAATGCTCGCACTCCGACCAAACACCAGCGGTCGAGAAGCAAAAAAGAGGTATTCTAAAAAGCCTCAAGGGGTATGAACACGTGCAATTACTAGGCAAAATGAAAAGGCGAAAATCAAAGGCAAAGATCAGAAGGATATATTCATATTCATAAAAGTTCATGTACAATAGCCCCCGAAGGGTCATAGCTTACGTTTACAAAAGCTTACAAAGGGTCCCCACACAGAAGCAAAAGGGGAATTGTCACGACCCTAGTTCACCAATCATGAACATGTCGTGATGGCACCCAGTCTCCACGACTAGGTAAGCCTAACACGTTGCGGAATACACAAGCTATGAACACTTAAATAAGAAACAGCGGAAAAATAGCATAAAAAGGTATGTAATCCGTGCCGCTTGGCACATACATTCGTCACCACACTGAATAAAACGTTACCAAGATCCGGAATCCCACGGAAACACAGACTAAAGGAGAATATACAACTGTGGCTCTATGTGTAAAGAGTATCTAACAACGAAATGAAGAAAAATGTCAACTAGTACTATTAGAATAGAAGGAAAAGCCTCCGGATCTGCGGACGTAGCAGATCATACCTCGAGGTCTCCAGAAAGTTGCGGAATCACCTAGCACGAGCCTGCTCTGATGTACCTGGATCTGCACAACAAAAGTGTGCATAAGAGTAGCATGAGTACACCACGGCGGTACTCAGTAAGTGCCAAGCCTAACCTCGATGGAGTAGTGACGAGGAAGGTCAGGGCCCTACCGAGAAGCAATAATATAGTGATAATAACAATAATAAACAGTTTAAATGATAATAATTTCCGCAATAACAACAATAAAATGATTACTACAACCGTCTACAATTTAGCTAACAACAAATAACCAACTCAATAAAAACAAGTCCAGGACCTGTGGGAATTGAACCCACAGTTCCATTAACAGCACCCCTGGGTCTCCGAGAATCGAACCCGCAGCCTATGTCTCAATAATATCTCAATAACTCAGGATCTCCGGGAATCGAACCCACAGTCCCTACCAATAAATCTCAGGATCTCGGGAATCGAACCCGTAGTCTCAGGATCTTCGGGAATCGAACCCGCAGTCCACATTTCAATAAATCTCAGGATCTCCGGGAATCAAACCCGTAGTCCACATTTCAATAAATCTCAGGATCTCGGGAATCGAACCTGTAGTCCACATTTCAATAATCTTAGGATCTCGGGAATCGAACCCGCAGTCCACATTTCAATAATCTCAGGATCTCGGGAATCGAACCCGTAGTCCACAACCACAGCAAGTAAAGGAATACACAGAGAGAAGTATAATATGCTTAACGATAACTTCGCCGATGAACAGCGCCAACGATTACCAAGAAAACTCAAGTAAGTCAATTAAGCAACTAGACAGTTAGATTCTATCTAATCATGCTTTTCTAACTACTACCGGGTAGGAATATCGAATTTAACAACTAAAAACAAGAATATCACTCATTGAACATTTTGAGTAAAGTATGTGTTCAACAACCAGCGCATGTACACGCCCGTCACCTCGCGTACAAGGCATTTAAAGTATCACAATAATATCCTAGGGTGAAAGTCCCCCACACGAGGTTAGACAAGCCACTTACCTCAATTCCTGTACAAAACCGCTAAGAAATAACCCTCTTGCCGCGAATGTCGGCCTCCACAAGTGTAGTATCTGATAAAAATCAATAGAATCACATCAAAATAGGCCAATTGGGCATTACCCAATCAAAATAACTCAAAATACACCAAAACCCACAAGTTGCCAAAACCCGACTTTCGGTACGCCTCTCGAAAAATTACGAAAGTAATATTTTCGGAACCCTTGTCTCAATACGAGTCTACGCATATAAAGTTTATCAAACTCGGACTCCATTTGCCCACTCAAAACCTTGATTTTCTAAAGTTCAAGCCTAGGGTTAAATCTTCCATGAATCACCCCAAATTCCTCTATTTTCATGATATAATTGCATAATATTATCAATACTAATTATAGTTTATGTCCTTAGTTGATTACCTGATGATTCCCTTTGAATTTCTCTTCAAAATCGCCCCAATCGCCTCTTTAGCCGAGACCCCAAATATTGGAATGTTTCTGAAATTTTCTAACTTCTGATACAATTAACTCTCTGCGATTTCCGCTTCTGCGGACAAAATTCCGCTCCTGCGAGCCCGTATCTGCGACCAACTGGTCGCTTCTGCGATCCCAGGCCTAACTGGCCAATCCCGCTTCTACGAGAAAAGGACCGCTTCCGCGCGTCCGCTTCCGTGATTGGACAACCGCTCCTGCGAGAATTTCCGCTTCTGCGCACCAGATTCCGTTTCTACGGACCCGCCGAGGCGATAAATCCTCCGCTCCTGCGGACCCCCCTAATCCGCCTCTAGACCGCTTCTGCATAACACCTTTCGCACCAGCGACACCGCCTCAGCAGAACAATACCCGCTTCGGCGAGCACAAGCGCTTCTGCGCTGCTCAGTCCGCTTCCGCGGGCTCGCCTCCACGCCCATATTTCCGCAGGGGCGAAAATGACAGAACCAGAATACTTCAACCTGCAATTTCCATACTTTCTCCCGTTTAACCATCCGAAAACACCCCAAGGCCCCCGGGACCCCAACGAAAACCACCAACATACTCCAAAACATGATACGAACTTATTCCAATCATAAAAACACGTCTAACAACATCAAAATCCATAATTCACATCGAATTCAAGCCTAAATTTCTTAAAACTTTCCGAATTGCACATTCGATCTAAAACCCGACCAAACGACATCCGAATGACCTAAAACTTTGCGGACATATCCAAATTCACATAACGAAGCTACAGAATTTGTCGGAATTCCATTCCGACGCCCGGATCAAAATCTCACCTATCGTTCGGATTCGCCAAAATTTCAACCGTCGGCATTTCAAGCTTAATTGAGCTAAGGACCTCCAAAATACATTCCGAACGCGCTCCCAACCTCGAAATCACCCAACGGAGCTAATGGAACTATCGGATTTCCGTTCCGAGATCGTCTTAACACTGTTCCAGTTACGGACCATTTTCTATCTTTAAAGTTCTCATTTAGGGACTAAGTGTCCCAAATTACTTCAAATTTCAGGGCCGACTCTCCCGGCAAACCACAATAGCAGAAAAGTACTTAGGAAAATAGTTAAATTAGGGATTGGGGCGTAATTTTCTAAAATTACCGGCCGGGTCGTTACATCTTCCCACCCTTAAAAGATTCGTTCTTCCTCGAACAAGCATAGAAAACATACCTGGAGTAGTGAAAAGATAAGGGCATTGGCTGCGCATATCCTGCTCGGTCTCCCAAGTCGCCTCCTCGACCGGCTGGCCCCGCCACTGAACCTTTACCGAAGCGATGTTCTTTGACCTTAGCTTTCTGACCTGCCTGTCTAGAATGGCTACCGGCTCCTCAACATAAGACAGATCCTTGTCTAGCTGAACAGATGTGAAATCCAACACATGCGACGGGTCACCATGGTACCTCCGGAGCATGGAGACATGAAATACGGGGTGAACTCCAGCTAGACTAGGAGGTAAGGCTAACTCATAGGCGACCTCCCCAATACTCCTCAAAATCTCAAAAGGACCAATAAATCTGGGACTCAGCTTCCCTTTCTTACCAAATCTCATAACGCCCTTCATGGGCGAGACTCGAAGCAGAACCCGCTCACCAACCATAAAGCCACATCGCGAACCTTCTTGTCCGTATAACTCTTCTGTCTAGACTGGGCTGCACGAAGTCTGTCCTGAATCACCTTGACCTTGTCCATAGCCTCCCGAACCATATCAGTACCTAGCAACCTGGCCTCGCCCGGCTCAAACCAACCCATGGGAGACCTGCACCTCCTACCATATAGGGCCTCGTACGGTGCCATCTGAATACTAGACTGGTAGCTGTTGTTATAAGCAAACTCCGCTAGTGGCAAGAAGTGATCCCAAGAACCTCCAAACTCAATCACTCACGCACGGAGCATATCCTCCAAAATCTGAATAGTGCGCTCGGACTGCCCATTAGTCTGGGGGTGAAATGCTGTGCTCAGCTCCACCCGAGTACCTAACTCCTGCTGTACAGCTCTCCAGAACCGTGAAGTGAACTGAGTGCCTCTATCTGAAATGATGGAAACTGGAATACCATGCAGCCGAACTACCTCCCTGATATAGATCTCCGCCAGTCGCTCCGATGAATATGTAGTGCTCACCAGTATAAAATAGGAGGACTTAGTCAGCCGATCCACAATGACCCAAATGGAATCAAACTTCCTAACCGTCCGTGGAAGTCCAGATACAAAGTCCATGGTAATGCGCTCCCATTTCCACTCGGGAATCTCAATCTGCTGCATCAATCCACCCGGACGCTGATGCTCATACTTCACCTGCTGGCAGCTGAGGCATCTAGAAACATAATCAACTATATCCCTCTTCATCCGCCTCCACCAGTAATGTTGTTTCAAGTCCTGATACATCTTCGCGGCTCTCGGATGAATGGAATACCGCGAGCTATGGGCCACTGCTAGAATTAGCTCTCGAAGATCATCCACATTAGGCACACAGATACGCCCCTGCATCCTCATAACTCCATCATCCTCGATGGTAACATCTCGAGCATCACCACGACGAACTCTATCCTGAAGGACAAGCAAATGAGGGTCATCGAACTGACGCTCTCTGATGCGGTCAAATAGAGAAGACCGAGAAACCACACATGCCAGAATCCGGCTGGGCTCCGAAAGATCCAGTCTAACAAACTGTCAGGCTAAAGCCTGAACATCCATCGCCATAGGCCTCTCCGAAGCTGGTAAATACGCCAAACTCCCCAAACTCTCTGCCCGACGACTCAAGGCATCGGCAACCACATTAGCCTTGCCCGGATGATAGAGAATAGTAATATGATAGTCCTTCAGTAGCTCCAACCATCTCCTCTGACGCATATTCAGGTCCTTCTGCTTAAGCAAGTGCTGCAAGCTCCGATGATCAGTGTAGATCTCACAAGGAACCCCATATAAATAATGACGCCAAATTTTCAAGGCGTGAACAATGGCATCTAGCTCCAAATCATGAACAGGGTAATTCTTCTCATGCACCTTCAGCTGTCTCGACGTGTAGGCAATCACCCTACCGTCCTGCATTAATACCGCGCCGAGTCCAACTCGTGAGGCATCACAATATACGGTATAGGACCCCGTACCTGTAGGCAACATCAATATAGGGGCCGAAGACAAAGCTGTCTTGAGCTTCTGAAAGCTCGCCTCACACTCGTCTGTCCACTGAAAAGGGGCACCCTTTTGGGTCAATCTAGTCATAGGTGCTGCAATCGAAGAGAACCCTCTACAAAACGACGGTAATAGCCCGCCAAACCAAGGAAACTGCGAATCTCAGTAGCGGAGGAGGGTCTGGGCCAACTCCGCACGGCCTCCACCTTCCTCGGATCTACTCGAATACCATCACTCGACACCACGTGGCCCAAAAATGCCACCGAACTCAACCAGAATTCACATTTAGAGAACTTGGCATAAAGCTGCTTCTCCCTCAGAATCTGAAGCACTATCCTCAAATGCTGCTCGTGCTCTTCCCGACTCCGAGAATATACTAGAATATCATCAATGAAGACAATCACGAACGAGTCCAGATAAGGCCTGAACACACTGTGCATCAAATGCATAAATGCTGCTGGGGCATTAGTCGACCCAAAAGACATCACGAGGAACTCATAGTGACCATACCGGGTCCTGAAGGCAGTCTTCGGGATATCCGGCTCCCGAATCTTCAACTGGTGATACCCAGAGCGCAAATCAATCTTAGAAAACACCTGTGCGCCCTGTAGCTGGTCAACTAAATCATCAATACGGGGCAAAGGATACCGGTTCTTCACTGTAACCTTGTTCAGCTGACGATAGTCAATACACATACGCATAGAACCGTCCTTTTTCTTCACAAACAATACAGAAGCACCCCAAGGCGAAACACTGGGTCGAATAAAACCCTTGCCCAATAACTCCTGTAACTGATCCTTCAAATCCTTCAACTCAGGAGGAGCCATACGGTACGGTGGAATAGAAATGGGCTGAGTGCCCGGGAACAAGTCAATAGCAAAGTCAATATCTCTGTCGGGCGGCATGCCCGAGAGATCAGCTGGAAATACATCAGCAAAGTCACGTACCACATGAACAGAATCAATAGAGGGAGTGTCAATACCGACGTCCCGCACATAGGCTAGATAAGCAGCACACCCCTTCTCAACCATACGCCGAGCTCTGAGAAAAGAAATAACACGGCTGGGGGTGTGATCTAGGGTACCACTCCACTCAATACGTGGAATGCCTGGCATAGCCAGCGTCACGGTCTTGGCGTGACAATCAAGAATAGCATAATGGGGCGACAACTAGCCCATGCCCGGAATAATATCAAAATCGACCATCCCGAGCAACAATAGATCCGCTCTGGTCTCAAAATCACAAATGGTAACCAAACACGACCGATATACGCGGTCCACAACCAAAGAATCACCCACCGGAGTGGAAACATAAATGGGGGCACTCAAAGAATCCCGAGGCACACCCAGATGAGAAGCAAAGTAAGAAGACACATATGAAAAAGTGGAACCAGGGTCGAATAGAACCGATGCCTCCCTGTGACTAACCAGAATAATACCTGTGATAACAAAATCAGATGCAACAGCCGCAGCGCGATCAGGAATAGCATAGAATCTGGTCTGTCCCCCCTCTCGAGGGCGGCCTCTGGAACCCTGACCCCCACCCCTGGATGGCTGGGCAGGTGGAGTGGCAGCTGGGGCTGGAATGATAGCCTGCTGGCCCTGAGAACCACGCGGATGTTGTGATGACTGATGAGGGGCTCCTCTCATGCGCCTGGGGCACTCCCTAACCAGGTGGCGAGTATCCCCGCACTCAAAACAAGCTCTGGGAGGACGCGGTGGCTGTGACTGACCGGCCTCACCCCCACTAGTCTGACCCCTGGAAGGACCCCGCGCAGGAGGTGCACTGGAAACTGGGGGAGCATAATAAGGCTCCTGAGGTGCTGGAAGACCTGGGGTACTACCGGCTGCGGGCAATGCCGAGTGAACTGGTCGACCGGAATAACCCCTGCCAAAACGACCGGCTGATGAAGTGCGGGCACCGGAGAAATGGCCCGACTCACGAGACCTCTTGGCCTCTCTCTCTCTCTCCGCTCTCTAGGGAGCATACTCTCGATCCTCTTGGCAATGCTAACTGCCTGCTGATAAGATATATCTGTCTCCAGCTCTCTGGCCATGCCGGATCGGATAGGCGGAACAAGGCCCTCAATAAATCTCCGCACTCTCTCCCGAACCGTGGCTACAAAAGCAGGTGCATGCCTGGCTAGACGGGTGAAACCGATAGCATACTCCGATACCGACATGGAGCCCTATCGCTACCGCTCAAACTCCGAGCGCCAAGAATCCCTAAGGCTCTGGGGAACAAACTCACTCAAAAACAAATCTGAAAATTGCGTCCAGGTCAATGATGCAGACTTCTCTGGACTATCCAACTCATACGTGCGCCACCAATTGTAAGCGGCCCCAAGAAACTAAAAAGCAGTAAAGAAAACCCCGCTGGCCTCCACAATCCCCATGGTACGAAGAATACGCTGACACTCCTCCAGAAAACCCAATGCATCATCTGTAGCCAAACCGATGAACAGTGGAGGATCATATTTCTTGAACCTCTCCAATATACGCTTCTCATCCTCAGAGGCAGCTGGCCCACCTCTGGGCTGTGCTGGGGCGGGATGAGGCATAACCAAAATCTCTGGAACCTGTCCCCCTGGCACTTGCTACTCAGGTGTAGCGGCTGCGGGAGTCTGGGCCCCTCCCCCGGCCTACGATGTAGCTGTAGTGAGAGGAAGCAACCCTGCCTGAGCTAAAGTGGTATACATACTCATGAACTAGGCCAGGATCTCCTGGAGTGCTGGAGTAGTAGCAGTTGTTGTCGGTGTACCAGGTGCATGCGCTCCATCTTGATCCACCGGTGGCACCTCAGCGGCAGTGCGTGCGGGTGCTGTGGCTGCACCTCGGGCGCGTCCTCATCCTCTACCTCGGCCCCGGCCTCTGACGGCGGCAACAGGGGGCGCGGGTACCTGATCATCGCGAGTAGATCGTGTCCTCACCATCCGTGAGAGAATAGAAAGCAGTAGTTTAGATTTTTGATGTCAAAAATGTCGCACGACAAGGAATCCAAAAGAAATGAAGAATTTCCTAAACAGTTACATAGCCCCTCGTAGATAAATACAGACGTCTCCGTATCGATCAGCGAGACTCTAAGTAACCGGTCTGTGTCCCGTGACTCCTATGAACCTAGAGCTCTGATACCAACTTGTCACGACCCTAGTTCACCAATCATGAACATGTCATGATGGCACCCAGTCTCCACGACTAGGTAAGCCTAACACGTTGCGGAATACACAAGCTATGAACACTTAAATAAGTAACAGCAGAAAAATAGCATAAAAAGATATGTAATCCGTGCCGCTTGGCACATACAGTCGTCACCACACTGAATAAAACGTTACCAAGATCCGGAATCCCACGGTAACACAGACTAAAAGAGAATATACAACCGTGGCTCTATGTGTAAAGAGTATCTAACAACGAAATGAAGAAAAATGTCAACTAGTACTATTAGAATAGAAGGAAAAGCCTTCGGATCTGCGGACGTAACAGATCATACCTCGAGGTCACCAGAAAGCTGCGGAATCACCTAGCACGAGCCTGCTCTGATGTACCTAGATCTGCACAACAAAAGTGTGCATAAGAGTAGCATGAGTACACCACGGCGGTACTCAGTAAGTGCCAAGCCTAACCTCGATGGAGTAGTGACGAGGAAGGTCAGGGCCCTACTGAGAAGCAATAATATAGTGATAATAACAATAATAAATAGTTTAAATGATAATAATTTCCGCAATAACAACAATAAAATGATTACTGCAACCGTCTACAATTTAGCTAACAACAAATAACCAACTCAATAAAAACAAGTCCAGGACCTGTGGGAATTGAACCCACAGTTCCATTAACAGCACCCCTGGGTCTCCGGGAATCGAACCCGCAGCCCATGTCTCAATAATATCTCAATAACTCAGGATCTCCGGGAATCGAACCCGCAGTCCCTACCAATAAATCTCAGGATCCCGGGAATCGAACCCGTAGTCCACATCTCAATAAATCTCAGGATCTCCGGGAATTGAACCCGCAGTCCACATTTCAATAAATCTCAAGATCTCCGGGAATCGAACCCGCATTCCACGAACACAGCAAGTAAAGGAATACACCGGGAATCGAACCCACAGTCCACAACCACAGCAAGTAAAGGAATACACAGAGAGAAGTATAATATGCTTAACGATAACTTCGCCTATAAACAACGCCAGCGATTACCAAGAAAACTCAAGTAAGACAATTAGGCAACTGGACAGTTAAATACTATCTAATCATGCTTTTCTAACTACTACCGGGTAGGAATATCGAATTTAACAACTAAAAACAGGAATATCACTCATTGAACATTTTGAGTAAAGTATGTGTTCAACAACCAGCGCATGTACATGCCCGTCACCTCGCGTACAAGGCATTTAAAGTATCACAATACTATCCTAGGGGTGAAAGTCCCCCACACGAGGTTAGACAAGCCACTTACCTCAAATCCGGTACAAAACCGCTAAGAAATAACCCTCTTGCCGCGAATGTCGGCCTCCACAAGTGTAGTATCTGATAAAAATCAATAGAAACACATCAAAATAGGCCAATTGGGCATTACCCAATCAAAATAACTCAAAATACACCAAAACCCACAAGTTGCCAAAACCCGACTTTCGGTACGCCTCTTGAAAAATTACGAAAGTTATATTTTCGGAACCCTTGTCTCAATACGAGTCTAAGCATATAAAGTTTATCAAAGGACTCCATTTGCCCACTCAAAACCTTGATTTTCTAAAGTTCAAGCCTAGGGTTAAATCTTCCATGAATCACCCCAAATTCCTCCATTTTCATGATATAATTGCATAATATTATCAATACTAATTATAGTTTAAGTCCTTAGTTGATTACCCGATGATTCCCTTTGAATTTCTCTTCAAAATCGCCCAAATCGCCTCTTAAGACGAGACCCCAAATGTTGGAATGTTTCTGAAATTTTCTAACTTCTGATACAATTAACTCTCTGCGATTTCCGCTTCTGCGGACAAAATTCCGCTCCTGGGAGCCCGTATCTGCGACCAACTGGTCGCTTCTGCGATCCCAGGCCTAACTGGCCAATCCCGCTTCTGCGAGAAAAGGACCGCTTCCGCGCGTCCGCTTCCGCGATTGGACAACCGCTCCTGCGAAAATTTCCGCTTCTGCGCACCAGATTCCGTTTCTGCGGACCCGCCGAGGCGATAAATCCTCCGCTCCTGCGGATCCCCCTAATCCGCCTCTAGACCGCTTCTGCGTAACACCTTTCACACCAGCGACACCGCCTCAGCGGAACAATACCCGCTTCGGCGAGCACAAGCGCTTATGCGCTCCTCAGTCCGCTTTCGCGGGCTCGCCTCCACGCCCATATTTCCGCAGGGGCGAAAATGACAGAACCAGAATACTTCAACCTGCAATTTCCATACTTTCTCCCGTTTAACCATCCGAAAACACCCCAAGGCCCCCGAGACCCCAACGAAAACCACCAACATACTCCAAAACATGATACGAACTTATTCTAATCATAAAAACACGTCTAACAACATCAAAACCCATAATTCACATCGAATTCAAGCCTAAATTTCTTAAAACTTTCCGAATTGCACATTCGATCTAAAACCCGACCAAACGACGTCCGAATGACCTGAAACTTTGCGGACATATCCAAATTCACATAACGAAGCTACGGAAATTGTCGGAATTCCATTCCGACCCCCGGATCAAAATCTCACCTATCGTTCGGATTCGCTAAAATTTCAACCTTCGGCATTTCAAGCCTAATTGAGCTAAGGACCTCCAAAATACATTCCGAACGCGTTCCCAACCCCGAAATCACCCACCGGAGCTAATGGAACCATCGAATTTCTATTCCGAGATCGTCTTAACACTGTTCCGGTTACGGACTATTTTCTATCTTTAAAGTTCTCATTTAGGGACTAAGTGTCCCAAAATACTTCAAATTTCAGGGCCGACTCTCCCGGCAAACCACAATAGCAGAAAAGTACTTAGGGAAACAGTTAAATTAGGGATTAGGGCATAATTTTCTAAAATGACCGGCCGGGTCGTTACAGGAATACATGAAGAAAAGGCCTAAAACCTATTCTACCCTCGAAGGCATACCTCCAGTGATTGAATCTTCAAGCATCGCATCCTCGAATGCACGCCTTCAACAACCTCACCCTAGTCCCTCAAAGTAGCACTTCATAGAAGAAGACAACAAAGAAGTTGGAAGGAGCAAGAAGGGATGAAAAAATACAATAGCTCTCCGAAGTTCGAGGACTCTCTTTGGCAAAGGGAGCCTTGGAGAGATAGCGGACCAAACAACCCTGAATCCCGCTTGCACGGCTATTTCAAATGCACTTTTTTAGCATAAATCCATGTAAGCTCCCAGCTCGGGGCAGAATTGCACGATAAGTCGGGGTACAGAGGTGAACGGTGGTGTATAATCTGAACCCCCTTCTGAGCAGCGGTGTATAATCAGAATGACTATCTATATAAGAGAAAGGTCAATTCCCCATCCATCGCCACCTTGCACCAACGACAGGAGAAAACATCAACATACCAATGACCATAGTGGTACAATGCAATTATGCTCAACAAAGGGACGACCCGATGAAAGGCCATACCAGAACTTAAGGGAACTCTTCCTAACGGTCTTGAGGCTATAAATCCACAAGCATGATGTTCAAAGATAGAAGACGATGACAAGAAGGAATAGGAAAAACATGTTGATGAAAATACTAGGATAGGAAAAACAATGCCAAGGAACCCCATTTATAGGGGACAACAAAACGTTCGTCGAGGCTCTCAAAAACTAACCGACGGAAGCAATTATTGCATCCTTGAAAAACCAAATCAATGACAACACTTTTTCCTTGAATAAAGGAAGTGGAAGAGTATTGAGAAGGAGTCCATGAGATATGTCATCTATCACAAAAGATTTCGCCACGACACGGATCTCCAATGTACTATTGCTATGAGGAGTTTGAGGAGTTAATGGTCATAACCGATTCCCATTGCTTCATTTTGAGAAACATGGAGACTATCTCTACGCGATGAAATAAGAGGGCCCAATTTCCTACCATCAAGCTATATCAAGGGGAGGTACCTCAAGACCCTGAGGACATGACGCCATCTCGAAAAGATATCTCGAGACCTCGAGGATATGAAGTCACAACTTAGTCCTCTCCTTCTAGGTTTGTCAAGGTCTGATTTGAGGCCGAGATAAAGACTATGGGGGGAAGCTCCCAAAGCATGCAATTAAGTCTGACAGGGCGGTCTATCCCTAGCCTATGCTGGGGTGTTGAGTCAAGCCATCACATCTTCATATTTCATGAATTTCGAGTTTTCCCTCCTATATAAAGGGGACTTTCCCTACTTTGTAAGGAACTGAAGCTGCTCCCACAATTCTACAAAGTGCAATAATCTCTCTCTCTCTCTCTCTCTCTCTCTCTCTCTCTCTCTCTCTCTCTCTCTCTCTCTCTCTCTCTCTCTCTCGTTTCTTACTAAAGCTTATTGGTAATCATTGATACCGAGGATACCTCGATATCTTTTTCCTCTATATATGTTCTTCATTTTATATGTGTTCTTCATCGTACAAACTCAAATTCCATTATAAGTAGCTTTGTTTGACTATATCTCTAGCTATTAGACTGCTCCCGAGCATCCCTGACAACCCGAGCTTGACCTTGAAGTTCCAATCAACCGAGCTTATGCCCGTTTAGCAGACCCTTTGGTTTGCTCGTCACCTTGTTTATCTCTCATCACATCGTGAAAATTCATAATACTAGCATCATCTGCTCTAACAAACTATCTTGGGAATAGATCATGTATTTTTAGAGTCCCATTTAACAAATTTAATTGTAGTTACCATTTTCACGGTAAATAAACTTAATTAAAGCATATTTAAAAGACTAAAAAGAGGGGATTTTTACCTAGCTATTGTCACGATCCGAATTTCCTACCATCGGGAGTCATGATGGCGCCTACTAATGGAGCTAGGCCAGCACAACTTTAACATTCTATGATAAATCTCAACAATATAATAAATAAAAATCAAATAAACGAGTGCGGAAGACTTTAAACTTAAATAAAATGAAACCAAAAGTTTGCGAAAGTTTGAAACATGCCTCTACCCAGAACCTGGTGTCACTCTTCACTAACTTATAAGAATACTAAATACAGCCGTTTGAAAGAAATTATAATAGTCTATTTCAATAAAAAAAAACTAACAAACTGAATAGAGATAGAAGAAACTCCGGACCCGCGGACGTCTGCGAGGCTACCTCAAGAGTCCCTGGACTGAAGGCCTGCTCCCGATCTAGTACTGCTGCAGTCTGAACGCTTCATCTTGATTTGTGCAAAAGAAATGTACAGAGTGTAGCATCAGCACAACCGACCCCATGTGATGATAAGTGCCTCGCCTAACCCCGGCGAGGTAGTGACGAGGCTAGACAGGACCTACGATAAATAACCTGTACAAATATATGTGCAATAACATGAAATATACCAATCTAAGCGGTAAAAAAAGGGAGGGACATGCTGGAGGGAATACTACAGTCAAACTATAGAAATTATCCGTAAAGAAACGAAACTGAACAATAACACCGATAAGGGAAACACAGGAAGTCTCTACATACGACCACAATACACACAGTATATACTCTGTTACGGCGTGCAACCCGATCCTCAACAGATATCATCGTTGCGGCGTGCAACCCGATCCTCAACAATCAATACCGTTACCGCGCGCAACCCGATCCTTAATATTCATCAATAATCAATACTGTTGCGGCGTGTAACCCGATCCTCAACATTTAATATCAAGAACTCATCCAGACAACAACCGTAACTCAAGTGCGAGGGGAGTAACAACAATCAATACAAAGTCCTGGCAAGGGAATACAATTATCAATTCAAACATCCCGCCAAGGGAGAATACAATAATTACTTACGTCCAGACAATGGACTAATCGCTACGTGATCCATTTTTAGTCGCCTATACCTCGAGTAACAATTCCTTGTCCGAGCCAATGCTCCAAAAGTCAAAACCAATCACAAACCTTCCTCAACTATTCACATTATTTATACTCATCAACCCAAGCAAGAAAAATGTACCATTAAATCCGAAGCCAACACATATAAGACCCACGGTCATGCCAGACTTTGGTGCATAGATAACTGTCACCATGCCTATACACCGTACTCCATATTTAGCATATAGAAATTAACATCCTAATCCTAATCTCTCAAGTTGAAGTTGGAATAAACACTTACCTCGATCCGAAAATAGCAATCAAGGGTCTAAAACCGCTTTTCCTATTGAATCCAACTACGAAAAAATAATATCTAGGTACAATTCGATTCAATAGTATCAATAAGAGCTCAAAAATATAATCTCATTTTCTAGAAATGAAATTCCCATCATTCTTCCAAAGATAGTAAAATCCGACACCGGACCCACATAGTCAACTCGGGGCTCGAACCAATTCGAATCACCCATAACCCCTTCCGTATTCGCATGGTTTTACCTCAAAAGCCCCAAAAATTTCCCCTACGCGATTACATTTGTCCGTTTGCGATCGTAGAGCATTGTTCCCACTACTCTATGCGATCGCACTCCTTGCCCCGCGATCGCATAGAGCATTTTTGCCCAGTGTTTTAAATACCCAAAACAGTGTCATTATGGGAATTTTCATAAAATTTTACACGAGCTCCTCCCTCAAATTCTCCATAGACAAAATTCAAGCTCTCCTTCCCCCATAACTCTTTGGGTAAGTAATCCGGGCCGTGACATCTATACTATAGTAAAAATCTATTTACCATATTTGTTTAGGTTCCTTATTAATTACTTTATATATCTATATTTACAAGTTATATACAAAACTATTAAAAGAAAAAGTTCAAGATCCCTTAATTTTAGCTTGTTAGTTATAACTCATTTTCAATAACTCCCCCTACATTTAAAATTACGTTCCTTTTTTCTCTCTTTCTTCATAATTACCAAAAAAAATTCTTTTATTTTCATATACTCCCCCCCCCCCCCAAATTTCTAATTCTTTTTCTTTTCCAAAAATTTTCAAACATAGTTTTTCTCTTTCTTCCTAATCACCTTCTTATTGATACAATGTAGACGAAATTTGAAATATTGCTATGGAATCAAGTTCTTAGTAAGTTTTGAATCTTATTTTTTTCTCCTATAATTTTTATTGTAGACTTGTATATGATACATCAATACCCAAAATAATACTCGATAAAATACTAATACAATTTTAATACGAGTATATTAAAGTTTTAGTGTAGAGTTGTGATTGAAACTTCAATAAGATGAAGATCCTAATTATCTCACAAATTTTAAAAATTAATGTATCGCGGTTGTATAGTTGTATATCTATCATAATTGTTGCAGGAATTGTATTACAAATGTATGCTAATTGTCTATTCATTTTACATTGTTACGAGCAGTTGTGAGTTCATGACACATTTTGTAGTTTGTATCACAAGTACGATAATTGTATATTAATTTATTAGCATTGTATCATGTATTATTTTAGGTATTAATGTACCATATACAAGTTAGATACAAGTATGATACAATTATGTATTGGCCATTGATGTATCTAATACAATTCAAATACAATTATGATACATTTATCATACAAATTTTTGAATAGTTTTTAATAATATAAATCTATCGGCAATGGTGAGAAGAGAGAAGATGGAGATTTTTGTGTAAATTAAGAGATTTTGATGTAAGAAAAAGGAGAGAGAAGAGAGATGAAAAAAAAATGATGTAATTGAATCCCTTAATTGAAGACATTAATATGGGCTTAGCGCCTTTTAAGGAGTAATATATATAATTGGTAAGAAAAACCTAAATATTTATTAAAAACTACAAAACATAAAAAATATACGTAAATAAATTTTTAATATAGTATAACTAGGTAAAAGTCCCTAAAAAGAGCTTAAGTTCTATTCAATGCCCATGTAAATAATTATACAATTAGATCAGTTATTGTTATAAATAGAATTCTATTTATGGTGAATGTCCATATTTATAGAGATTCTAGGGTTTTTACTTAGTGGCTAAGTCAACCTCTCCCTATAAATAGAGGGTTCTATTACATTGTAGTTAATCCCAGACTTGAATATGAATTCCCTCTCTCTCTTTACCTGCAATATTGTTCTTCTTCTTTTATTATTTTATAATACGTTATCAGCACGAGACTCTAACCAATTGAGTAGAAACTTTGGGATTGAGCATAATGATTGTCAATTGTTTCATGAACTTCCTTCATGAGTAAAATTCTGGATTTAAGGTAAGTATTTTACTTTTCTCTTTCAAATTCTTGAAATTCTATAATTTGATTTATACACAAGCAAAAACAACAAAGTTTGATTATAACTCTAATGGGGTTTGTAAGAAATTACACCCACTTGAAGTGGTAAAATTTCTATGTCTTGCCATGATTAAATTCATGTATAATTGTGGGCAAAGAATTGAAAATCCGTCCCATTAAATTTGTTCCATTCTCATTCCCTTTAGAGAATGTGATAGCAGTATGTAATAAGTCTAAAAGAAGACAAAATTATTACCATAAATAATCAATGGATATGGATGTGGCAATAGACGAAATTATATCTTCATCATTGTGGTAATGAGAACACTAAGTATTCTCAAAATAATCATTCACTCTGTGAAAGTAATAATTGCCATCGATTTGACATGAGAATTTATAAAGCACATATAGATGATTATGGTCCATTCATGATGTAAATGTGACAACATCTTACTTATGAACATATCTTCATTCTTCAAAGAATATGAACGTGCTAGTGGTAGTAAATATACCACACTCACCTCTATAAGAAGGTTTGAGATGATACCATAAATAATGTCATTATTATGGCATGGATGGTCATTGGTCACGTACCTATTGTACGCCATATTTTGTCATTGTGATTATTAAAAGACAATGGTAATGCATGAAATAGATCCTGCATATAATTTTGACCATACACATAATGGTATAACTTTCTCTTAAAAGAAATATTCACCACATGGATGTTGATGAATCTGTGGTAGTATAAAATTAATTGAGAGCTCTGGAAGAGCCAATTATTACTATTTTGGAGAAACACAATTAACTACCAATAATGTATTGTGTTGTAGTACGTCTCAAAGAAACTTTTCAGTTTCCAAAGTATTCGCGAAAGCGGTTGATTACATTGAGACTATAAATAAAGGAAAGATTTAATATCTTCTATTACTATAACTTGTAGCGGGGTAATATGTATGTAAAAAGCTACCCACTTTATCTCCAATTTATACTACATAAACAAAGAATACCACAATGAAGTGGATATTGATATAAAACCCATATCATAATAAACTTGGAGTTTATTCATAATTGCACACATTATGGTGTAAATCTGAAGTTTATCAATATTGATAATTTATTCATTTGGCATAATTGATTTAGCCATATTAATTTAAGTATGATGTGCAAAAAATGAAAGAGAATTCACGTGGGTAAATATTAAAGAACTTGAAAGTTCTTTACGAATTCTCTTACATTGCTTGTTCTCATTAATTAGTAGACCAATTAAAGGTGAGATGGTTACATGCGCGATTATTATTAACCCACAACATGGTGTTTGCAAGGTAACTTGTTCAATAATTTGATTTAGAGCATAATTTCCAGATTTTTTATTCAAGACAGTTCATCTTGATAAGTTGGTCTATATCTCAGCTGGTTTAGCAAAATGATTTATTGAATGTCTCCACTTAATAGCTAAATTATTGCTTATGAGAACAAAGATATATATATCAATTTGATTTACGAAAGTTTATTATTTTCTCCCCTCACAAGTGGTTCAGGGTCAGGAACCAAATAATGCCATCTTATCATTATTGATGTGCGGTGTATATTTTGATTAACACCATAACACACAAAGATGGGTTCTCAAAGTTGAGGAAACAATTTAGTTTTTCTGTCATGAGGGGGAGACATGAAATACAATTGAGATAAAGTTACGAGGAATGAATTATCGTTTCTATATCTAGATCCTGAATAAGGTAATATGAACTTGAAGTTCATAAAAGGATAATTCATGTGTAATTTATTGAAAAGTATGACAGACGCATTTTCTGACTCAACGAAAGTAACTGTATTCTCACTGCAAATGTTCAAATTATAATACGTCCGAGAAGGACAAAGTCTATGGTAAGCATAAAGCGTATAGACAATTCGGTTTCAAATAAATTTCTTGATAAAGAAGATGAGCAAATGATCATAATACAGGAGGCAAGTGATCTAGAAGATCACATGACATAACACTTCATAATATCTCATGAGTGATTCAGGTACCTGAATATATGAATGAAGAGATCTCTTGTTATGTCGTTATGAAAATATATTGAAGTTGATATAAATTCTTTGTCGACGTCAACCTTCAAGAAGCTAGTGCAAAGATATGTGAAAGCTCAAGGATGTGAATTGACGCTATCATCAGGGGGAGTTAATGCGCGTTGCACTCTTTTTTTCCTTACAAGGTTTTGTCCCACTGGATTTTCCTTGCAAGGTTTTTAACGAGGCAACCAAAAGGCGTATGTTAGATATGTGCACTCTTTTTCCCTTTCTAGAATTTTTTTTCCCACTGGATTTTATTTTAGTTAAGGTTTTAACGAGGCACATTATCTGTTGAATAGACATTCAGGGAGAGTGTTATAAATAGAATTCTATTTATGGTGAATGTCCATATTTAGAGAGATTCTAGGGTTTATTACTTGGTGGTTAAGTCAACCTCTCCCTATAAATAGAGTGTTCTATTCCATTGTAGTTAATTTGAGACTTCAATAAGAATTCACTCTCTCTCTTACTCTGTAATATTGTTCTTCTTCTTTTATTATTTTATAACAGTTATGAAATAATTATAAATAAATATTTAAAGGCTTAATACATCATTTATCCCCTAATTTGTACCAAAATTCCTTTTACATGCTCCCAAAAGTCTTTTATATACCAAATTTTTTCTGAATTATATCTGATAAACACCAAATTTTCTTTTGTTTTGTTTTTTCCTTTTCTCGATCTTTCACCGAGGGTCGATTGGAAACAGTCTCTCTGTCCTATCGGGTAGGGGTAAGGCCTGCGTACATATTACCCTCCCCAGACCCCACCATGTGGGATTACACTGGGTAGCTGTTGTTGTTATATCTGATAAACAGCACTTTAACTACGTGGCAAGCTCGTGTTAAACAAAAAAAAAAAAAGTTGCGTGTTTACTTTGTAAAAGTTTATCAAATCATTATTTAAGTACACGTATCAGAATTGTATATTTTGTTCTTTTTTAGAAAAAAGACAAGAGGGGTTGCTCTGATGGTAAGCAACCCCCACTTCCAACCGAGAGGTTGTGAGTTCGAGTCTCCCCAAGAGCAAGGTGGGAAGTTCTTGGAGGGAAGGATGCCGGGGGTCTATTTGGAAACAGCCTCTCTATCCCAGGGTAGGGGTAAGGTCTGCGTACACACTACCCTCCCCAGACCCCACTAAGTGGGATTATACTGGGTTGTTGTTGTTGTTGTTGTTCTTTTTTAGAAAAAAATAAATTGTTACCCAACCCTCATCTTCTCGGAGTTTTCTGATTGGCTTTTCAATAAGACGAGAAGTCGATAACAATCTATTATCTGATATTTTAACTCTTTAAATAACACTCTATTATGTTCTTTTTTATTTGTCTTTAAAACTGGCAGGTACTTTTTATAAAAAATAACATTATCTCAAATATTTGATGGATAAGGTAATAGATATAGTATAAAATAAGTATATATTTTACTTGAAAAATTCTACTAAATGACTAGTGGTAGCCTGAAAGATCAAATAATTATATGTTTATTATCATCTCAGAGACGAGAAGCATTAATGCAATAATACTGTTGACGATTTTATTACACTGAAAGTCAAAACTAATATTGTTTGAAAATAATTGAGGAAAAAGGATTTATTTAATTTTATTCATTTTTCACTTTTCTTTTGTTAAAAGTCAACTAGCAACGTTATAATAATTCGCAATAATAACGTCCAATGCGTCGGCAGTTGAAAAAAAAAAGACATAAAGGCTCAAAACTTCAAACGTCCAAATTCAACTAGACAATGCATGCATGTGGTGATTGTTATATTAATTATTATAATACGTTATAATTTTGTAGTTAATAATAACTAGCTATAGTGATCATCTTTCTAACACCAAAAATTATAGTGGTATAAATATAAGAATTTCTCCAACCTTAATTAGAAATGTTGATCGGGTTCGAGTACATAAAAAATGAAAATAATCCTGATATGGAACGTATTCTCCTTTAATGGTTTTATGCAAAAAACATATTATAGGGAGATGGGTTACTGACACCCGAAAACTTCAGTAAAAAATTTATTTATATTTACAAATATTTTTAAGAAATAATCAGATATTAGCATATAAAACTTTTATACCAATTTTTGTGACCAATGATAAATTTATATTAAATACCGTGATACCTCGTGACCATCGAATTTTGATTCCGCTTATGGACTTACGCGATATAAATTTAAACTAATCAAGGCCCCACTACAAACACAAAACACCGGATTAGAAACCGAAAGGAAATCATCCTAGATTCCTTCTCCTTAGTTCTTTAAACTTTTCTATTGCTTATGATAGAAGGCTTAGGAAAAAACTACCAACTCCTATGCACTTTAGTTTCTTCTGGATTTGTCCACCTGATTGTTTTATGATTACTTTTAAAACAAAATGCCTTGGTCGGTTTGAGATTACGGCGTAATCTAGCTACCAATAATACGTCTTGTTTGGCAAGAAAATAATATTCTAGCACTATAAAAAATAGTTCTTAAAATATTGAATTGAAAAAGCAAACAAAGGATAATAATAGTGAGAATTCATGTAATTGTCACGATCCGGATTTCCCACCATCGGAATCGTGATGGTTCCTACTCGTGGTAGCTAGGCAAGCCAACTTACTTACCGTTTTCATTAGTAAAACCATTCTGTTGGCAATTTATAACACCGGTAATAATAACAACAATAACTGCGAAAGTCTAATTTATAAATCTGAATAAATACGGAATGCTCAACAATATCCTCTACCCAATATTTGGTGTCACATACTCACGAACCACTAAGAATAAACTAAATATAAGGGTCTGAAAGAAATATAACAGTTGTCTGTCTCGAAAACCAGAGAGATTGCAATCTAATGTAAGGATAGAAGGGAGACACCGGTCTGCGGACGCCTGCAAGGCTACATCGGGTCTCTCCAAACTGAAGGTATGCTCCCGAACTAAAGCTGTTGCTGCTCTACTCCTCGAAATCCGGACATGTGCAAAAATACATAGAGTGTAGCATTAGTATAACCGACCCCATGTTCTGGTAAGTACCTAGCCTAACCCCGGTGAAGAAGTAACGAGGCTTGACTGGACACCACATAAGCCTGTGCAGTTATAAATATACAACAGAAATCGAATACCAAGTAATTAACCACATGGGAGGGGGAACATGCTATGGGGAAATACAATTAACAATAATCCAGAGTAACAACCCACTAAGCTTAAAATCCATAATGAAATAATAAATCAATATTCAGATATAAATACAGGATATCAACAAGTGTTGCGGCGTGCAACCCACTCCATAACTACCATTGTTGCGGCGTGCAACCTGCTCCACAATTTTCATTGTTGCGGCATGCAACCCGCTCCAAAAATACCACTCTTGCGTCGTGCAACCCGACACATATCATTGTTGCGGTGTGCAGCCCGATCCTCAATATTATTATTGCGGCGTGCAATCCGCTCCTCAATATCATTTAACAGAGTAATTTCTCAAACAATAGTCACCGTTAAGAGACATGAGAATAAGCAATTATTTGACAAACATCTCGGCAAGGAAGTAAAACACTAACAACAGAATCAACATAACGTCCCGGCAAGGGAATGATCAGTAACTCTTTCTCTTTCTTTCTTTTCTTACTCTGCGATGCCACTGGAGCCCAAGCTCCAAGAAATTCTTATGTCATATTCCATCACAAATAACAATATAACGACATCCCAGTGAGTATTATCTCAATTATCCCGGCAAGGGGATTACCATAACCACATTAGTTCCAACATCTAACTACGATATTAATTCCAACATCTAACCACCTTAGCTATAACCAACCTATTACCACACTTAACCACCTTAGCTACATCTAACCGACTACCACACCCAACCACTCTATCTATAACTAACCTGTTATAATACTTAATCACCACAACTATAACCATAAGCTTTACCTAACACAAGGAAACAACACCCTAAGAATCCGTAATATTAATTTAAGAACACAACACCAGGGAACCACAACTTAACCATAGCCCGCCAAGAGGGCAACATAATGATCTCTCATCTTTCTCACGATGAAGGAAAAGGTAAGGCTATGCGATCGCGATTGAAGTGATGTGATCGCAATGAAGGGCGAAGCTGAAGCTTCGCGAACGCGTGAGTACTAGTGCGAATGCGATGAGTAAAATCACTCGGCACATGTTTGTACATTTTCTGCAATACTTTCTAACTCCAAACCACTCCGAACACCCCCAAAAACACCCGCGAGCCCTCGGGGCTCTTAACCAATCATACACACTAACTCAAATACATCCTACGAACTTACTCGAGTGACAAATCGCCAAAATAACATCAAAATCATTGAATCAAGCCTCAAGATCATCATTTTCATTTCAAAATTCATAAACTTCCAACTTTAGACATTTTGGTCTGAAACACGTCAAACGACGTCCAATTTCGACCAAACTTTATAGCAAACGCTTAAACAATATATAAGACTTGTACCGAACATTGGAACCAAAATACGAGCCAGATACCGTAGTCTCTTAATCAATTTTTATTTCCATTTTTCTTAATAATTTTATAAAAACAATTTAACAGAAAAATTATTTCACTCAAGTTTTAGACCTCGGATTTCGACTACGGGCGCATACCCGAGTCCTATATTTTTCTATGGACCTTCTGGGACCGTCCAATCTCAGGTCCGGGTTCGTTTACCAAAAATATTGACCAAAGTCGACCTAATCATATTATATCAAAATTCTTCAAATTTTTCACATAATTTACATATTTCAACATGAAACTTTTCCGGCTACTTGCCCAGACTGCGCACGCAAATCGAGATGATAGAAAATAAGATTTTCAATGCCTCAAAAGCACGTAACATATGAAGAAACAGGTGATGACCCTTTGGGTCTTCACAATAATAAACCTTTGCTTACTTGAAATTGAGACGTTATTATTGTAATTGAAAGATCGACATTGTAATATATAGAATTTAAGAGTCCATCAAACTATATACAGAACCATGTTCTCTATTAGTCCCCACAGTAAGCAAGAGACTATAAAATCAAACAGTATAGGGAACCTGGTTCTCTATCTGTTCCCACAATAAATCTGTAGTATATAAGGAACACAATAGAATTTTACGTGAAAAACTCCTAGCTCACGAGATTAAAAACCACAACCTACCCTTGTAGGATTTCAACTTCATTACTGAGAATACTTTAAATTATAACCTATAATAATCTAGGAATTAACCTCTTAATCACTCATTAACTTGTAAAAACTCTATTACAGAAATTTATTATGAAGACTTTACAATTCGACTAACTCTATCCAAGACACAAACACAAGGGTTTATGATTTATAAAGGGTTTCCTACGCAATGCTTCTAACTAAACTAAGTAGGAGTTACAAATCAAGAACAAATAACAAAGGCTCAACAAACCTAAGGACTTAAGATATCTTCAATCTATGGATTTGGTCCTTGAGTTGCAGTAGCATTGTTCTTGATAGTGGTTGTAGCTAACACTTGAGAGAATATTATCTTTTGATTTGCAAGTCTTAGAGAGATGAAATCCATTGCCTCATATTGGTAATATGTGTGTGTGTGATGTCATCAAGGGTGATGTAATAAAGCATTCTTTAGTTTGGCCTTATCAAGCTACAATTGTGTTGGGTGTACTACTGTCACGACCCAAACTCCAGTCGTGATGGCACCAACACCTTATTAGGCAAGCCCGACCATTTGAACATTTCCAACCTAATTAATAACTTAAAACACCAATTAAGCATAAACTCCTAGTTTGATAATAATAGAAAACAATGCGGAAATATCAATAATAGTAAGAACAACCCATAACAGATCTGGCGTCACAAGTTAGAGCCTCTAGATACAACTGAATATCATCCTAAACATAAGGAAGTCTAAGTGCGGGAGTAAAAGATATGACAAGAGGAGAAATCGGGTCCTGCGGTCGGCGGCAGCTACCTCGATGACTCCGATACTAAACTGAGCTGCAGCAAATAATCTCAGCTAGACCTCCGGGATCCCTGTATCTGCACACAGGGTGCAGGAAGTAAAGTGAGTACTCCAACTCAATGAGTAATAGCAATAAATAACAACTGAAAGCAAGGAATCCTGTAAGAACACTACACAGTTCTATAAATAACAGTAAAGGTAGTAACATTTGCTAAATAGGGAAATCGGGTAATAATATCCTACAGTCCGACAATTCACCAACATTGTTGCGCTGCGCAGCCTGTTACTGTTGCGGCGTGCAGCCCGATCCAATATAATATATATTATGTTGCAGTGCGCAACCTGATCTGATAAATATAGTCGACTGCGCTCACTAGGGTGTGTGCAGACTCCGGGGGGCTCCTTAGCCCAAGCGTAATAATACTGCGGCTTGGAGTCTGATCCATATAATAATATCACTACAGCGTACGGTCCAATCCATATCATATATCACTGCGGTATGTCGTCCGATCCATATATAATATACTACCGCATCATGCAGTCCGATCCAATACATGTCTATGTATATACTGTTGCGGTATGCAGCTCGATCCGGTATATATCAAATACCGTCACTACGGGGTCCTTGACCCCTCTCAGTCAATATAGACTTGGCCTCTCGGGCCCACTCAACTAAGACAGGGTATTCAACCCTAGGTATTTCTCATTCAGAGTGAAATTTACTAATACCGGTTCATATTACTTTTTTACAGTTAAGGACATGACTGAGAGTATGTGTTCAATAGGTAAAGTGTGGTCAATTAGCTCAATAGGCTCCCTTAAAGATTCTACAGATCGGCAAAAGGCCACAAACATGGAAACTAGCCAAAAGTATACGGATATATGCTCAGGCTCAGTCAAAAAATACAGTAGAGTCATCAATCGGGATGGACCAAGTCCAAATCCCTAATAGTAACATCACCACGCTCATCACACGACACATATTTCATCTCAACACAGCACCACATAGTGCAAATACGGGGTTTCAAACCCTCAGCGCATCATTCATAACTATTACTTACCTTAAAACGGCCAAAATCCTAGCTCTCCTTGTGCTTTCCCAGCAAATCGACCTCCTCGAGTGTAGAATTTGACCAAAACCACAAAGAATAGTTTATAATAAGCTAATGGGACATAACCCAATTGAAAGAACTCGAAAAACTCCCAAAAATACGAAGTTGGCAAAGTCCGAGCCTCGGGTAAGCTTCTCAAAAAATTACAAAATTTACATCACCGGATTTCTCGTCCTTCCAGGAATCCGTACATATAAAGTTCATCGAAATCGGAGTTTAAATATGCCATCAAATCTCAAATTTACATTTCAAAAACCAAGTCCTAACTTCTTCAATTTTTACCCAAATTTCAGAGAATTAAAGGATGAATTTTCATTTAAATGGTGTTTCTAGGCCACGAGACTTGCCTACAATCACTTCCCATCAAAATCCCCTTCAAAATCTACAAACAATCTCTCAAGGTGGTGCAAAAATGGAGGAAAAATGAGATAGGTCATGGATGAAATTTCATTAAAAAGCCTTCTATCGCCAAGTTATTTCCTCTATACGATCGCAGCCCTAGGCATGCGATCGCGATGAACAATTTTTCACATTCCATTTCTTACTTTATGCGATCGCGTAACACCTGATGCGAATTGCGTAGAAATCCCTGACCCTCTTATGCGAATGCATCACCAAGCATGCGAACGCAATGAACAATCTAAGCTGGCCCCAAGCTCCTTCTATGCGAACGCGAGGTCCCAACCGCGATCGCAATGACCGACGACCTTAAGCCTATGCGAACACGGCATGTGCCTTGCTATCGCAAAGGCCAAAATTGGCCTGCAACCGCTGATGAAAAAAATCTGCAACTCTCCAAGTCAAAAATCTTCCGTTTGAGCACCGAGAATCACCCCGAGGCCCACGGGACCTCAACCTAAAACACCAACCTACACCAAAACATCATACAAACTTGTTCCAATCATCAAACTACGTCCAACAACACAACAATCATCAATTCACTATGGATTCAAGCCTAAGTTAAACTAAAACTTCCGAAACTCATTCGATCAAAAACCAGACCAAACGATGTCCGAATGACCTAAAAGGTTGCCATATCCAAAATCACTTGACGAATCCACCGTAATTGTCGGAATTCCATTCCGACCCTCAAATCAAAATCTCACCTATCAATCGGAATTTGGTAAAATTCAAACTTCGCCAATTCAAGCCTAATTCTACACCGGACCTCCAAATTCAATCTTGATCGCTCTCTTAAGTCACAAATCATCCCCCGAAGCTAACAGAACCACTGGAACTCATATCCGATCCCTCTAACTACATAGTTAACATTCGATTAACTTTTCCACAACAAGCTTCCTTCCAAAAGGCTAATTGCCTCATTTCCAACTAAAACCAATCCAACTCTATATGATCGAATCAAATACTGATATTAACTCATAGGGAAACAAAATATGGGAGAAACGGGGCGGTAACTCACGTGACGGTGGGCCGGGTTGCCACATCCTTCCTAACTAAAACAAATGCTCGTCCTCGAGCGGGGTCAAGAAACATAGCTGGAGTCTCAAAGAGGTGGGGATATCTACTCCGCATCTCCTGCTCAGTCTCCCAAGTAGCCTCCTCCATGGGCCGACCTCTCCACTGCACCTTCACTGAAGCAATATCCTTGGACCTCAACTTTTGAACTTGTCGACCTAGAATAGCTATCGGCTCCACATCATATGATAAATCATCATCCAGCTGAACCATGCTGAAATCCAACACATGAGACGGGTCCCCAACTAACTTTCGGAGCATAGACACATGGAATACTGGATGCACAATAGACAAACTAGGAGGCAAAGCAAGCTCATATGCCACCTTTCCAATCCTCCTGAGTATCTCAAAAGGCCTAATGAACCTCGGGCTCAGGTTCCCTTTCTTCCCAAACCATATAACAACCTTCATGGGCGAAACCTTCAACAAGACCTTCTCGCCTACCATATAAGACACATCACGAACCTTCAGGTCGGCATAACTCTTCTGGCGCGACTGTGTTGTACAAAGCCTCTCTTGAATCAACTTCACCCTCTCTAAAGTATCCTAAACCATCTCAGTCCCCAATAATCTAGCCTCGCCGGGCTCGAACCATCAAACAGGAGATCTACATCGCCTACCATACAATGCCTCATACAGGGCTATCTAAATACTCGACTGACAACTGTTGTTGTAGGAAAACTCTGCAAGCGGCAAAAGCTCATCCCATGAACCTCCAAATTCAATAGAACATGCACGCAACATGTCCTCCAAAATCTAAATAATGTACCCGGACTGTCCATCCGTCGGAGGATGGAATGCTGTGCTCAATTCCACTACGTACCCAGCTCCTGCTGAAATACCCTCCAAAACTGAGAAGTGAACTGAGTACCTCTGTCTGATATAATAAACACTGGAACCCCATATAACCTGACAATCTCCCGTATAAAGATCCCAGCCACTCCGATGAGTAAGTAGTACATACTAGAATGAACTACGCGGACTTGGTCAGCCGATCCATAAACTCCCAAACTAAATCAAACTTCCTCGAAGTCCAAGGGAGACCACTCATGAAATCCATAGTAATCCTCTATCATTTCCACTCAGGAATAACCATACGCTGAAGAACACTGCCCGATCTCTAACGCTCATACTTGACCTGCTGACATTTGAGACATCGAGCTACATAACTCACAATATCCTTCTTCATCCTCCTCCACCAGTAATGTTGTCTCACGTCCTAATACATCTTCGCGGCACCCGCATGAATGGGGTACCGCGAGCTGTGAGCCTCCTCTAGTATCAACTCCCAAAGACCATCTATATTGGGCACGCAAATTCGGCCCTACATCCTCAACACACAATCACTATCAATAGTCACATCCCTAGCATCATTATGCTGAACTCTGTCCTTAAAGACAAGCAAATGTGGATCATTATACTGATGCTCTCTTATGCGATCATACAAGGAGGACCGAGAAATAATACAAGCCAACACCCGACTCGGCTCTAAAATATCTAATCTCACCATCCGATTGGCCAATGCCTGAACATCCACTACAAAGAGCCTCTCCCCAACTGGAATATACGCCGAGCTGCCCATACTAAACCGCCTTCCGTCTCAAAGCATCGGCCACTACATTGGCCTTCCCCGGATGATATAATATGGAAATGTCATAATCCTTAAGCAACTCAAGCCACCTACGATATGTCAAATTAAGATCTTTTTATTTGAACAAATACTTAAGGCTGCAATGATCAGTATACACCTCACAAGAAACACCATACAAGTAGTGCCTCCAAATCTTCAGAGCATGGACTATAGTTGCCAACTCCAAATCATGCACAAAGTAGTTCTTCTCATGGGGCTTCAACTTATGAGAAGCATATGCAATAACTCTACCCTCCTGCATCAGCACACATCCGATGCCAACTCTTGAGGCATCATAATACACGATGTAGGAACCTGAAGCTGATGGCAATATTAATACTAGAGTCGTGGTCGAAGCTGTCTTGAACTTCTGAAAACTCTCCTCACACTCCTCGGACCACACAAATGGAGCACCCTTCTGAGTCAACTTGGTCAAGGGTGACACAATAGAATAAAATCCCTGAACAAACCGGTGATGATACCCTGCAAACCCAAAGAAGATACGAATCTCAGTGGCTGAGGTCGGTCTAGGTCAACTCTAGACCGTCTCTATCTTTTTCGGATCAACCTGTATACCATCACTGGACACCACGTGTCCCTGAAAAGCCACAGATCCGAGCCAGAGCTCACACTTGGAGAACTTTGCATAAAGCTTCTCCTCCCTCAATCTTTGCAATACTATTCTCAAATGCTGAGCATGCTCCTCCTGTCTACGCGAGTACACCAGGATGTCATCAATAAACACAATCATAAAGGAATCCAGATACGACCGGAACACGTTTTTCATTAATACATGAATACGGCTGGGGCATTATTCATCCCAAAAGACATAATTAGAAACTCATAATGCCCATATCTCATCCTGAAAGTTGTCTTCATAACATCAGAATCCCTAATCTTCAGCTAGTGATAGCCTGAACGAAGATCAATCTTTGAGAATACCCTCGCTCCCTGGAGCTGATCAAACAAGTCATCAATATAGGGTAGTGGATACTTATTCTTCACTGTCACCTTGTTAAGCTGTTTGTAGTCAATACACATTCTCATTGTGCAATCTTTCTTCTTGACAAACAAGACTGGTGCACCCCACGGGGACACACTCAGGCGAATGAACCCCTTATCTAGGAGTTCCTGAAGTTGCTCCTTCAATTCCTTTAGCTCAGCTGGTACCATATGATAGGGAGGAATAGAGATAGGTTGAGTGTCCGACATCAAGTCAATACCGAAATCAATATCCCTATCCGGCGGCATGCCCGGCAGGTCCGATGAAAACACATCTAGAAAATCCCTTACAACGGGAATATAATTAAGGCTGGGAGTCTCAGATCCAACATCTCTCACAAATGCCAAATATGATAAATATCCCTTTCCAATCATCCGTTGGGCCTTTAAGAAAGAAATTACCCTGCTGGGTACATAATCAGTCGTACCATGCCACTCGATCCTCGGGATACCCGGCATAGCCAATGTAACTGTCTTGGCATGACAGTCTACAATAGGATAGCACGAAGATAGTCAATCCATGCCTAGAATAACATCAAAATCTACCGTGATAGCAGCAAGTTAACTCGGGTTTCCAGACCCCTAATAGTAACAAGATAGGACCAATATACGTGGTCCATAATAATAGTATCGCCCACCGGGATAGATACATGCACAGGTAAAGCAAGACACCCTCGGGTCGTACCCAAATAATGAGCAAAGTATGAAGATACATAGGAATAAGTAGAACCAGGATCAAATAAAACTGAGGCATCCCTGCGGCAGACTGAAATAATACCTATGATAACGGCATCCGCAACAATAGCATCTGATCAGCCCTGAAGAGCATAGAATTGAGCCTGACCACCACCTAATTGGCCTCACCCTCTGGGGTGACCCCTAGCTACCTGACCCTCACGCCTAGCTGGCGGGGCGGGTGCTGAAGATACTAGGCTAGAAGATGAGGGCTGGCCCCCCTGCTGAGATGAATTGGATGCACAGTGGGGACACTCCCTCCGCATATGCCCAAACGCCCCACACTCATAGCAACTCCTGGGTGTTGGGGGCTAAGACTGAAGGGAACCCCTCTCGCCAGAGTGGCTAGCTGAAGAACTCGATCTGAAGGAACCCTGAACATACGGGGCACGAGATGAACTCTACGCTGGAAGTTCACTAAGAGATGGGTAACTCTACTGAGAGCCCCGATAACCCCGACTAGAAGATAAACCACGGTACTCTGAATGAGCTGACTGTGGCAGCCTGATGGAGCACCACTGAAGCTACCCGATCCTTGAGGCCTCTTGGCCTCCCTCTCCCCTCTCTCCTGACGGCGAGCCGTCTTAATGTCATGAGCAATATCCACTGCATCCTCAAAGGTATGGCTCAGGATCCTCTCTCGAGTCATCAGAATACGGATGGGATAAATGCGTCCATCCACAAATCGTCTAATCCTCTCCTGATCAGTCAGAACCATCCATGGAGCATAACAAGCTAACTCTGAGAATCTCACCTCATATTGTGTCACAGACATATCTCCCTGACGGAGCCACTCAAACTGCCTACGCAGCTCCTGCCTCTACGATCGTAGTACCCACTTCTCCAGAAAGATAGTGGAGAACTTCTTCCATAACAACGGTGATGAACCGGCCGGCCTACGGTGCTCATATGCCTCCCACCATGTAAAGGATGCTCCTGAGAACTGAAAAGTGGTAAATGATACCCCATTCGACTCTAAGATCCCTGTTGTATGAAGCATACATTGACACTTGCCGAGAAAACCCTGGGCATCCTCTCCCGGAATACCACGAAAAGTGGGAGGTGAGAGCCTGCTGAACCTCTCAAGACGACGGTGCTTATCATCTGGCATCACTGGAATCTTATCGCCTTGAACCGGGACAACTGGTTGAACTGGACAACTGGCTGAACTGGGGTAACCTGCTGAACTGGTGGCGACTCTAGTGTTTGCAAACCCTGCACTACCTGCTCAGGAGTGCGAGTTGCGGGGGTCTGATGACCACCCTCGGTCTGAGATATAGCTGCGGCAGTAGTGGCCGAGACTGCCTGAGCCAGACCAGTGCAAACAGATAAAATTGAGCTAGGGCCTCCTGAAGATCGGAACCATAATAAGCACAGCAGGTGCCTGAGTAGGTGCTGCTGGAGTCTCTACAGCTGGAGGTTGATCCTGAATGAGGGCAACTGGTGGGTCAACTGGTGTTGCCCCGACTGCTCTGCCTCGACCACGACCGCGTCCACAGCCTCTAGTGGGTGATAATGGTGGTTGTCTGCCATGTCTTGTAGTATATGTTCAAGCCATCTGCAAGAGAATAGAATATAGAAGTTTAGTTCTCGGATCAACAAAGTCGCACAACAAGAATTTCAAGAATATGAAGTTTTTCTTAAAGGTTCTGCAGCCTCCCGAGGATAAGTACAAACATCTTTGTACCGATCCGCGAGACTCTACTAAACTGGCTCATGACTCGCAAGACTTGGTAACCTAGGCTATGATACCAACTTGTCATGACCCAAACCCCGGTCGTGATGGCGCCTAACATCTTGTTAGGAAAGCCCGACCATTTGAACATTTCAAACCCAATTAATAACTTAAAACACCAATAAACATAAACACTCAATTTGATAATAATAGAAAACAGTGTGAAAATATCAATAATAGTAATAACAACCTATAACAGATCTGGAGTCCCAAGTCAGAGCCTCTAGATACAACTGAATATTATCCTAAACATAAGGAAGTCTAAGTGCGAGAGTAAAAGAAATGACAGGAGGAGAAATCTGGTCCTGTGGATGCCGGCAGCTACCTTGATGACTCTTATACTGAACTGAGCAGCAGCAAATAATCTCAGCTAGACCTCTGGGATCCCTGTATCTGCACACAGGGTGCAGGGAGTAAAGTGAGTACTCCAACTCAGTGAGTAATAGCAATAAATAACAACTTAAAGCAAGGAATCCTATAAGAAACTACATAGTTCTATAAATAACAGTAAAGGCAGTAACATTTGCTAAACAGAGAAATCTAGTAACAATCTCTTACAGTCTGACAATTCACCAACACTGATGTGGTGCACAACCCGATCCACACCTAATACTGCTGCGGCGTGCAGCCCGATCCAATATAATACATAATGCTGCAGCGTGCAGCCCGATCCAATAAATATAGTCGACTGCACTCATTGGGGTGTTGACAGACTCCGAAAGGGGTCCTTTAGCCCAAGCGCTATAATACTGTGGCATGCAGTTGGATCCATATCATATATATCATTGCGGTGTGCAGTCCGATCCATATCATATATCACTGCGGCATGCAATCCGATCCATATATAATATACTATTGTGGCGTGCTGTCTGATCCATATATAATATACTACTGCGGCATACAGTATGATCCAATACATGTCTATGCGTTCAGCCCGATCCGGTATATATCAAATACCCTCACTACGGGGTTCTTGACCCCTCTCATTCAATATCGACTTGGCCTATCGGGCCTACTCAGCTAAGACAGGGTATTCAACCCTAGATATTTCTCATTTAGAGTGCAATTTTCTAATACTGATTCATATTATGTTTTACAGTTAAGGACATGACTGAGAGTATGTTTTCAACATGTAAAGTATGGTCAATTAGCTCAACAGGCTCCCCTAAGGGTTTTACAGATCAGCACAAGGCCCCAAACATGACAACTAGCCCAAAATATACGGATATAAGCTTAGTCTCAATCAAAAAGTACAGTAGAGTCATCAATCGGGATGGACCGAGTCCAAATACCTAACAGTAACATCACCACGCTCATCACACGGCACGTATTTCATCTCAACATAGCACCACATCGTGCAAATACAGGGTTTCAAAACTTAAATGCTTCATTCATAACTATTACTCACCTCAAACCAGCCAAAATCCTAGCTCGCCTTGAGCTTTCCCCGCAAATCAACCTCCTCGAGTGTAGAATCAGACCAAAACCACAAGGAATAGGTTATAATAAGCTAATGCGACATAACCAAATTGAAAGAACTCGAAAAACTCTCAAAAATACAAAGTTGGCAAAATTCGAGCCATGGGCCCGCTTCTCAAAAAATTACAAAATTTACATCACCGGATTCTTCATCCTGCCACGAGTTCGTACATATAAAGTTCATCAAAATCAGAGTTCAAATGGGCAATCAAATCCCAAATTTACATTTAAATAAACCAAGCCTTAGCTTCTTCAATTTTTACCCAAATTTCAGAAAATTAAAGGATGAATTTTCAATTAAATGGTGTTTCTAGGCCACGAAACTTACCTCCAATCACTTTCCGTCAAAATCCCGTTCAAAATCTACCAACAAGCTCTCAAGGTGGTGCAAAAATGGAGGAAAATGAGATAGGTCGCGGATGAATTTCATTAAAAAGTCTTCTGTCGCCCAGTTATTTCCTCTATGTGATTGCAGCCCTAGGCATGCGATCGCGATAAATAATTTTTCACAGGCCATTTCTTACTCTATGTGATCGCGTAACACCTGATGCGAACATGTAGCACTCCCTGACCCTCTTATGCGAACGCATCACCAAGCATATGAACGCAATGAACAAACTAAGTTGGCCCCAAACTCCTTCTATGCAAACGCGAGATCCCAACCGCGAGCGCAATGACCAACGACCTTAAGCCTATGCGAACGCGGCCTATGCCTTACGATTGCAAAGGCCAAAATTGGCCTGCAACAGCTGATGAAAAAAATTGCAACTCTCCAAGTCAAAAATCTTTCATTTGAGCACCCGGAATCACCCTGAGGCCCCCGGGACCTCAACCAAAAATAACAACCTACTTCAAAATATCATAAAAACTTGTTCCAATCATCAAAATACGTCCAACAACACAAAAATCATCAATTCACTATGGATTCAAGCCTAAGTTAAACTAAAACTTCTGAAACTCACATTCGATCAAAAACCCGACCAAACAACGTCCAAATGACCTAAACGTTTGCACACATATCCAAAATCACTTAACAAAGCCACTACAGCTGTCGGAATTCCATTCTGGCCCACGGATCAAAATCTCACCTATAAACCGAAAATCACCAAAATTCAAACTTCGCCAATTCAAGCCTAATTCTACACCGGACCTCCAAATTCAATCTCGATCACTCTTCTAAGTCAAAAATCATTTTTCGAAGCTAACCGAGACACCGGAACTCACATCAGAGCCCTCTAACTATATAGTCAATATTCGATTGACTTTTCCACAACAAGATTCCTTCCTAGAGGCTAATTGCCTCATTTCCAACTAAAACCAATCCAACTCTATCCGATAGACTCAAATACTGATATTAACTCATAGGGAAACAAAATATGGGGAAAACGGGGAGGTAACTCATGTAACGATGGACCGGGTCATCACAACTGCTGCTAGACGGTTCAGTGCAACAGCCTGCCAAACGATACAATGCAACATTTTTTACAGCTATAGAGTTTACTATACGACGACCAGGAGAACTGCTCCATTTATGTTCTCTCTGTTGTTCCCTTATCTGATTTCATTGAGAATTGAACTAGCCATCTGAATAGTTATCTGAATGCAAGAGAACTAATTATATCAGGTTCATTATCTAGTTCTCTCATGAAGTTTGTCAAATCACCAAAACAAAAGACACATAACTTATCAATAACATATGATTTTCCTATGCGTTATATTATTTATTTTTTTTCTTTTTTGCATTTCTCTAATACACTCAATCGATAAATTCAAAGTATATGTAATCCGTTATTCAAATTCATAAATTCCAAACAATCACAAGCCACCTTATTATTAGAACAAATTGTTGCGTTATTTCTTTAAAGGGGTTGAATGGAAAATGGAAGATGTACCTTTTGGATTGCACCTTTCTATCTCACTCTTCCTTTACCGATAAATTTAGAGGCTTAGCCTCATTTTTGAGATATGAAAAATCTAAAATTTGCTCCCCTATTTTCTACATTATTGCATTATTCTCTAAATAAATATAAGTGTCAAGTGTGATTTACTCCGTTTGTTGAGTTCGTTAAAGTTTTGTGATTTGAACTGCCGCTATCACAGAATAATTATTCCGTTCTATCCTGGGAGAAATTAATCTGTACACCTTGAACAACAGGGAGAGGATTATAAGGATACATTATGCATTTAGTGGGCTCAGAATATATTACAACTTATTTATTGAACTAACATTTGTTTGCGTCTCTTATTTTTTGGGTTTGAACATAGTATTACCAACACAACCAAATATATGCACACAAAGTTTTTATCTAATAACTTTGTTTTTTTTCTGAATATCCTTTACTTAATTGAGGCTTGTATATTGGCAACAATTTTTTATGCATACATTCGGAGCTTTCTATAACAGTCATTTTCTATAACAATACTTCATTATAACGGCCACGCCTGTTTTTGGAACTAACTTTTTATTTTATATTATTATATGTTCTCTATTACAGTACTTCACTATAGTAGCCAAAAAATTCTGAAACAAACGAGGCTGTTAAAGAGATTAAAGAGATGTTTGATTGTATACATATATAAATGCAAAGGAAATTTTGAATTGTAAACATGCAACCACTAATGTTTCTACTCCAAAAAAATACCTTTGTCTCAATCATGGTCGATTGAAGCGAATACAATAAAAGAATGCAAGGAAGGGTTCCCCCAGCAAATGCATCTCGACTGCTTCCAAAATCATGTCATCGACCAATAATGTGACTTGTAAAAGACTCCCTACCTATACCTAGCGGAGTTGGCACTAAACTAATAAGGAGAGCACAAAGCAGCTAGCCGCCATCAGGAGATCCACGACTTTAAATTAAGATCCACTTATTCTTTGAGATGACAAAGCTCCCCACTAGATGCAAATTGTTGAATCAACACCAGGCAGCACAGGAGTCCTTTTTTTAATCGGTCTTCCGCAGACCAGAACTGAAAGGACATACCAGCCCCCGAAGGATTATTGGTATTCCTTCATGTCGGGAGGAGTTAGCGGTTGGATGAAAAGATAAGGACAACTTTCTTTCTTCCATTCCTCTCTTGCTCCAATCCCAATACGATAATAGAGCTAGCACTTGCTATAAGGGCTTCTGACTCGTTAACTGGCTGCAAGGAAACTAAAAATATTTTCTTTATTTTAATATAAAATAAATATCTGCTCCACCCCTCTTCTCTGTTGAGTTCATCTCGTAGAGGGGAGTTATAGTTCAATAGCATATGTATACAATTTAAAGAAATGAAGAATTTGGCTAATACGCTTATTAATTCTTTGGTATAAAGTTATCTCAGCGGATTAATGTATGTGATATTTGCACCTCCAAGGTCCATAGTAATTAAAGGAACCAGTTCAATGTCCTGCGGAATATGCCTCCTAGAGAGGTCAATTAGATTAAGTGTACAATCTTAACTTAGTTATATGATATTCTTAATTAAGTACTAAGTAATAAGGTATTACCTGGTTTTGTATATGATTTTTGAACCTCCAATGTATCATAGTAAAGAAATAATGAGTGGCGGAGCCATAAATTTTATAAAAGGGATTTAAAATATAAAAAAATAAACACACGAAGAAGCCAAGAGTATTTAACAAACAACAACAAGCCTAATGTAAATCCACAAGTGAGGTCTGCGGAGAATCGCTCGCGTGTACGAAGACCTTACCCCTACCTTGTGAAGGTAGAGAGATTGTTTCCGATAGACCCTCAGCTCAAGGAACAATAAAATAAAGTAACAAACAGTGCAACAACAATGCAACGGCTACTTGTCAACCTTTCACCCTATTTCTCGATCTCCATCCTTTCCTATCAAGGTTCATGTCCTCAGTAAGTTGGAGCAATACCTGCGCTGCCTAATCAGCTTACCTCAATATTTCTTTGGCCTGCCCCTACCTTTCCTTAGAGTTGCCATGGTCAACCTCTCATACCTCTTAGATAGGGACATGTATGCCTCTCTGCCTAAAGGATTCAATATCTACTAAATATTCATAAAATAATCTAATCTTATATATACAGTTTAATTTTCCAACGAAGGGAATTCTCCGCCCCTAAAATAAGTAATAAAACGTTCGAATAATTTGAATCAACTTGAAAAAAGAATTTAATTATTCTTAAATTATTCAATTATTGTCTAATTGAATAATTTCATGTTTTCCCTTTCATATTTGATATTGATTAGCTCACCAATCAATACGTAATGGAACTCACTTCGCTTTTCTAATTGATAGATAAAATAATAGAATTAGGAAATCTTCTATTTACTGAATAATAACTTTTTTGTTGACAAAAGAGTAAACATTATATGCTTGTGATAAGTAGGATAAATCAAAAAATAATATGTGAATTTTTCTTACTAATATTATAATGTGACTTTTTTATAGTCGAAATAAAGTGAATTTTTTTTTATTATTAATTTTTTCTTGATTTATTTCATTATTGAAAATGTATTTATCAATCAATTTGTTTGTTGATTCAAGAAAGAGTTGTGTATTAATTCTGGGAATATTAATGATAGATAAAAATAGATCGATGTATAATCATAACGAGTTGTTCAAAAGGATTCCTCGTCCTTCCATCAAATATTCTGCTTTTTCCTCGATATTCGGGTTCAAATACCCATGGATTCGCTATTTGCTTACTGGCTTCATATAATTCAGAAAACACAAGTTTTCTCGAAGCTTCTTGTTCATATCTCTCATCAAAAGGTGCTATTCAATGATGTCTGTCTAGCAGACTCCCTGCTAACCCTAGTGAACATTCAAATATCTGTCCTACATTCATTCGTGAAGGTATATGTAACACGTTGGGATTATTTAGCTACTATGTTCACATAAGCAATAACCATAAATGGACCCGAACAATTAGGCAATATTCAAGTACCTAAAAGGGCTAGCTATATCAGAGTCATTATGTTGGAGTTGAGTCGGATAGCTTCTCATTTGTTATGGCTAGGACCTTTTATGGCGGATATCGGTGCGCAGACCCCTTTCTTCTATATTTTTCGAGAAAGAGAATTGATATATGATTTGGTTCTAGTAGTTACTTTACTAGATTTTTTTTCTTTCTATAGTGGAGATAGTCGCACGTAATAACAGATCACGGCCATATTATTAAAAGCTTGTGGTAAGAATGGGTTTCGTTCTAGTGCTCGAAAATAATATTCTAAAGTTTTTGTATGTTCTCCATTACTTGTGTGGATAAGCCCTATATTATAGAGTACAGGAAAGCTCATGATGTTCATATCGATCTATTATGCGCCTCTGCATCTAGCATTGGGTAGACCTCATACAATAATTGTCCTAGCTCTACCATATCTTTTGTTTCATTTCTTCTGGAACAATCACAAACATTTTTTTGATTATGGATCTACTATCAGAAATTCAATGCGTAGTCTCAGCATTCAATGTGTATTCTACCTTCTATTTTTTATGAAGAGAATGAATCTTTTTCTCGAAGGATCAGAAAAAAATGGGTCCTGATCTCCTAAAATAACCTCAATGTCCTGTGGAATATACCCCTAGAGAGGTCAATTAGATTGACTTAATCTCCTCTTAGTTTGCTTATATTCAAAAAATATTAAGTAATAAGGGTATCATTAATTTGAGTGTTTATTATTCTAATTAAAGATGTTAACAATTGGTCCGACCAGTCACATGATCTTAATTACTTGTCATATTAATGGAATATTCTAGTAGTCAAGAGACTTCGATATAAAATATATCAGTTGTCTCTCGAACATTATTTGTTGTCCAATTAAACTATCATTTCAAATATTTTTGTCAAATGTGTGCCACAAAATAAGAGGAAAAAAATAAGAAAAGACAGATGCATTCCTTTGTTTAATCTTCAAACACTTGTTCTGTGGTGTCCATGATACTTTATTATATTCTTTTTGCCTTTTAAATTTCATGGTTCTTAATTAAATTGGAGCAAAATTTAAGGGAATGGAATAATAATGTTAATAACGATACGTACGAAGAAAATTGTAGTACTAATTTAGTTTGGATCATAATCATCTTTTTGTCTCATGGCATAAATTAAAGATATTGATCACTACTTTAGTAGCTTATACGCTACCTTAGATAATAAAATCAGTTTAAGTAATTAAAACTTTGTGTTGCGTGAATTCCATAATTCTTTAAGTAATATGAGAATCTCTAAGAAAGGATTAACGTACGTATTATAAGACTCATTGGATTTTTGTCTTAATCATATAACTATTGCGAGATCCGGATTTCCCACCTTTGAGAGGATGTCGCCTACTAGAAAAACTAAGCAAGTCCACTATTTCAACTATTTATCTTTTTCTCATTTTCAATCCTTTAGTAGTTATGAATCGACATCATATAATTAGTGGAATTAAATAAGCGGAAGAACAAATTATATTACCAATACAATTCCTTAAACATAGACTATCCAGATATGGTGTCACAATTTCACAGGATGTCTAACAATACTACAAATAAGGGTCCGAAAGATAAATACAAAATATTTCAGAAATACATAGAAGAAACAATAGAGAAAGATAGAAGGAGACGAAGGCCTACGGACGTTTGCAGGACTACTTTCGGGTCACCTGAATGGACTAAAGACAATACCTTCACTACGGTCCAAACGCTCCGGTATCAGTATTTGCACACAGTGCATAGTGTAGTATCAGCACAACTAACCACATGTATTGGTAAGTTCCTAGCCTAACCTCAGTGAAGTAGCGACGAGGCTAGGGCCAAACTACCAAATAAACCTGTGCAGTTAAATCATCTACAGCGAAAAATAAAAGCAGATATTCACAGTTAAAGATGGGGAGGGGATGACATGCATCGTTAATATATAAATGGGTTGCACGCCTGCAATGGTAATATATGAAATGGGAGCGGGTTACACGCCTGCAGCGGTAATATATGAAATGGGAGCCGGTCCTAGCCTCGTCACTACTTCGCCGAAGTTAGGCTAGGCACTTACCAGCACATGTGGTCGGTTGTGCTAATACTACATTCTGCATTGTGTGCAGATACTGATACCAGAGTGATTGGACCGCAGTAAGGGTGTTGTCTTCAGTCCATTTAGGCGACCAGATGTAGTCTTGCAGGTGTCTGCAGGCCTTGGCGTCTCCTTCTATCTTTCTCTATTGTTTCTTCTATGTATTTCTGAAACAGTTTGTATTTATCTTTCAGATCCTTATTTATAGTATTCTTAAATAGTATGTGAAATTGTGTCACCAGTTTTAGGTAGCCTATGTTTAATGAATTATATTGGTAATATTTTAATGGTTATAATTTGCCCTTTCGTTTGTTTAATTCGCTGATTATACGATGTTGATTCATAACTATTAAAGGATTAAAAATGAGTAAACGATAAATAGTTAAGATAATTGGCTTAACTAGCTTTCACTAGTAGGTGTCATCACGAGTCTCGAGGGTGAAAAATCTGAATCATGACAAGTTGGTATCAGAACTCTAGGTTACTTAGGTCTCATAATTCACGGACAAGTTTATTAGAGTCTGAGGTATCAGTATGGAGACGTCTATATTTATCTCCGAGAGGCTACGGAGTTAGGATAAACTTCACATCTATTATTTTATGTCATGCGACTTGAATTCTCAATGCTAGTTGAACTCGCACTCTTGTTCCTTCGCGAATGGCGAGGTCCCGTACCGCTTTTTTAGCCGAGCAACAACACAGACTGGTGATGGAGCAGCTATTTCTGCTGATGCATTGTGGAGATTGGACAGGTTCACCAAGCTCTTCACTACCACTTCCAGCGATGCATATTCTACCCAGGATTATTTAGATAGTCTGTGAAATTGTGACACCGGATCCGGGTAGCTTTTAGTTATGGTTTGTTTTGGTAATATTTAAAGCGTTACATTTCTTTTCTTCCGCTTATTTAATTCCGATGTTTATATGATGTTGTTCACCATTGTCGAAGGATTAAGTAATTGGAACAATTGGCTTGCCTAGCTTCCATTAGTAGATACCATTACAATCCCCGAGGGCAAAAATTTCGGATCGTAATAGCTACGTTAGAAAAATATATAAAATAAAAGGAAAGACCTCATTTTTTTTCTCTTTTGCCTAAGTTATTTGAAAACTATAAGTCCATAGGCTTTTCCAGGAATATTTTCTTATTGACTTAATCAGAAATTTCAGATCGAACTAGAAGAATGGTGTTGCCTTTGATTGGGAAACATGCTTTATTTCCTTAATTAGATTTTTAGCGTGTTTCGAATAAATCGGACTTCAAAATAAATATCATACAATGAATAAAAAAAAAGAGGATGAGAAGTTAATAAATTTTTTTTTTTTGTTGGAAGTGAAAAAGAAGAAAACCAGGGGAAGGAGAGGGTTGAGGGAGACAAATAGAACATATCTGATATGGGGAAATTGGTATTTTAATTCCTTAATTTATTAATTTCCTCGAGGTATATATTTTAACTCCCTAGATAACAGTCTACTATTTTTCCTTTTTCGATTTTTACTTCTTTTTATAACTGGCTTATTTTAATCGAATAAATAACATTATCCCATTCCATCGAATTTGTAACATTATCTCAGGTATTTTCATGGATATGGTAATAGATATACAAAATAAGTATTACTCGAGAAATTCTATCGAGTGACTTGCTTGATCCAGTAGCCTCGTTGACCAAACAATTATTATTTATTCTTAGATATGAGAGGCAATAATACAACAATAAATTTGTCGATTTCACTTTCTGAAAATCAAAACTAAATCTGTTTGAAAAATAATAGACAAAATTAAAAAAGAATTATTTTTCATAAATCAATCTCATTTCGTCCGTTTTTCGTTTGTGATAAGTCAACGGGAACACAAGATAATAATTCGTAACAATAACGTCCACTGTGTCGGCAGTTAAGCCATGCGCGAGGGTCGATTGGAAACAGCATCTCTGCCCTCTCGGGTAGAGGTAAGGCCTGTCTACATATTACCCTCCCCATACCCCACCTTATGGGAATATACTGGGTTGTTGTTGTTGTTGTTGTTGTTTGTGTCGGCAGTTAAGGTGATAAATACGTAAAGGCTCAAACTCAAAATCCAAATTCAATTATTGATATGTATGAGATTAGAGAAGGATTAGAATTTAAATTTTATTGGTTTAACTTTTAAAACTTCTAGTATTGAACTCATTAGATTTTAAAATTATGTGTTGAGATTTACTATTTTATTACAATTTTGGTAAATATTACACATAAATTTATGTTCCGCATTGATAATTACTGATCCCCTTAAACCAGAACCCGTCACCCATACACTACTTACGGCCCTGCATATGGTGATTGTTAACTATAAATTATAATTACACCACCAACGATTGTGGTAGGATAATGGGTTAATTTCACTTATGGTCATCCAACTTATCATTTATTTCACAAAACTAATTTAACTATTTTTTATCACTTAAAAGTCACTCAACTTTATATTTGTAACTTAAAAGTCATTTTAGTTCAAAATCTATAAAATATCCTATAAAAATATGACATGGCATTAAATTTAATTTAAAAAATCTAATTATATTGCCAAATAAGCTTAAATGGACCACACTCAATTTAGACCCATTTCATTTACAATCGATTTGACCCATAACCCAAATGAGTTTTATTATTTTGACAACTAGAAGGAAAATAAGAGAACAATTATTTTGTGCTAAAAATATCTTACTTATTTGTTACGTAATAACCTTAATACCACCATTTATAATTTCACTAAAAATATGAACAGAACTAGCACATAACCAGCTTTTGCATCCTTCATATCATTTTATAATTTTTCATGAAGTTAAAATACTACCAATCAATCTCCAATAACAATTAAATGTATCGCTAACAGACAAGAACAACAAGTTAACAAGAACCTATTTTTACAAACTATTATTCCTTTAAAGTCAATATATTGTTTATTAAGCAATATTAACAGACAAAAATATTGCTCCGTAAGAAACACCCACGAAAAAATTATATAGTAGAAATTGTCAAATATACACCGCAATCGTAGACGACTTATAACGATAATATGGACAAAAGAAAGAGACAATGTATAGTGTCATCGACCGTAAATGTACAACCAAGACCTAAAGATAAATTCAAAGACCTAATTTTTCTTAAATTTCTTAGACTTGTTCGTCTACAAATTAACCACAAAATCAAAGTGCTAGTCCAGTTAATTGTTCAAATATTGATAATCGATTTTGGTTATAGGCCAAATCGTGCTGTGGAAGAAATTGGTCTAGCTTAGATATTATCTATTTAAGCTTATGTGGCATTATTGTTAGTTTTTTTAATTAAATTTAATATCATATCATATCATATTTTTATTGGATATTTTGTAGGTTTTGAATTAGAATAATTTTAAAGTTATAAAAATAAAATTGAGTGACTTTTAGATAAAAAATATAATTAAGTAACTTGATTAAAATAAATTATAAGTTGGATGACCACCAATAAAATTAACCATAGGATAATAAATGTAGGTATCTCTTCTTCCTTAAAAGGAAATTGGGGCTATAGTTGGGGCTGAACAATGAAATTTTTTTTTGTCGGCTTGGTTATATTACAACTAGGCATTCCAACTAAAAGACTTCCTCTTCCAAGTTCACCCTTGTATTTATCCTATATTACTTTATCTAGTAATAGGTATTGTCCATAAATGAAGTCACTTTCAAGCCTTTTTGGTAAGACATCATAGCCCCTTAGACTAACTTTTACAAGTAACGTGATAGTACTATACTTCTTCATAAGCCTCCTTTTTACTCCTACTATATTTTTTATTGTTATTACTTAGTTCACACTTCCATTTTGGTAAATTAAAAAATGTCAAGGTCATTTTAAAATATTTTTAGTTTTTGCCGAAATATAAATGATCTCTTTAAATTGTCAACAACGATCAAATAGACACTTTAACTTCGTCCTTATAGACACCCCTCTCAACATGTATACCATATTTTATTACATAATATGGATACGAGTGGGCAAAAAATAAATATGGTAATTTTAAAGATCTCCACTATATTTACCGTTATAACACTTATCAACCTTGTTATTTGTGATGTTATATACCTTCCATATTATGATTTTTTGTAACAATATAAATGTCAATATTTTTAAGTTTTACCCTTTTATAATTTCATTGTTATTTTCAAGGTTCTCAACTCTTAAATAAAGAAGAAGATAATGTTGCTATATTACACTATTTGGCTAGAGTTACAGATCTCTATTATATTTATTGTAAAAGCATTGGAAGCAAAAAAAATCAAGGACTAAAAAATAAAATCTATAATTTACGAGCCATGTGCAATAAACATCCAATATAAATATAAAATGTTCTTACCAAAAAAAATAACGAATACTTAAAAGTATATAATCAAAATAATATTACTTGATAGCACAAAAATATAAAATTATTTCTATGAAGTAAAAGATTGTCCAACAAAAAGAAAATTAACGATAAATTGCGTCTTAAAGTAATAGAGATAAAAGGCAATATTGAGGTAAAATTAAAGACAAGCATATGCTTCACTATATATTAACAAATTTACATCCTAAATCTACATAGACTTTCGCTACAAAATTTCAAATGCAAAGCTGTGTGAAGCTTTCTTTTATTTTTCTTAATCTCGTAAATAATCAATTTTTATGTCTTTTAAAGATTTGAAAGATTAGTCAAATAATACAATATAGTATCTTAACGACCCGACCGGTCGTTTTAGAAAATTACGCCCCAATCCCCAATTTAACTGCTCCCCTAAGTTCATTTCTGCTATTGTGGTTTGCCGAGAGAGTCGGTTATGAAATTTGGAGCATTTTGGGACACTTAGTCCCTAAATGAGAGCTTTAAAGCTAGAAAACGGTCCGTAGCCGGAACAGTATTAAGACGATCTCGGAATGGAAATCCGATGGTTCCATTAGCTCCGTTGGGTGATTTCGGGGTTAGGAGCGCGTTCGGAATGTATTTTGGAGGTCCGTAGCTCAATTAGGCTTGAAATGCCGAAGGTTGAAATTTTGGCGAATCCGAACGATAGGTGAGATTTTGATCCGGGGGTCGGAATGGAATTCCGACAATTTCTGTAGCTTCGTTATGTGATTTTGGATATGTCCGCAAATTTTCAGGTCATTCGGACGTCGTTTGGTTGGGTTTTAGATCGGATGTGCAATTCGGAAAGTTTTAAGGAATTTAGGCTTGAATTCGATGTGAATTATGGGTTTTGATGTTGTTAGACGTGTTTTTATGATTAGAGTAAGTTCGTATCGTGTTTTGGAGTATGTTGGTAGTTTTCGTTGGGGTCCCGGAAGCCTCGGGATGAATTCGGACCATCAAGCGGCATTTGGAACTTGGAAATTTCTGCAGAAAATGCAGCAGACGTTAAGCCTACGCGTTCGCGTGGCAATGGCCGCGTTCGCGTAGGCATGGTAGGGCAAAGCATCGTGTTCGCGTCCCTTGAGTCGCGATCGCGTAGAAGGGAAAGAGGAAGCACCGCGTTCGCGTCCCAGGTGTCGCGTACGCGTAGAAGAAAAATGGGCGATTGGAAGATTGTTCTTCGCGAACGCGTGGGAGTCGTCGCGTTCGCGTTGAGGAAGGGAAATTGTGCTTCGCGGACGCGTGTGGAGCGTCGCGTTCGCGATAGGTAATTTTTGCAGGTCATCGCGAACGCGTGGGTTACTTCGCGTTTACGTAGAAAAAGTTGAGTTGTTCATCGCGAACGCGTGAACAGTAACGCGAACGCGATGAGCAATGGGGTCTGGCAGTGAGCTTAATTTCAGAACATAACACCCGCGACCCCCATACACAAAAACACCATTTTTGAGCTCCAAGAGAGGATTTTGAAGGGGAAACGCTGGGTATCATCGAAAAATCATCGGGGGTAAGTTTCTTGACCTTAATTCGTTGGTTTATCATGAAATCCGTAATTATTTCACTGAAAATGGGGGATTAAAGGTGGGTTTGAGCCTTAGGCCTAAATGTTAGAAAATCTCTGATTTGAGTAGTCAAATGGAGTCCGATTTTGGTAAATTTTATATGCCTAGACTCGTATTGAGATAAGGAACCCGAAAATATAATTTTCGTGATTTTTCGATAAGTCTACCGAAAGTCGGGTTTTGGCAACTTGTGGATTTTGGTGCATTTTGAGTTATTTTGATTGGGTAATGCCCAATTGGCCTATTTTGATGTGATTCTATTGATTTTTATCGGATACTACACTTGTGGAGGCCGACATTCGTGGCAAGAGGGTTATTGCTTAGCGGTTTTGTACCGGAATTGAGGTAAGTGGCTTGTCTAACTTCGTGTGGGGGACTTTCACCCCTAGGATATTATTGTGATACTTTAAATGCCTTGTACGCGAGGTGACGGGCGTGTACATGCGCTGGTTGTTGAACACATACTTTACTCAAAATGTTCAATGAGTGATATTCCTGTTTTTAGTTGTTAAATTCAATATTCCTACCCGGTAGTAGTTAGAAAAGCATGATTAGATAGAATCTAACTGTCTAGTTGTTTAATTGACTTACTTGAGTTTTCTTGGTAATCGCTGGCGCTGTTCATCGGCGAAGTTATCGTTAAGCATATTATACTTCTCTCTGTGTATTCCTTTACTTGCTGTGGTTGTGGACTACGGGTTTGATTCCCGAGATCCTGAGATTATCGAAATGTGGACTACGGGTTCGATTCCCGAGATCCCGAGATTATTGAAATATGGACTACGGGTTCGATTCCCGAGATCCCGAGATTATTGAAATGTGGACTACGGGTTCGATTCCCGAGATCCCGAGATTATTGAAATGTGGACTACGGGTTCGATTCCCGAGATCCCGAGATTATTGAAATGTGGACTACGGGTTCGATTCCCGAGATCCCGAGATTATTGAAATGTGGACTACGAGTTCGATTCCCGAGATCCTGAATTATTGGTAGGGACTGCGGGTTCGATTCCCGGAGATCCTGAGTTATTGAGATATTATTGAGACATGGGCTGCGGGTTCGATTCCCGGAGACCCAGAGGTACTGAGAATGGGACTGTGGGTTCAATTCCCACAGGTCCTGGATTTGTTTTATTGAGTTGGTTATTTGTTGATAGCTTAATTGTAGACAGTTGCAGTAATCACCTTATTGTTGTTATTTCGGAAGTTATTATCATTTAAACTGTTTATTTTTGTTATCATCATTATATTATTGTTTCTCAGTAGGGCCCTGACCTTCCTCGTCACTACTCCATCGAGGTTAGGCTTGGCACTTACTGAGTACCGCCGTGGTGTACTCATGCTACTCTTCTGCACACTTTTGTTGTGCAGATCCAGGTACATCAGAGCAGGCTCGTACTAGGTGATTCCGCAGCTTTCTGGGAGACTTCGAGGTATGATCCGCTACGTCCGCGGATCCGGAGGCTTCCCTTCTATTCTAGTAGTACTAGTTGGCCTTTTTCTTCATTTCGTTGTTTGATACTCTTTACACATAGAGCCACAGTTGTATTTTCTCTTTTAGTCTGTGTTACCGTGGGGTTCCGGATCTTGGTAGTGTTTTATTCATTGTGTGATGGATGTATGTGCCAAGCGGCACGGATTACATATCTTTTATGTTATTTTCCGCTGTTTCTTATTTAAGTAATTATAATTTATAGATTCCGCAACGTGTTAGGCTTACCTAGTCGTGGGGACCGGGTGCCATCACGACATGTTCACAATTGGTGAACTAGGGTCGTGACAAGTTGGTATTAGAGCTCTAGGTTCGTAGGAGTCACGGGACACAGACCGGTTACTTAGAGTCTCGCTGATCGATACGGAGATGTCTGTATTTATCTACGAGGGGCTATGTAACCGTTTAGGAAACTCTTCATTTCTTTTGGATTCCTTGTCGTGCGACATTTTTGACATCAAAAATCTAAACTACTGCTTTCTATTCTCTCACAGATGGTGAGGACACGAGCTACTCGCAACGATCAGGTACCCGCGCCCCCTGTTGCCGCCGTCAGAGGCCGGGGCCGAGGTAGAGGACGAGGAAACGCCCGAGGTGCAGCCACAGCACCCACGCGTGCTGCCGCTGAGGTACCACAGGTAGACCAAGTTTGAGCGCAGGCACCTGGTACACCGACTATAGCTGCTACTACTCCAGCACTACAGGAGACCCTAGCCCAGTTCATGAGTATGTATACCACTTTGGCTCAGGCAGGGTTGCTTCCTCTCACTGCAGCTACATCTCATGCCGGGGGAGGGGCCCAGACTCCCGCAGCCATCACACCTGAGCAGCGTGCGCCAGTGGGACAGGTCCCAGAGATTTTGGTTATGCCTCCTGCCGCCCCAGCACAGCCCGGAGGTGGGCCAGTTGCCTCCGAGGACGAGCAGCGTAGATTGGAGAGGTTCAAGAAATATGACCCTCCAGTGTTTAGTGGTTTGGCTTCAGATGATGCATTGGGTTTTCTAGAGGAGTGTCATCGTATTCTTCGTACTATGGGGATTGTGGAGACCGGCGGGGTTTCCTTCACTGCTTTTCAGTTTCGTGGGGCCGCTTATGATTGGTGGCGCACGTATGAGTTGGATAGTCCGGAGGAGTCTGCTTCATTGACTTGGACGCAGTTTTTAGATCTGTTTTTGAGGGAGTTTGTTCCACAGAGACTTAGGGATTCTTGGCGCTCGGAGTTTGAGCGGTTGCGACAGGGCTCCATGTCAGTATCGGAGTATGCTATCAGTTTCACCCGTCTAGCCAGGCATGCACCGGCTTTGGTAGCCACGGTTCGGGAGAGAGTGCGGAGATTTATCGAGGGCCTTGTTCCGCCTATCCGATCCAGCATGGCCAGAGAGCTGGAGACAGATATATCTTATCAGCAGGCAGTTAGCATTGCCAAGAGGATCGAGAGTATGCTCCCTAGAGAGCGGAGAGAGAGAGAGAGGCCAAGAGGTCTCGTGAGTCGGGCCATTTCTCCGGTGCCCGCACTTCATCAGCCGGTCGTTTTGGCAGGGGTTATTCCGGTCGACCAGTTCACTCGGCATTGCCCACAGCCGGTCTTACTCCAGGTCTTCCAGCACCTCAGGAGCCTTATTATGCTCCCCAGTTTCCAGTGCACCTCCTGCGCGGGGTCCTTCTAGGGGTCAGACTAGTGGGGGTGAGGCCGGTCAGTCACAGCCACCGCGTCCTCCCACAGCTTGTTTTGAGTGCGGGGATACTCGCCACCTGGTTAGGGAGTGCCCCAGGTGCAGGAGAGGAGCCCCTTATCAGTCATCACAGCATCCGCGTAGTTCTTAGGGCCAGCAAGCTATCATTCCAGCCCCAGCTGCCACTCCACCTGCCCAGCCAGCCAGGGGCAGGGGTCAGGGTTTTAGAGGCTGCCCTCGAGAGGGGGGACATGCCAGATTCTATGCTATTCCTGATCGCGCTGCGGCTGTTGCATCTGACTCTGTTATCACAGGTATTATTCTGGTTAGTCACAGGGAGGCATCGGTTCTATTCGACCCTGGTTCCACTTTTTCATATGTGTCTTCTTACTTTGCTTCTCATCTGGGTGTGCCTCGGGATTCTTTGAGTGCCCCCATTTATGTTTCCACTCCGGTGGGTGATTCTTTGGCTGTGGACCGCGTATATCGGTCGTGTTTGGTTACCATTTGTGATTTTGAGACCAGAGCGGATCTATTGCTGCTTGGGATGGTCGATTTTGATATTATTCTGGGCATGGACTGGTTGTCGCCCCATTATGCTATTCTTGATTGTCACGCCAAGACCGTAACGCTGGCTATGCCAGGCATTCCACGTATTGAGTGGAGTGGTACTCTAGATCACACCCCTAGCCGTGTTATTTCCTTTCTTAGAGCTCAGCGTATGGTTGAGAAGGGGTGTGCTGCTTATCTATCCTATGTGCGTGATGTCAGTATTGACACTCCCTCTATTAATTCCGTTCATGTGGTACGTGACTTTGCCGATGTATTTCCAGCTGATCTCCCGGGCATGCCGCCCGACAGAGATATTGATTTTACAATTAATTTGTTGCAGGGCACTCAGCCCATTTCTATTCCTCCGTACCATATGGCTCCCCCTGAGTTGAAGGAGTTGAAGGATCAGTTACAGGAGTTATTGGGCAAGGGTTTTATTCGACCCAGTGTTTCGCCTTGGGGTGCTCCTGTATTGTTTGTGAAGAAAAAGGACGGTTCTATGCGTATGTGTATTGACTATCGTCAGTTGAACAAGGTTACAGTGAAGAACCGGTATCCTTTGCCCCGTATCGATGATTTATTTGACCAGCTACAGGGCGCACAGGTGTTTTCTAAGATTGATTTGCGCTCTGGGTATCACCAGCTGAAGATTCGGGAGCCAGATATCCCGAAGACTGCCTTCAGGACCCGGTATGGTCACTATGAGTTCCTCGTGATGTCATTTGGGCTGACTAATGCCCCAGCAGCCTTTATGCATTTGATGCACAGTGTGTTCAGGCCTTATTTGGACTCATTCGTGATTGTTTTCATTGATGATATTCTAGTATATTCCCGGAGCCGGGAAGAGCACGAGCAGCATTTGAGGATAGTGCTTCAGATTCTGAGGGAGAAGCAGCTTTATGCCAAGTTCTCTAAATGTGAATTTTGGTTGAGTTCGGTGGCATTTTTGGGCCACGTGGTGTCGAGTGATGGTATTCGAGTAGATCCGAGGAAGGTGGAGGCCGTGCAGAGTTGGCCTAGACCCTCCTCCGCTACTGAGATTCGCAGTTTCCTTGGTTTGGCGGGATATTACCGTCGTTTCGTAGAGGGGTTCTCTTCGATTGCAACACCTATGACTAGATTGACCCAAAAGGGTGCCCCTTTTCAGTGGACAGACGAGTGTGAGGCGACCTTTCAGAAGCTCAAGATAGCGTTGACTCCGGCCCCTATATTGATGTTGCCTACAGGTTCGGGGTCCTATACTGTATATTGTGATGCCTCACGAGTTGGACTTGGTGCGGTATTGATGCAGGATGGTAGGGTGATTGCCTACGCGTCGAGACAGCTGAAGGTGCATGAGAAGAATTACCATGTTCATGATTTGGAGCTAGCTGCCATTGTTCACGCCTTGAAAATTTGGCGTCATTATTTATATGGGGTTCCTTGTGAGATCTACACTGATCACCGGAGCTTGCAGCACTTGCTTAAGCAGAAGGACCTGAATATGCGTCAGAGGAGATGGTTGGAGCTACCGAAGGACTATGATATTACTATTCTCTATCATCCGGGCAAGGCTAATGTGGTTGCCGATGCCTTGAGTCGTCGGGCAGAGAGTTTGGGGAGTTTGGCGTATCTACCAGCCTTAGAGAGGCCTATGGCGATGGATGTTCAGGCTTTAGCCAGGCAGTTTGTTAGATTGGATCTTTCGGAGCCCATCCGGGTTCTAGCTTGTGTGGTTTCTCGATCTTCTCTCTTTGACCGCATCAGGGAGCGTCAGTTCGACGACCCTCATTTGCTTGTCCTTCAGGATAGAGTTCGGCATGGCGATGCTCGAGATGTTACCATCGGGGATGATGGAGTCATGAGGATCCAGGGGCGTATCTGTGTGCCCAATGTAGATGATCTTCGAGAGCTGATTCTAGCAGAGGCCCATAGTTCGCAGTATTCCATCCATCCGGGTGCCGCGAAGATGTATCAGGACTTGAAACAGCATTACTGGTGGAGGCGGATGAAGAGGGATATAGTTGATTATGTTTCTAGATGCCTCAACTGCCAGCATGTGAAGTATGAGCATCAGCGTTCGGGTGGATTGATGCAACGAATTGAGATTCCCGAGTGGAAATGGGAGCGCATTACCATGAACTTTGTATCTGGACTTCCACGGACGGTTAGGAAGTTTGATTCCATTTGGGTCATTGTGGATCGGCTGACCAAGTCCGCCCATTTTATACCGGTGAGCACTACATATTCATCGGAGCGACTGGCGGAGATCTATATCAGGGAGATAGTTCGGCTGCATGGTATTCCAGTTTCCATCATTTCAGATAGAGGCACTCAGTTCACTTCACGGTTCTGGAGAGCTGTACAGCAGGAGTTAGGTACTCGGGTGGAGCTGAGCACAGCATTTCACCCCCAGACTGATGGGCAGTCCGAGCGCACTATTCATATTTTGGAGGATATGCTTCGCGTGTGCGTGATTGAGTTTGGAGGTTCATGGGATCACTTCTTGCCACCGGCGGAGTTTGCTTATAACAACAGCTACCAGTCTAGTATTCAGATGGCACCGTACGAGGCCCTATATGGTAGGAGGTGCAGGTCTCCCGTGGGTTGGTTTGAGCCGGGCGAGGCCGGGTTGCTAGGTACTGATATGGTTCAGGAGGCTATGGACAAAGTCAAGGTGATTCAGGACAGACTTCGTGCAGCCCAGTCTAGATAGAAGAGTTATGCGGACAAGAAGGTTCGCGATGTGGCTTTTATGGTTGGTGAGCGGGTTCTGCTTCGAGTCTCGCCCATGAAGGGCGTTATGAGGTTTGGGAAGAAAGGAAAGTTGAGTCCTAGATTTATTGGCCCTTTTGAGATTTTGAGGCGTGTTGGGGAGGTTGCTTACGAGTTGGCCTTACCTCCCAGCCTAGCCGGAGTTCACCCCGTATTTCATGTCTCCATGCTCCGGAGATACCATGGCGACCCGTCGCACGTGTTGGATTTCACATCTGTTCAGCTAGACAAGGATCTTTCTTATGTTGAGGAGCCAGTAGCCATTCTAGACAGGCAAGTCAGAAAGCTAAGGTCAAAGAACATCGCTGCGGTAAAGGTTCAGTGGCGGGGCCAGCCGGTCGAGGAGGCGACTTGGGAGACCGAGCAGGATATGCGCAGCCAGTACCCTCATCTTTTCACTACTCCAGGTATGTTTCTATGCTCGTTCGAGGACGAACGAATCTTTAAGTGTGGGAAGATGTAACGACCCGACCGGTCGTTTTAGAAAATTACGCCCCAATCCCTAATTTAACTGTTCCCCTAAGTTCATTTCTGCTCTATTGTGGTTTGCCGAGAGAGTCGGTTATGAAATTTGGAGCATTTTGGGACACTTAGTCCCTAAATGCGAGCTTTAAAGCTAGAAAATGGTCCGTAGCCAGAACAGTGTTAAGACAATCTCGGAACAGAAATCCGATGGTTCCATTAGCTCCGTTGGGTGATTTCGGGGTTAGGAGCACGTTCGGAATGTATTTTGGAGGTCCGTAGCTCAATTAGGCTTGAAATGCCGAAGGTTGAAATTTTGGCGAATCCGAACGATAGGTGAGATTTTGATCCGGGGTCGGAATGGAATTCCGACAATTTCTGTAGCTTCGTTATGTGATTTTGGATATGTCCGCAAATTTTCAGGTCATTCGGACGTCGTTTGGTTGGGTTTTAGATCGGATGTGCAATTCGGAAAGTTTTAATGAATTTAGGCTTGAATTCGATGTGAATTATGGGTTTTGATGTTGTTAGACGTGTTTTTATGATTGGAATAAGTTCGTATCGTGTTTTGGAGTATGTTGGTGGTTTTCGTAGGGGTCCCGGAAGCCTCGGGATGAATTCGGACCATCAAGCGGCATTTGGAACTTGGAAATTTCTGCAGAAAATGCAGCAGCAGTGCAGGCAGACGTTAAGCCTACGCGTTCGCGTGGCAATGGCCGCGTTCGCGTAGGCATGGTAGGGAAAAGCATCGCGTTCGCGTCCCTTGAGTCGCGATCGCGTAGAAGGGAAAGAGGAAGCACCGCGTTCGCGTCCCAGGTGTCGCGTACGCGTAGAAGAAAAACGGGCGATTGGAAGATTGTTCTTCGCGAACGCGTGGGAGTCGTCGCGTTCGCGTTGAGGAAGGGAAATTGTGCTTCGCGGACGCGTGTGGAGCGTCGTGTTCGCGATAGGTAATTTTTGCAGGTCATCGCGAACGCGTGGGTTACTTCGCGTTCACGTAGAAGAAGTTGAGTTGTTCATCGCGAACGTTTGAACAGTAACGCGAACGCGATGAGCAATGGGGTCTGGCAGTGAGCTTAAGTTCAGAACATAACACCCGCGACCCCCATACACAAAAACACCATTTTTGAGCTCCAAGAGAGGATTTTGAAGGGGAAACGCTGGGGTATCATCGGAAAATCATCGGGGGTAAGTTTCTTGACTTTAATTCGTTGGTTTATCATGAAATCCGTGATTATTTCACCGAAAATGGGGGATTAAAGGTGGGTTTGAGCCCTAGGCTTAAATGTTAGAAAATCTCTGATTTGAGTGGTCAAATGGAGTCCGATTTTGGTAAATTTTATATGCCTAGACTCGTATTGAGATAAGGAACCCTAAAATATAATTTTCGTGATTTTTCGATAAGTCTACCGAAAGTCGGGTTTTGGCAACTTGTGGATTTTGGTGCATTTTGTGTTATTTTGATTGGGTAATGCCCAATTGGCTTATTTTGATGTGATTCTATTGATTTTTATCAGATACTACACTTGTGGAGGCCGACATTCGTGGCAAGAGGGTTATTGCTTAGCGGTTTTGTACCGGAATTGAGGTAAGTGGCTTGTCTAACTTCGTGCGGGGGACTTTCACCCCTAGGATATTATTGTGATACTTTAAATGCCTTGTACGCGAGGTGACGGGCGTGTACATGCGCCGGTTGTTGAACACATACTTTACTCAAAATGTTCAATGAGTGATAATCCTGTTTTTAGTTGTTAAATTCAATATTCCTACCCGGTAGTAGTTAGAAAAGCATGATTAGATAGAATCTAACTGTCTAGTTGTTTAATTGACTTACTTGAGTTTTCTTGGTAATCGCTGGCGTTGTTCATCGGCGAAGTTATCGTTAAGCATATTATACTTCTCTCTGTGTATTCCTTTACTTGCTGTGGTTGTGGACTACGGGTTCGATTCCCGAGATCCCGAGATTATTGAAATATGGACTACGGGTTCGATTCCCGAGATCCTGAGATTATTAAAATGTGGACTACGGGTTCGATTCCCGAGATCCTGAGATTATTGAAATATGGACTACGGGTTCGATTCCCGAGATCCTGAGATTATTGAAATATGGACTACGGGTTCGATTCCCGAGATCCTGAGATTATTGAAATGTGGACTACGGGTTCGATTCCCGAGATCCTGAGATTATTGAAATGTGGACTACGGGTTTGATTCCCGAGATCCTGACTTATTGGTAGGGACTGCGGGTTCGATTCCCGGAGATCCTGAGTTATTGAGATATTATTGAGACATGGGCCGCGGGTTCGATTCCCGGAGACCCAGAGGTACCGAGAATGGGACTGTGGGTTAAATTCCCACAGATCCTGGATTTGTTTTATTGAGTTGGTTATTTGTTGATAGCTTAATTGTAGACAGTTGCAGTAATCACCTTATTGTTGTTATTTCGGAAGTTATTATCATTTAAACTGTTTATTTTTGTTATCATCATTATATTATTGTTTCTCAGTAGGGCCCTGACCTTCCTCGTCACTACTCCAGAGGTTAGGCTTGGCACTTACTGAGTACCGCCGTGGTGTACTCATGCTACTCTTCTGCACACTTTTGTTGTGCAGATCCAGGTGCATCAGAGCAGGCTCGTGCTAGGTGATTCTGCAGCTTCCTGGGAGACTTAGAGGTATGATCTGCTACGTCCGCGGATCCGGAGGCTTCCCTTCTATTCTAGTAGTACTAGTTGGCCTTTTTCTTCATTTCGTTGTTAGATACTCTTTACACATAGAGCCACAGTTGTATTTTCTCTTTTAGTCTGTGTTACCGTGGGGTTCCGGATCTTGGTAGTGTTTTATTCATTGACTGACGGATGTATGTGCCAAGCGGCACGAATTACATATCTTTTATGCTATTTTTCCGCTGTTTCTTATTTAAGTATTTATAACTTGTATCATCCGCAACGTGTTAGGCTTACCTAGTCGTGGGGACTGGGTGCCATCACGACATGTTCACAATTGGTGAACTAGGGTCGTGACAGTATCCTTTTCTATTTTATAAAAAAGATATTTATGTAACGAAACTTATAAACTAATATCCCCTCTGTTTTATATTAAATGATGTACTTTTCTTTTTAGCCTGTTTTAAAATAAAAGACACAATAATTTTTAAATTTAAAAATAATTCAACTTTAAACTCTTTCATTTTACCCGTTTGCCAGTAATGAGAAGCTTTTATAGCCATGAAAATGTCATGACCCAACAAACTTTTTACCCCTTAAGTTTTTAAGATCACAAGTTTCAAAACTCTTCTTCTTTTTTTTGTTAAACTCCATGTCGAGTCAAACTAGCTCATATAATATAAAACCGAGGGAATAATTAAAGTTGGGGAAGGTAATTACGAAATATTATAGCAATATATATTACTTGAAATCAGTTTCTTAACAAGAAAATAGAAACAAAATAAGTAATTATAGTATTTAAACCATATGAGAGGTAATTAATATTACTAAAGCAAACCAAGAAAGTTTTGAAATTGTGTCTATAAATAATCAGAAGAATTAACTTAAATTACCGTTCACCCAATTGCTTAAACTAAAATGACCAACAAATATATAATATATACTTGATATATTTATAGCTGTATACAATCTATTTATAATCTTTTTATCCGTAAATGGTAAATTCGATGATTATCCATTTTATGTTTAGTATTAGGCTTTCGCCCGATATATATATATATATATATACAAGATCAAAAGTCTTCTCTCTTTTCTTAAACTTCGTGCCCAGTCAAAAGGGTTCACATAAATTGAAACGGAGGGAGTATATATATTATAAAAATATTTTTATTTAAATAATAACTTTTATATTAAGTGCATGGAATATATTTTACAACCTTTATTTTTTTATTTTGAATGGTGTAAAGAAATTTTGAATTTTTGTTGTGAGTACTAAAATTATTATTACTAACAAATTATTCTAATTAATTTTATTTACTATACTCATTATTTTGTTATTTCGGCATTATATATGCTTAAATACTTTCTATTTTTTAATTTATTAATAATATGCCATAATATAAATTAAAAAGGGAAATTCTTAATATTAAAAAATTTTAAAAAAATATTAAGAAGACAAATGTTTATAATTTAGAGGGAAAAATAGGTATTTAGCAATCCAAAATCTGGAAAATCCAGTTAAGTGACCTTCTGAGTGCAATAGGCATAGTTTAGTGTCTTTGTTGTTACAAACGTGTTTACCTCAAAAATACGAGTAACAATTAAATTTGATTTTTGGATTTAAAGATTTGTGATTTAGTTGCATACCAATTAATAATCAAGAAGTGTAAAGTATATATGAAAGAAATGAATGAGTCAAACCAGTGTTGCCAAACAGTATCGGCCTCGAGCTTAGTGTTCTCGAGATGAACCAAGAACAATAAAGTAAGCAGTAAAGAGAAAAGACAAGTCTTACGAACAATACGCCAAAAAAGTAAGATAGTATATTATTTATCAATGATTGGATGATCTTACAAATGATTGGGGACCCTTTATATAATAGGGGAGCCCTAAATAAGGTACATTTCTACTTTTAGTAAGAAATCTAATTGGACAGCTATCTAACCGCCTAGTATGAGTTCGTACAAATCCGTTCCGAAATTAACACCTTGATTCTTGGGCCATTGCAGGAATCTCACCTTTTCTGTTACAAGATCACAACAACATTACTCGAGGGTGGTCATGCTCGCCTTGATATTTATCAGATACTCTAATCTTCGAAGTTCGAACTCTACTATCAGGCTCGGACCTAGTCTATTTATACTCGCTCTTGACGTGATCCTCGAGCCTACAAAATCAGGTAGCCCCAATTTCTATTGTATACAGATAGTCCACTTATTTTTTGGAGTATAACGACAAGAAACAAATTGAGTCCTTGATCTTTGCCCCGATTTGCCACGACATCATCGTCGTGACGTAAGAGACTAAGGAAACAAAAGCTGGGAAGCTGGCCTTTCCCGAGGAAGACTTTGAGAACTCTAGCGAGTCCGGCAGTGGAGAAGATTCTTAAGGTAAAAAAACTTCTATCGACAAGGATCATGCTGCTTAGGCTTCGTGTTCTTCGTAATTTTTCGCTTTTGAGGCTGATTGGCCCTTCGAGGAATCCTTGATCGTGACCTATAGTCTTTGTAAAAAGGTTCATACAAATCTTTCTTCCTTCTGTGGCTTCTGAATGTGCTACCCTTTTGTGCAAATCAAAGCGCCTTAGTATAAAATTCCTTTTTAATGTCCAAAGTCTGAGATGGTAGTGACCGACAATAAGTACTTCTTTTGAACATCTCTGTTCAATGGACCCTGTATGACCAGTTGAACTTGAGTTTGAGTAGCTCTTAGGATCAACAGTCGATGAGGTAATGTAGCATTTGGGGTTTATAGTCGAGTGAAGATTTACTCGAACTCGAAGTAAATTTATCCCTTAGGCTATATAGATAGTCCCCAAGTGAGAGTTAGCTCGAACTTGGGTTAAGGTAGCCCTTGTGCTTTTATGATCGAGTGAGGATTTTCTCAAACATGAAATAATGTTAGCCCTTAGGATCTTTTAGGTCGGCCCTTAGGCTCTTTGATTTGGGCCAATTCGGTCTCTAAAAACGGCAATAATTTTTCCCTCTTTTACTCTAAAATATTTAGTGAAACTTTTTCTATGCCTTAGCATATGTTATTTTACCCGTTGGGTTTTTTGAAGGTTTGACTGACTGGAACCTTATTTGTAGTTCGTTTGTGTAACGATAATCAAATACCTCTTGAGGCTTTTTCGACAGATGATGTTATCGAAGCCTTTAAATTATTCGAGTGATGATTTTATCGAAGCCCTTTATCATTTTCTTTTGCCGAGGTAGCCTGATTTAACTGGTTTTTCAAAGTGTTTGAAGGCCTTTATTTTATGGCAGAAGTTGGACGTCTCTAAATCGTATTATTCCATCCGTAGCCTTTTATATTACCGTGTTCTTCGGTATAGCCGTAGCCTTCGAGTATGTCTCTTGGACTTGTTTTTCGATAACATTTCGAACTTGATCTGTATATCGGGGGTTCCTCTTTGAGGTCTTATTATTTAGATAGCTCGAGTAGGTAGTCCCCGAGTATTCGAGATATGTTTCCACTTGGGTTAATATAGCTCTTGGGATTTTGTGATCAAGTGAGGATTCGCTAGAACTTAAAGTAAAGTTATCCCTTAAGCTTCATAGATAGTGCCCGAATGAGAGTTTGCTCGAACTCGGGTTAAAATAGCCCTTGGGATTTTGTATTTGTTATGGATTTCGAGCGACTCCAACCTGCATTAATTTGGATGTAGCCTTTTTAGTTCAGAACTTGCCATTTGAGCTTATCTTCTGTTTCACTTTGAGCTTGCCTGAAGTGTCAGCCCTCAAGTAGGGTGGTCTTGGCCTGTAAAGTCGAGGGTTGCCTTTAAGGTCTTATGATTTCGAAATGTTAGTAGCTTGATTCTATTTGTTTTTGGGACGACAGTCCTCAAGCATGGGGTCAATTGTTTGAATTTCCGTCGTGATCGGCCCGTAAGCCTGTTTATACAATAGATCAAGAGTATAAAATATGAAATTTCTCTAAAGGCAGGGGATATCGGCAAGGAAAAATACTTCTCTCAATAGATGATTGTACATGCGTGCACATTTGATGTTAGGGTCCAAGTAACCTATACGGGCATGGTTCATCAGGCCGTTTGGACCTCATAACATTTTTCTATCGAGACCATGCTGCCACGAAATGATTTCCTTGCTATAAAGTAGACATTCATGGGTAATGCCTCTAGTACTCGAGGCTTATTGTAGGGAACCTCGGATACTATTGAATTGCTCTCAGTTAGCATGACCAATGGTTGCCTTGTTAAAAACCTCATCGGAAAAACCCATTTAGGATCAAAACTGGTCTAAGGGAAAAAAGAATGCAACATGTTCTTTAAGATCCAATGCTTCGTGCAGATCCTTATCGATAGCCTACAAGTGTTAGTAAAAAACATAGAAAGGATTGGACTGGGGTCGTACCTTTATTCGGACTTTGGATACTTAATTTGATCTTCCTGGGAATCAAGCTCCCGTGAATTTTGTCCTCGATCATTTCTCCTCTTATTTCGTGTGAAGCTTGACCAGAACTGCTGCCTCCGTTGTACGTTTGATATCCATCTCCATTAGACCTAGGCTCTTGATCGATATCCCTTTTGATCCTATCCATGGTCCCTCTAGGATAAACGGACCCCGAAGGACTCCCCAGTTGATCATCCTCGACACTAATCTTTGACTGATACCGATTATGTATTTCGGCCCAAGTGACATCCGGGTACTCGATTAAACTTTGCTCAACCATTGTGAAGCTATGGAACTCCGAGTGTTGAGACCTTGAGTGAAATCTTGAACAACCTAGTCATCGATGACCGGAGGCAAATCCATTCTCTCCACTTGGAACCGAGATACGAATTCCCTGAGCATCTCATAATTTTTCTACCTTACTTTAAAAACGTATGACTTCTTTGTTGCCATTTTAATGGCTCCGGTGTGTGCCTTTACAAAAGAATCTGCAAGTATAGCAAGTGAATCAATAGAATTAGGGTGTAAGTTAGGATACCATATTTGTTCACCCTTCAATAGAGTCTCCCCAAACCTTTTTAGAAGTACAGACTCAATTACGCCGTTTTCCAAGTCATTTCCCTTTATGGTACACATGTAAGAAGTAACATGTTCATTTGGGTTAAAGGTTCCGTTATAATTAGGATATCAGGCATACAAAACTTCTTTGGGATGGGCTTCGGAGCCGGAATCAGAAGGAACGACTTTTTGCAAATTTCTTGGTATCCAATACCTTCAAGATCGGGGGAGCTCCTGGTATTTGATTGATAGAGGAGTTATAAGTCTCCACTTTTTTGTCATTCTCCTCAATCCTTTTTTCCCTGGACTCGATCCTCTTGGTGAGCTCTCCGAGCATCTTCATAATTGTAGGGTCAGTCCCTGAGCCATTTTCATTTGACCTCTATGGCGCTGGTTTAGTACGTCGAGTGTTTTCTAGTTGGGCTATATTCTGAGTTTTATTATGACATTGAAGTTGAGTGATGGCAATTTGTTGAGCTTGGAACATATTGAATATAACTTGGAGGCTGACTCCCCCATCTCTTATACCCTATGTTCCTTGGCCCCCAGATCGTGCTTCGTTGCGTACACTTCCTCCAGAGCCTGTTCTGAAACCTTCATTCAAAGAAATGTGTGAATTGACATCAAATGGTTCCATATTTGGCACTTCCATAGGGTTTATCGATGGTACACTGACCCCTAAATTTTTGTTTTCCCCATGAAATACAACACCTTCATTGTCGTGAACATGTGCATTTTGCGAGTTTGACATGTTTAATCTTGAGAAAAAAAATTGACAAGAAAAAGTGTGAAAATAATGTGTTTTATTAGAATATGTACTAAAATAATCACTATTATACTTAGACCCATGATGGTGCCAAACTGTATACCTCGAAAATACGAGTAACTATTAAATTTGATTTGTGGTTTTAAAGATATATGATTTAGTTCAATACTAATTAATTATCAAGAAGTATAATGTTACTTTATATGAGTCCACCAAACTATGGAGTACCTGATCCTCTATGAGTTCCTCTCAGAATACTAATGAAACACTAAGTAAATGAGACACGAGATTTTTGTGGAAAAATCTCAACTCAAGGGAACAAAAACCATGACCTATACTTGCAAGCTTTCAATTTCACTACTTGTAATCACACTATTAAAAGCCACTTTGTAATGACGCTATTACAAAGACTTCAACTCAACTAACTTGTGATACACTTACCATAAGCCACTTTGTCACTCACTAGTTATAAAGACTTTAACTTATGACTAATTCTAGTCACAACATAAACTCAGAAGGTTTATGATTTTGAGTTTCCTAAAACAAGGCTTCTAAGAAAGCAAGATAGGAGTTATAATGAAGAACAAACAACAACATTGCAACTCAACTACGGACACACATAGACTTATTGTGGAACTAATCCTTAGTGGATGTCTTCTTGTTCTTGACATACCAATGACTTCAATGCTAGATAAAAATTTTAAGGCTTGAGAGAATATCACCGCATGCTCAAGTGATTATCTTGTTTCTTGCACCATGTTGTTATACTACCAAAGATATCCCAAAGATGATGTCAAGTCTTGGTAGGTATACACCTCTTCCCAATGGGAAGTGACTGTTGTGTGTACAATTGCAGGCAGTTACTTTTTGCAGTTGCTTTTCAGTTGTATAGTTCACTTGTACTTCTGTTACAGAACACCCAGGGATTAGGTCCCTGTCTTGTTCCTCTTTTCTCTTTATTTGAAGCAGTTCATATTGGATGGAGTTCAGACTGGACATCGTTCATTTGTAATGTGTACCAAGTATGTTAGGTTCCCTATTTGGTTCTTGACAGTAAGTTTGTTAGATCATCAAAACATAAGGCAAAGACATTGAAACCCCATCATTTTCTCCATTTTTGATGATGACAAACTTATACATTGGTAACATATATTTAGAGCAGAATTAACCAGATGAGGCAACATGAACTTCACAAGTTCCCAGGAACTTCACAAGTTCCCCCTGACTTTATGCTTCCTTAATGCTTATTTCACAAGTTTCCCCTGACATTATGCATCCTCAATGCTTCCCCCTTAATCAGATCCGTTTTAATAATATTCTCTCTTTTGGCATCATAACAAAAATAAAAGAATGCAAAAAATATAGAGAACTCAAATATATCTAACTCATGCCACATATGTGCACACAACATGACAGAAAGAAAATTAAAGGAAAATAGCATTGTACAAACAAAAGAAAGGATGTTTCATTGATATGAAAATGGACCAATTAAACAGGATTAGTAACAGTGAAATCCAACATGCCATCACAAAAAGATAAACAAAATGAAAACAACAACCACAAAATATATTAACGAAGACAATTGGTCATTGAGAGGTTCCTAAGGGGGCACTAGAAGAGGGAGACTTGGAGAAGGAGGCATCAAAGGTTTTTAGAACCAGGTTCACACGAGCATTTGCAGACAACTGTTCTTCAAGCAACTGTGTGCGAAGCTCAAAATTTTCCTTGGTCAAGCGAGCAACTTCTTCATAGGAAGAACTAACATAACTAGGTGCCCGAGCAGCTTGAATAAGCTGAATTTCCAGTGTAGCATTTTGAGCCCTTAACCTCCTAATCTCTTCGGCAACATTATTTTGGGCATTGATCAATTAAGAGATAGCCAAGGTGCTTCAACCAACCTTTTCTACACACTCACACTCTTCCAAATTGGTTTTGGAGAAGGTTTGCTTAGGGGTACCCACTTTAGGATTGACCCAAGGAACCTTGTAGAACTGAAACACTCGAGTGAGAAGGAAGCCATAAGGGAGCCCATGATTGCTACCTTTAAAATTTTTATGCCTTTTTATGTGTTCTATCATGATTGCTGGCAGATTGGTCGGGGCAAACTCATCAAGAGCCTACATTAATATAAAATTAGACTTGGAAGTAATACACCGCCTCTCAACACGAGGTAAGAGTACCTTATTAAACAACTTAAAGAGAAGCTGATACTCAGAAAGTAGTGCCTTCTTATGTACCCATTCCCCCTGCGAATAGCTTGCTCTTTCATAATAGCTCTCCTAAAGTTAGCTCCACAAACACCCTTAACCGTGGACATCCCTTTACATGGAACTTGAAGAACTTACCCCAAAGCTGAACCATCAAGCACAATGTCTATTCCATTTATAAGCACACAAATATAGTACCCATCAACAGTAAAGAGAGATGCATAGAAATTTTGTACCGCATCTTCATACACCTTAGGTACATCCTCTTGAAACAGAAGCTCCCTTTGCTGAAATTCCACCATCTCCAAGACTTGCCTCATACCTGCCATCTCTGAGATGACTGGGTCAAACATACAACCCCTCAAGACTTTCTGAGCTCTCAATTTCTCTTGCCAAAGACCACTATCAGTGGGTATGGTCTTCATGGAATCAGGTCCCCCAACAGAATCCCTTTTTAATTATCTAGATCCTTTAACATATTTCCTTTTTCGGCTTGCCAGCCCCACAGTTTCTCTTTCACACACATCTTAATCAACCATAACTTTATTGGACTTCCCTCTAAGGCTTGCAACCCCTACAATATATTCATTAGACATAGCTTTCTCAACTACAACCTTCTTAGACTTACTGCTAACCTTTACAGATGACCCACGTTGCTTTTAAATAGAATCATTGGAAACTCCACTTACAAACTTCTGGATTTTTATAGATTTGTTTCCTAAGGAACTAGGTTCCTCTACAACATCTTAATCAATCTCAACCATTTGAATACTTTTGTCATTCAAAAACTCCCCTTGTTTCATCAACCTCATTTTCTTTTTCTTGATACTTCTTCTTTTTCCTTAACGCAGACTCGAAAACCTCTTTCTATATCAACCTGGTAGTGGGACACTTGGAAGAGGATTTAGGAGTCATTGTTGGTTTGCGTATCTTAAACCTTGCACTAAGATCCATATCATCTTCAACAACAGGGAACTCACTAGGTAGAATAGATTCCAAAGGTTCAGGATAAACAAGAGGTTCCTGGTTTGTTTCAACTAGAAGAGAATCAAGTTCTCCAACAGGTTTTTCTGTGACCTCGTCACGAACCAAGGACTCAAAGAGTACCAAAGTTCTTTCATCCCCTAGGAATGGAGTTTCTTCCCCCTAAGACTCATACACAAGGAAGGCTCCTTCATTTAGAAGACTCTCAGCAGCAATAGCTGTGATATTGTATGCTATTTCCTTTTCTAGTGACTCCATGGAGTTAAATGGAGGAGTTCAAATATTGATCAGTATCATCCTCAGAGACTTCTGATACCTGAGGTGTAACACTTTCTAAGCGTTCTTTGGTGTAGTTGTTATAGTATTGACAAAGAAGGAAATGTGATAGGAGATCAAGAGGAAACATGTGTAGGTGCTATAGTATTTCGAATAATGGAGGAGTCTATTTCGGGGGTATCGTTAAGGAAGATATAGAGGTGTGAGTGGTGTTGATCGCAAGAGAAGGAAGAGATAATTTATAAGCCATTGTAGGGGGGATTTGGTAAAGAGATTTTAAAGTGAGAGAAAGAAGAGGGAATCACATATATACAGAGGGAATGAAGGTTCAGTACTGCTGAGTGTGTGAGAGAGAGAGAGAGAGAGAGAGAGAGAGAGAGAGAGAGAGAGAGAGAGAGAGAGAGAGAGAGAGAGAGAGAGAGAGAGAGAGAGAGAGAGAGAGAGAGAGAGAGAGAGACTTTTATGGGAAGAAGGGCTAATAATGAGAGGGAAGCAGAATGAGATCTGAAGGATTTTGAACGGTGGTAGGTTTGTGGGAATACGTAACATGCAGATAAGGTGAAAGGATTTGAAAGACAAGATGTGACATTTAGATCTAAAAAGGTCGGATGATGTGGCGGTTGAATTAATTTTGTCAGCCTTTTGAAAAAACATGTGAAAAATACATTACTACTAACATGCGGTACATGAACCTGGTTCCTGACCCATTTTTTAGAAGATTTTTGTAGCTCTTTTTTGCATTTTAACATTGTATCTTTAGTTTCTATGATCGTCATGCGTGTTCACCTGCAACGGTATAGATGTGAGTTAGGCCTGGTCAAAAAATTCTTTAGCCAATTTTACCTGAATGAGACTTTCATGATCATGTGAGCATAACCAGGTTTTCATATAGGCTTAGATAACCCAAGTACCATCCCATTTCTCTCAAAGTGTTCCCTCCTCACAACTTTTGTGAAGGTGACTGTGATTTGATCTTCTGTGCAGCAAATTTTCACATAAATGAGTCTCTTTTCCCACATTATTCCTGAAAGAATGGTATCTGACATCAATGTGTTTGATTTTCTTGTGCTTACCGAGTTCTTTTCCATGTTAAGAGCGTATGTTTCAGTTGTTGAGGGAATCACTGGGTTGTCTTTTCCTTGTAGCCCGTGAGATTAAGCACAATCCAATTGAATGAGCCATTCTAGATAAGCTCTTCTTGACTGCCAGATTAACTTGTTTCTTTTAAATTGATGCAGTTCCTCTCGCATTGTTGTAATCCAGTTAGCATCCTTCAAGGCTTCCTTGATATTCTTGGGTTCTATCTGGAATAGAAACACAAGACTAGGGAATTTCTGGATTTTGATTTTGTCTGAATACAGCCTCAAGGGGATGGTTATGTTATCAAGTGGATGGGAGATTTTGTGTTTTCATTTATGGACTGAAGTTTGATTAGTAAAGGGAACTCAGTAAATTAAGTCGATTTCTCTATACTCCTTGTTCTGCTATTTTTGGAGTAACTTGTGGTGCATCCCCAACTCTACCTTCAGCTTCACTGGTAGTAATTGGTATACCAAGTTCCTATTGAGAAGTGGAAGAGGATGATGCATTTTCTTCACCTATCTACTTCATTTGACGCATCATATCGCCTTGCCATTTAAAATATCAGATACTTCCCCAGGAACAAAAAATGCTTCATTATCTAGAGAAACAATATTTCCTCCCTTGTTAGAGGAGAGTGTCTCGTTGAATAGCACATGAACACTTTCTTTCATACATTGTATCCTTTTATTGTAAGCATTGTAGACTTTTCCTTGAGAGGAATATCCCAAAAGGATTCCTTCATCGCTTTTTGCATAAAACTTCTCAAGATGGTCCTTCCAGTTGTAGAGAACATAGTAACTGCATCCAAAGATTTTCAGGTATCTTTAGTTTTCTTCCATTGAGCAACTCATAGGAGGTTTTGTTTAGGAGTGGCCTGATCATACACATGTTCACCAAGTAGGAAGCAATGTTTATTGCTTCTATCATAGACTTTTGGTGATTCCACTATTAATGAGCATTGTCCATGCCATGTTTTCTAGAGTTTAGTTCTTTCTTTCACAAACACCATTTTTTTGTGGAGTCCTCGGCACTGAGAAGTTGTGAGTGATTCCATTTTCATTACAGAGCTCATCAAATCTGGCATTGTCAAATTTTGTCCCATGGTTAGATTTGATGCGTGCTACCTTCAATTTTATCCGTGGATCTTATCGACAAAGACAAAAATACCTCGAAAGTCTCACCCTATGTTCTAAGAAATAGTGACCAGGTGAATCTTGAATTTGGCAGACCACGAACCAGGTCCTTCTAAATTAATTTATTAGAGGTGAGAAGTTTGCATGCCCCAATCTTCTATGCCAAAGTTCTGCATCATTAACAACTGCCTTCAAGCAGCTCATATCACCCGCTTGAAGAGATTCAAAGTCAGCAATGTAGATGTTATTGTATCTTTTGGATACTATGACCACTTTTCTAGTTACCAAATTGGTAACTGTTATACCCCATTTTAACACGGGTCAAACTAGAGTATAACATACTGGTAATTCTGAAGGTTTAATTAATTAATTAAAAAAAAGAGTCGCCACCTAATTATTTTAAAGGTGAATTAGGACACCTATTTACTAAATAATGCTTCAAGTTAACTCTGTTTTATGGTCTACTTAACATTAAAGATTATGGGTAAGAGTTCTAATTAATCATATAGAGAAGGTTATTAAGGCACCCTATATGATCCGTTAATTACGGTTAACCGGTCAAATTTAGGTGAATTAAAAAATATTAAAAATTAAAATAAGTGCTCAATCAAAAAATAAGTAAATATTGGTTTGCCTGATTACTACATAAGTACAACTAGATTAGTAGCTGCTTTTCATCAGTAAAATTTACAATTTGATTTAAAGTTTGAAAACACTACGTTAAGTTTAAAGAGTTCCATTTGAACCAAAAAGTAACACAAGGGCATCATGACTTTGAAATGACTTAAAAAAAACCCTCTTTTGACGATATTTATAAACCTTGGTTGAAACTCAAAACTGTTAAAGTTTACCTTACTTCAGAAGAGACTTTCGGACGGAAGAATTTTTTTTTAAAAACTAAAGTCACTTGGACTCAAAAATTCTAACTTGATAACAACTTTAGTCTATTCAACTTAAAATATAAAAAATAGCTAAGATAGGGAGTATTACTAATTTTTTAAGAGTCCATAACACTGATGCCATACTCTATAAGAGCTTTGCTGACCAATGGAGTAAAAAACTGAATGTCAAATGTCCTTTCTAGTCTCAGATATGGTTTTGATTTATACAGTCCCAAACTGAGACAAATAAACAAATAACACAGAATAAGCATGAATGACAGAAAGAAAAGAATAGTAAAGACGCCATAGTCGCCCCAAGCGTTTCGCTTGTTTATTTTGCCATTCGGTTCTCTAAGGAAAATGGTATGCAATTGTCACGACCCGGATTTTTCCCCAACATCGGGATCGTGATGGCGCCTACTTGTGGTAGCTAGGCAAGCCACTGTATACAGGTTATCCTGTTTTTAACACAATTTTAATTAAATAAATGCGGAATACTTTATCGAAATGGAAATAACAAATCACAAGGTAAAAATCATACTGAAATCCTCTACCCAAGACTTGGAGTCACCAACTCACAAACTACTATGGAATACTACACATAAAAGTCTGAAGGAAATATAACATAATTCTGTTTGTCTCGGAACAATGAGACTACAGCTATTAACATAAATAAAGAAAGAGACGCCGGGCTTGCGGACGTCTGCAAGCTACCTCGGTCTCAAATGTGATCAACTCCCACGCAATCTATTTACTGCTGCTGCTGCTCCTGATCGTAACCTGGACCTGTGCAAAAACGCACGGAAGTGTAGCATCAGCACAACCGACCCCATGTGCTGGTAAGTGCCTGGCCTATCCCGGCGAAGTAGTGACAAGCCTAGGACCAGACACCCACATAAACCTGTACAATTCAATATATATATGTGTACCACAAAATAACAAGAAATAATCAAGTATTAACACAATAAGGAATATCTTAAAGAATTCAAGAAATAGCAAACAGTTGCACGACATCACCCTTCGTGCTTTTACTCTCATCCTCACATCCATAGTACGGCATGATCCTTCGTACATGGTTCAATAATAGGGCACGGCATGATCCTTCGTGCATAATCAATAAATAAACATGGCACGGCATTAACCTTCGTGCATAAATAAATAAACATGGCACGGCATCACCCTTCGTGCATTATCACTCTTCCTCACCCAAATAACAATCAAATAAGTTCACAAGGAAAACAAGGTATAATGGAAACACAAGTAATATCAAGTCAAGGAATAGCAAATAGTTGCACGGCATCACCCAAATAAAATATAATGAAAAAAAAAACAAGTAATATCAAGTCAAAGAATGGCAAATAGTTGCACGGCATCACCCAAATAAAATATAATGGAAAAACAAGTAATATCAAGTCAAGGAATAGCAAACAATTGCACGGCATCACCCTTCGTGCTTTTACTCTCATCCTCACCAAATAAACAAATAAAGTACACGGCATCACCCTTCGTGCTTTTACTCTCATCCTCACATCCATAGTACGGCATGATCCTTCGTACATGGTTCAATAACGGGGCACGACATGATCCTTCGTGCATAATTAATAAATAAACATGGCACGGCATTAACCTTCGTGCATAAATAAATAAAACATGGCACGGCATCACCCTTCGTGCATTATCACTCTTCCTCACCCAAATAACAATCACGGTTAAGGGTAAAGAAAGAAACAGTAATTCATAGTCCGTCCCATCAAGGGCAATCAATAATAATCTTCACAACAAGTCCCAACAAGGGAGAACAATAACAATTCATCTCTAATATATCTCAAAATAATTATTTTCCAACGACTCACGGTCATACTAGACGCCAGTGTATGGATGCTCGCCACCACAGCCCATACACCGCACTCGATCACATAACACGTAACACATAATCCTATTCCCTCAAGCTAGGATAGAACAAACACTTACCTCGAATGCTTATGAACAATTCACTCCGTGGAAATGTCTTTTCTTTCAATTTGGCTCCAATCCAACCGTATCTATACACAATTGATTTAATATCATCAATTCTACTCAACAAACTAATTCTTAATACCAAATACCACTTTTACAACATTCTGCCATGAATAGTAAATTTCAACCCCGGGCCCACATGGTCGGAATTCGGGGTTAGGACCAAAATCCGGTTACCCATCCCCCACGAGTTCATGTATATAATTTGTTTCAAAATCGGACCTCAATTCGAGGTCCAATTCCCCAATTTATGAAAAACCCTATTTTCTAACAAAAACAAGAATTTTACCATGAAAATCTTTGATTTCTTATGAAAAACATGTTTAATGATGTTAGGAATTGAAAGAATTAAGTAAAAAGTGACTTACAATCGTTTTGATGAAGAAGAAATCCTTGAAGAATCGCAAATGGGTGTTTTGGATTTGTGAAAAATGAAGAAATGACTGAAATTCGTGTTTTTCAGGTCTCTGTGTTCGCATTTGCGAACATGGGTTCGCAATTGCGAACCCCGACCAATTTCCTGGAGTTTGAAAAATAAGCTAAGGGTGGGAAGTTCGCATTTGCGAACTTTTCTTCGCATTTGCGAAGCCAAGGCAAAACTCGGAAGTTCGCATTTGCGAACTATTGTTCGCAATTGCGAACACAGGCTAAATATGGGGAGGTTCGCATTTGCGAACTATTGTTCGCATTTGCGAACCCAGGCGGAATAGTGGCTAGTTCGCATTTGCGAACTATAGCTCGCATTTGCGAACACAGGCACAGTAGGGTCAAGTTCGCATTTGCGAACTATTGTTCGCATTTGCGAACACAGACACAATAGGGGGAGTTCGCATTTGCGAACTATTGTTCGCATTTGCGAACTCTGCAGAATAGTGGGGAGTTCGCATTTGCGAACTCTGCAGACCATTTGCAGACAGCAACTTATAACATGAAAAATTGATCTCGTGGCCTATCCAAAGTTCACCCGAGCCCTCGGGGCTCCAAACCAAATATGCACATAACCTTAAAAACACATTATGAACTTGTTCGTGCGATCACATCGCCAATATCACCTCGTTTTCATCAAATCAAGCCTCAAATGCATGATTTTCATACCTTTAGTTTTCAAAACTTTCAAACTTGGGACTCAAGGTCCAAAACATCTCAAACGACATCCAAATGTCACCAAACTTTACAGGAATCACATATATAATATTTAAGACTTGTACCGGGCGTCGGAACCAAAATACGAGCCCGATACCAAGGTCAATTAATTTATTTCCTTTAATAATTGCATCAAAAACAATTTCACATAAAAATTCATAACTTGGGCTCTAGGCCTCAGAATTCGACTCCGGACGCATGTCCAAGTCCCATATTTTCCTACGGACCTCTCGGGACCATCAAATCTCGGGTCCGGATCCGTTTACCAAAAATGTTGACCGAAGTCAACCATATCAATATTAATATCATTTTTATCCAAATTTCCCATAGAATTCATATTTTCTATCACAAAAGCTTTCCGGCTACATGCTCAGATCGTGCACGTAAATCGAGGCAACATAGAATGAGGTTTTCAAGGCCTCAGAAGCTCGAAATGATAAAGAAAACAGGTGATGATCCTTTAGGTCGTCACATTCTCCACCTCTAAAACAATTGTTCCTCCTCAAACAGACAAAAGAAAGAAGTACCTAAGTCCAAAAATAGATGAGGATAACGGCTCCTCATATCAGACTCGAATTCCCATGTCGATGCCTCGGGGGCCTGACCTCTCCACTAAACACGAACACAGGGAAACCTTGAATCTCAACTAACGATCACTGCCGGTCTAGAATAGCCACCGGCTCCTCCTCGTAGGATAGATCATTGTCCAATTGGACAGTACTGAAGTCTAACACATGTGTGGGATCACCGTGGTATCTCCGAAGCATAGATACATGAAAAACTGGATGCACGGCTGATAAGCTAGGCGGCAAAGCTAATCTGTAAGCCACCCTCCCACTCTGTCTAGAATCTCAAATGGACCAATATACCTAGGGCTGAGCTTGCCCTTCTTCCCAAACCTCATCACGCCCTTCATAGGCGACACCCGAAGCAATACTCGTTCACCAACCATGAAATCTACATCTCGCACCTTGCGATCCGCATAAGTCTTTTGCCTAGACTGAGCTGAACGCAATCTCTCCTGAATAGTCTTGACCTTATCTAAGGCCTCCTGAACTAAGTCTGTACCCAACAACCGAGCCTCTCCCGGTTCAAACCATCCGACCGGTGATCGACATCGCCTACCATACAACGCCTCATACGGAGCCATCCGGATGCTAGATTGGTAACTGTTATTGTAGGCGAACTCTGCTAATGGTAGAAACCGATCCCACGAGCCTCCGAAATCAATAACACGAGCTCGAAGCATATCCTCGAGAATCCGAATAGTCCTCTCTGGACCGGCCATCCGTCCGAGGATGAAATGCTCGTACTCAACCGAACTCCGGGTGCCTAATTCTCGCCGAACCGCTCTCCCGTAACCGCGAGGTAAACCGTGTACCCCGATCGGAGATAATAGATATCGGCACCCCATGGAGACGAACAATCTCCCTAATGTAAACCTCCGCTAACCTCTCCGACGAGTAGGAGACAGACATTGGAATAAAGTGTGCTGATTTGGTCAACCTATCAACAATGACCCAAATAGCATCAAATTTCCTCCGAGTCAAAGGAAGTCCAAGTAACAAAGTCCATAGTGATCCGCTCCCATTTTCACTCGGGAATTTCAATCCTTTGGAACGCACCACCAGGTCTCTGGTGCTCATATTTCACCTGCCGACAATTTAGACACCGAGCGACATACGCAACGATATCTTTCTTCATTCTCCGCCACCAATAGTGCTGCCGCAAGTCCCGATACATCTTCGCGGCACCCGGGTGAATAGAATACCGCGAACCGTGGGCCTCCCGCTAAGATCAACTCCCGAATCCCTTCGACATTGGGCACACAAACTCGACCCCGCAATTTCAATACGCCATCATCATCTAGGTTTACCTGTGTGGCACCTCCTTGCTGTATCGTATCTCTCAACTCACGCAAATGAGGATCATCAAATTGCCTCTCACGGATATGCTCTAATAATGAAAAACGAGCGACCGTGCAGGCTAACACCCTGCTAGGCTCAGAAATGTCTAATCTCACGAACCGGTTGGCTAAGGCCCTGGACATCTAGAGCTAATGGTCTCTGATTGACCGGAATATATGCAAGACTACCCATGCCGGCATACTTTCTACTCAATGCATCGGCCACCACATTGGCCTTACCTGGGTGATATAATATAGTAACATCATAGTCTTTTAGCAACTCTAACCATCTCCGCTGTCGTAGATTCAACTCCTTCTGTTTGAACAAGTACCGTAGGCTTTTGTGATCGGTGTACACCTCACATGTCACACCATATAGATAATGCCTCCAGATCTTTAAGGCATGAACCACTGCTGCTAACTCAAGATCATGAACTGGATAATTCTTCTCATGTATCTTTAATTGCCTCGAAGCATAAGCGATAACCTTACCATCCTGCATCAATACCGCTCCAAGCCCTGTACGAGATGCGTCACAATAAACTGTATAAGGCCCTGCACCCGTAGGTAGTACCAACACCGGTGCGGTGGTCAAGGCTGTCTTGAGCTTCTGAAAGCTCGCCTCACACTCCTCTGACCACTGAAACTGGACACCCTTCTGGGTCAACCCGGTCATCGGGGCTGCAATAGAAGAAAACCCCTCTACAAAACGACGGTAGTAACCTGCTAATCCCAAGAAACTCCGTATCTCAGTCACTGAAGCTGGTCGAGGCCAATTCTGGACCGCCTCAATCTTCTTTGGGTCTACCTGAATACCTTCCACTGATACAATGTGACCCAGAAATGCTACCGAACTCAGCCAGAACTCACATTTAGAAAATTTGGCATATAGCTGGTTATCTTTCAGAGTCTGAAGAACCACTCTGAGGTGCTGCTCGTGCTCTTCCTGGTTGCGGGAGTACACCAGGATGTCATCTATGAAGACTATCACGAACAGATCTAAGTAAGGCCTGAATACCCGATTCATCAACTCCATGAATGCTGCCGGGGCATTGGTCAACCCGAAGGACATGACCAAGAACTCATAATGCCCATATCTAGAGCGAAAGGCTCTGTCTTAGGAATGTCAGCCGCCCTGATCTTCAGCTGATGGTAGCCTGACCTCAAGTCTATCTTAGAGAACACCCTCGCTCCCTGGAGCTGGTCAAACAAATCATCAATCCTCGGCAGTGGATATTTATTTTTGATAGTCACTTTGTTTAACTGCCGGTAATCAATACACATCCGCATCGAGCCATCCTTCTTCTTTACAAATAATACAGGTGCCCCCCAGGGGGAAACACTGGGCCTGATAAAACCCTTCTCAAGAAGGTCCTGCAACTGATCTTTCAACTCTTTTAGTTCCGGCGGGGCCATACGATAGGGTGGAATAGAGATGGGCTGAGTGCCCGGTGCCAGATCAATACAGAAATCAATATCCCTGTCGGGTGGCATGCCCGGCAGGTCTGAAGGAAAAACCTCAGGAAACTCTCGTGCAATAGGGACTGACTCAATGGAAGGAACTTCTGCGCTGGAATCACGAACATAAGCCAGATAAGCTAGACACCCCTTCTCGACCATACGTCGAGCCTTAACATAGGAAATAACAGTGCGAACGGAGTGGCTTGAGGTACCCTTCCACTCTAATCGGGGTGATTCTGGCAAGGCTAAGGTGACAGTCTTAGCATGACAATCAAGAATAGCATGGTATGGGGACAACCAATCCATCCCCAATATGACATCAAAATCTACCATATCCAAGAGCAACAGATCAACACGGGTCTCAAGACCCCCAAATATAACTACGCACGAACGATTCACCCGATCGACTACAATGGAGTCACCCACTGGTGTAGCCACATAAACTGGAATATCCAGAGCATAGATGGGCACAGCCAAATACGGTGCGAAGTAGGAAGACACATAGGAATAGGTAGATCCAGGGTCAAACAATACTGAAGCACCTCTGCCACACACAAGAATAGTACCTGTAATCACAGCATCTGATGCCTCTGCCTCTGGCCTGGCTGGTAAAGCATAGAATCGGGGATCCGCACCTCCCCTCTGAGCTGCGTCTCTAGGACGACCATCAACTGGCTGACCTCTACCTCTCGCTGGACGGTCTCCACCTCTACGGTCTCGACCTCCACCTCTATAATCTCTACCCCCGCCTCTGGCTGGCTGGGCAGGCTGAGGGTCGGCTGGGGCCTGCAGCTGGGGCCGAGGACCCCGCTGCTGAGAGTTGCCCGCTGCTCGAGGGCAATACCTGATAAAATGACATGGGTCACCACAACCGTAGCAACTCTTAGACTGATAGGGTTGCTGGCCCCGACGACCCGAATGGCCTCCACGAACACTCTGAAGAGGCTGAGCATTAATAGGAGGCTGGTCTGAATAATGCCCCCGAAAACCACGATCACCTGGTCCACCCTGTGAAGCCTGAAGGGCGGAATGAAAAGGCCTGGAAGACTGGCCTCTATCAAAGGATTCTCTGCCACCAAAGGAAGAACCACCAAACCTGCCTGAATGACGAGGCCTCTTATCCGAAGAATAACCGCCTCCCCTAGCAAGAGCCATCTCAACTCTACGTGCTGCATTAGCTGCCTCCTGAAATGATATGTCACTCCCCACGCCCATAGCCATCTGGAGTCTAATTGGCTGATTAAGCCCATCTATAAATCTGCGGACCCTCTCCCGCTCCGTGGGAAGTATCACCACTGCATGACGAGCCAAGTCAATAAATCTCGTCTCATACTGTGTAACTGTCATAGTGCCCCGATGGAGGCGCTCAAACTGCCTCCGAAGTACATCCCTCTGAGTAGCAGGGAGAAACTTCTCCATAAATAGTTCCGCAAACTGGTCCCATGATAAAGCTGGGGACCCCGCTGGTCGAGTCAGGCAATAATCTCTCCACCAAGTCTTGGCGGATCCTGCAAGTCTGAAGGTACAGAAGTCAACTCCGTTTGTCTCCACGATCCCCATAGTCTTGAGAATCTCATGGCAACCGAATAAAAAGTCCTGAGGATCCTCTGATGCGGCTCCACTGAATGTAGTGGTAAATAGCTTGGAGAACCGATCAAGCCTCCATAACGAATCGGAAGTCATGGCCGCTCCATCGCCGGCATGAGCTGTGGTACCCGACTGAGTGGCCACAGCTGGCTGAACCACTGGTGCCTGAGGCTGAGGAGCTACTGGCTCCGGAGTACGAGCAATAGGAGTCTGGGCCCCTCCTCCAGCCTGAGAAGTGGCTGGTGCAACTGATAATAAGCCCGCTCTGGCAATGATGTCCATAAATCCCGCTATTCTGACCAAAGCATCCAGAAGATCCGGGGTAAATAAAGCCTCTCCTTGGACCTGAGCTGGACCCACTGGAGCTGCTGGGACTGGAACCTCCTCGTCAATCTCAATATGAGGCTCCACCCTGGAGTAGCTGCCTGGGGCTGAGCTCTACCCCTACCACGACCTCTGATACGGCCTCGGCCCCTGCCCCTCACGGGAGCTGCCCGGGCTGCTGGTCAGCGGACGAAGAAGCGCGTGTCCTCACCATCTGAGAAAGGAGAGAATAGAAACTCAATCAGTAATTGAGGAACAAGTCGCAGAAATGGAAGACTTGTGTGCCATGTTGTCTGAATGCAACTTGGTAGGAAATCCGAAAGAATGGTGGATAGATTCTGGAGCCACCCGCCATGTTTGTGCTAACGAGGAATTATTTTCTTCTTATGTCCCCGCAGGTCCCAACGTGTCACGACCCGGATTTTTCCCCAACATCGGGATCGTGATGGCGCCTACTCGTGGTAGCTAGGCAAGCCATTGTATACAGGTTATCCTGTTTTTAACACAATTTTAATTAAATAAATGCGGAATACTTTATCGAAATGGAAATAACAAATCACAAGGTGAAAATCATACTGAAATCCTCTACCCAAGACTTGGAGTCACCAACTCACAAACTACTATGGAATACTACACATAAAAGTCTGAAGGAAATATAACATAATTCTGTTTGTCTCGGAACAATGAGACTACAGCTATTAACATAAATAAAGAAAGAGACGCCGGGCCTGCGGACGTCCTGCAAGCTACCTCGGTCTCAAATGTGATCAACTCCCACGCAATCTATTTACTGCTGCCGCTGCTCCTGATCGTAACCTGGACCTGTGCAAAAACGCACAGAAGTGTAGCATCAGCACAACCGACCCCATGTGCTGGTAAGTGCCTGGCCTATCCCGGCGAAGTAGTGACAAGCCTAGGACCATACACCCACATAAACCTGTACAATTCAATATATATATGTGTACCACAAAATAACAAGAAATAATCAAGTATTAACACAATAAGGAATATCTTAAAGAATTCAAGAAATAGCAAACAGTTGCACGGCATCACCCTTCGTGCTTTTACTCTCATCCTCACATCCATAGTACGGCATGATCCTTCGTACATGGTTCAATAATAGGGCACGGCATGATCCTTCGTGCATAATCAATAAATAAACATGGCACGGCATTAACCTTCGTGCATAAATAAATAAACATGGCACGGCATCACCCTTCGTGCATTATCACTCTTCCTCACCCAAATAACAATCAAATAAGTTCACAAGGAAAACAAGGTATAATGGAAACACAAGTAATATCAAGTCGAGGAATGGCAAATAGTTGCACGGCATCACCCAAATAAAATATAATGAAAAAAAAAACAAGTAATATCAAGTCAAAGAATGGCAAATAGTTGCACGGCATCACCCAAATAAAATATAATGGAAAAACAAGTAATATCAAGTCAAGGAATAGCAAACAATTGCACGGCATCACCCTTCGTGCTTTTACTCTCATCCTCACCAAATAAACAAATAAAGTACACGGCATCACCCTTCGTGCTTTTACTCTCATCCTCACATCCATAGTACGGCATGATCCTTCGTACATGGTTCAATAACGGGGCACGGCATGATCCTTCGTGCATAATCAATAAATAAACATGGCACGGCATTAACCTTCGTGCATAAATAAATAAAACATGGCACGGCATCACCCTTCGTGCATTATCACTCTTCCTCACCCAAATAACAATCACGGTTAAGGGTAAAGAAAGAAACAGTAATTCATAATCCGTCCCATCAAGGGCAATCAATAATAATCTTCGCAACAAGTCCCAACAAGGGAGAACAATAACAATTCATCTGTAATATATATATCTCAAAATAATTATTTTCCAATGACTCACGGTCATACTAGACGCCAGTGTATGGATGCTCGCCACCACAGCCCATACACCGCACTCGATCACATAACACGTAACACATAATCCTATTCCCTCAAGCTAGGATAGAACAAACACTTACCTCGAATGCTTATGAACAATTCACTCCGTGGAAATGTCTTTTCTTTCAATACCAATCCAACCGTATCTATACACAATTGATTTAATATCATCAATTCTACTCAACAAACTAATTCTTAATACCAAATACCACTTTTACAACATTCGCCATGAATAGTAAATTTCAACCCCGGGCCCACATGGTCGGAATTCGGGGTTAGGACCAAAATCCGGTTACCCATCCCCCCACGAGTTCATGTATATAATTTGTTTCAAAATCGGACCTCAATTCGAGGTCCAATTCCCCAATTTATGAAAAACCCTATTTTCTAACAAAAACAAGAATTTTACCATGAAAATCTTTGATTTCTTATGAAAAACATGTTTAATGATGTTAGGAATTGAAAGAATTAAGTAAAAAGTGACTTATAATCGTTTTGATGAAGAAGAAATCCTTGAAGAATCGCAAATGAGTGTTTTGGTTTTGTGAAAAATGAAGAAATGACTGAAATTCGTGTTTTTCAGGTCTCTGTGTTCGCATTTGCGAACATGGGTTCGCAATTGCGAACCCCGACCAATTTCCGGAGTTTGAAAAATAAGCTAAGGGTGGGAAGTTCGCATTTGCGAACTTTTCTTCGCATTTGCGAAGCCAAGGCAAAACTGGGAAGTTCGCATTTGCGCACTATTGTTCGCAATTGCGAACACAGGCTAAATATGGGGAGGTTCGCATTTGCGAACTATTGTTCGCATTTGCGAACCCAGGCGGAATAGTGGCCAGTTCACATTTGCGAACTATAGCTCGCATTTGCGAACACAGGCACAGTAGGGTCAAGTTCGCATTTGCGAACTATTGTTCGCATTTGCGAACACAGACACAATAGGGGGAGTTCGCATTTGCGAACTATTGTTCGCATTTGCGAACTCTGCAGAATAGTGGGGAGTTCGCATTTGCGAACTATTGTTCGCATTTGCGAACTCTGCAGACCATTTGCAGACAGCAACTTATAACATGAAAAATTGATCTCGTGGCCTATCCAAAGTTCACCCGAGCCCTCGGGGCTCCAAACCAAATATGCACATAACCTTAAAAACACATTATGAACTTGTTCGTGCGATCACATCGCCAATATCACCTCGTTTTCATCAAATCAAGCCTCAAATGCATGATTTTCATACCTTTAGTTTTCAAAACTTTCAAACTTGGGACTCAAGGTCCAAAACATCTCAAACGACATCCAAATGTCACCAAACTTTACAGAAATCACATATATAATATTTAAGACTTGTACCGGGCGCCGGAACCAAAATACGAGCCCGATACCAAGGTCAATTAATTTATTTCCTTTAATAATTGCATCAAAAACAATTTCACATAAAAATTCATAACTTGGGCTCTAGGCCTCGGAATTCGACTCCGGACGCATGTCCAAGTCCCATATTTTCCTACGGACCTCTCGGGACCATCAAGTCTCGGGTCCGGATCCGTTTACCAAAAATGTTGACCGAAGTCAACCATATCAATATTAATATCATTTTTATCCAAATTTCCCATAGAATTCATATTTTCTATCACAAAATCTTTCCGACTACATGCTCGGATCGTGCACGTAAATCGAGGCAACATAGAATGAGGTTTTCAAGGCCTCAGAAGCTCGAAATGATTAATTAAATAAGTGATGACCCTTTGGGTCGTCACAGCAATAACTCCCTGTGGTAGGTGGTAGCGTTGAGTCCCTATATGACTCCGCTGCGAGAGTCTCAAATTAAGACTTTTGTGGTGTAGTGAACTAGGGCAAGGAGGCTTAGATATTTCAGACCCTGACTCGGTTCCACTACCTCGGATAAATGTCAATCAATGGGATAAGCTAATAATATTGTAGTGAAGGTCAATAGAGACAGAGAGAAGAAATAGCTAAGTTAGTGAAAATCAAGCAATGAGCTTCTCTGGAGGTAAAAAAACCCTGGTATTTATAGATGGAGCGGGATTTCAAAATCCAAATCATCAAAGAGCCATTTTTTTCAAAATGCAACAGAGAAATTGACCATTTGTATAGGCATATCTCTGGCAAAGATTAGAGAAGGGCTTCACGTGATCTGCTTCAGAAAATATCAGAATTATTTGGCTTATGTGTTGACCAAATCTCGTTGCAGTCGAGAGAGAAGAAAAAGTCATGGGTTTTGAAAGGAAAATGGAGAGAGACGAACACTTACTCAAAATTGGAGGGGCAAGCTTCTGCCATTGTCAAAAGCAAGTTAAACTTTAATATAGAAGAGGCAAGAAGCGTTGAAAAGGGGGTGGTAGGAAGAGAAGGGGATTTAAAAAAATCTAATTTTTTATCTCTAGGGTGAGATATTTGGGATTGCATGTTTGGTCTTTGATTGATTGGGCTTGGAATTGGGCTGGTAGGAAGCTTAATTATTGGGCTAATTTAGCCGAAATTTTGGGCTGGAAATGGTCCTGAAATTTCTTTCTTCTAGTATTTCTTTAGGCTCCTAAATTTAATTTTAATTAGCTCCCAAATGTATTTATATTAATATTAAGTAAATAAATATTATAATAATATTAACAATATTAAATGATACTATAATTTTAATTAGCGTAAAACAATCTAAATCCATGCGTGGACTTTTGATGTTGACACGAAGTGCAATTTTCTCTTAGTTGACATGTCGACAATTATTTATATTTCAATAAATCAGAGGTCTTCTCATATAATAATTGAAAAACCTTTTCTTATTTGTTTAATTAGAGTATATCAAAGTCTACACTTGCACTACTTTATTACACCATTTAATATTGATAATAATATTAACAATAACAATTAGTAATACTAATAATTTTAGCGACAACAATAGTAATTGTAACAGTAATCTTAGTAGTCAATAATAGTAGTAATAATAGTAATATTAATAATACTAGTAATAGTGTTATTAAGTAGATAATAATAATAATAATTAGGTCTAGTTTGTGCAAAAAATGATAAAATAACTATTCGTACATTATTAGTGATATTAGAAGTTTAAAGAAATAGTTTGGAAGAAAGTAGGGACAAAATTGGATGTCAACAGCTGCCCCTTTTTGGCCGGAGACGATGAAAGAGTTTTCGGGCAAAGAATATTGACTTAGTAGCCAATTTTGTCCCGACCATCAAGATTGGAATGGGACACAGGAGACATAAAAAAATATTGCGGCCGAACTCCGATTTCGAGTTACCTACATATCTCGGGTTTCATGAGAATTAGGCTATATGTAGTTCAGACTTATGGTACCCTGGAGTGGTACTCAACTATTGATGTAAATATTAAAATGTTGCCCCAGTGTTGAATTATAGAGACACTGGGTACCATGATTGAAAGAAAAATATTTGAAATAAGGATTTGGTTCGGAATTTTGAGAGTCAAGCCGAGCGGAGTTTGAAGTAGATCCTTGACCTTTGTTGGAGAGTTTGGTATTCCTCTCTAACAAACTGCCCTAGTTCACTGCTAAGATATAGTTCCACGTTATGCTATTTTTCCTGCAAAGCTTGGCATACTAGATAATTCGTTAGGAAACAAGATGTAATGTGCCATAAAAATAATCGTATGAAAATAATATTTAGACGTCAATTCATAAGAAATGCGAATTTATTGGGTAAACAAATAAAAAATAATAATTTAATGGTGATATATTTCATGATCGCAATGCCATATGAAAATTTATCTTATGAAAATAAATGTGTTTGGCAATGATTTATGAAAGATATGTTTTGGCAATGTTTATACAAGCAGGACCATTCGGGTCAAAATAACATTAAAAATCCTTTTGAGGAAGAATTAACTTCAATATCCTATTTGATGACGGAAAGACCCGATATATCCTATTTGAGGGCGGATAGACCCGATATATCCTATTTTATGGCGGATGGGCCTGATATATCCTATTTGAGGGCGGATAAACCCGACATGTCCTATTTGAAGGTGGACAAGCCCGACATGTCCTATTTGAAGGTGGACAAGCCTGATATGTAGTGCTTTATTTTTAATTATAAAGATTGATATGATGCAGTGCTAAGAGATTGATATGGTACATAAAACTTGATCCGATGCTAGAGTTATAATAACAATATTCAGGGAGCGATGCAAAAAGCTTGGTGCAGCAGCGAATATCCTTAGTGCGGAGAGCTTGATGCAGTGCATTTACAAGGAGCGGTGCCAATAATTTAAAACTTTACATGCTAAAGTTTAATATTAGTAAATTTTGCACTCAAAGAAAACTATGAGATTTAAAATATAATTTGCGATAGCTCGGCTTGATCGCTATGTTGTACTATATTTCCTGCAGGACAAATTCATCAGTATAGTAGATATTGAAATACGATATGCTGTAAAATAATCTTATGAAAATGACACATTTTGGACGTTTACTTATACAATACGGCCTAGTCGGCCAAAATGATTTGATAAAAATGTAGCTTTATCCCAATAATAATTTTCAACAATAACATGCAGTTGATAAATGTGCTTTGCAATGATTTATGATAATAGTGCATTTCTAAAATAACATTAAAAGCATGACCGTAAAGGTGAAAATAAATTAATAAAAAACATGCGAATATGTGCTAAAGTGTCCTGTTGTTCAGGCGGACAACCTATATATCATAAAGCGTGCTTAAAAAATCCAAGTAAAGGCGGATAAGCATAAAGTTTAATGCATAAATGCCCTGTTGAAGGCGGACAAGCCTAAATGTTTAATGCATAAATATCCTATTAAAGGCGGACAAGCATAAATATTATATAATCAAGTGTGCTGAAAATTCAATGAAATGCGGATAAGCCTGAATGCATAAATGTCCTATTGAAGGCGGACAAGCCTAAATATCATATTAAAGGCAAGCGTGCTTAAAAGTCAAATTAAGGTGGATAAACATGAATATTAATGCATAAATATCCTATTATTAGGCGGACGACCTCATGTCCAATTAATTAGGTGGACTACCTCATGTCCTATTATTAGGCGGACAATCTTATGTCCTATTAATCCGGCGGACGACCTCTTGTCCTATTAATTAGGCGGACTACCTTATGTCCTATTGTCAGGCGGACTACCTTATGTCCTATTGTCAGGCGGACTACCTTATGTCCTATTATCAGGCGGACTACCTCATGTCCTATTATCGGGCGGACTACCTCATGTCCTATTATCAGGCGGACTACCTCATGTCCTATTGTCAGGCGGACAACCTCATGTCCTATTAATTAGGCGGACTACCTTATGTCCAATTATCAGGCGGACTACCTCATGTCCTTATTATCAGGCGGACTACCTCATGTCCTATTATCAGGCGGACTACCTCATATCCTATTAATTAGGGGGACGACCTTGTGTCCTATTAATCAGGTGGACAACCTTATGTTCTATTATCAGGCGGACGACCTCATCCCATTATCAGGTGGACGGCCTTTTTGTCCTATTATTAGGTGGACAAACCTAGATACATGGTGCTTGATTTACAGTTTTGACATTGGTGCGGTGCAGAAGCTTGGTGTGATGCTTGATTTGTAATTGTATAATGCGGTGCAAAGAGCTTGGCATGGTTACTTCGAAGTAACATATATTGATGGTGCAATGCGGAGAGCTTGGTGCAATGATTTTGTAATAGTAAATGGCGCGATGCAGAGAGCTTGATGAAATTCCTTTGTAGTAGTTGTTATTCCTAGTGCAATACTAACAATCGTTGGATCTTCATGATGAAGCTTTGCTATTAATAAATCCTGCACTCAAAGAAAAATTGTAAGTTTCAAAGTTTGTTTTGCGCTTGCTTGGCGTTATCCTTTGCTTTGCATGAACTTTGCGGCTTTTGACTCGATGCTGAGCTTTGCGATAGCATGTAATGTTCGAGAATAACTAAAATATGCCCCTACATTACTCAAAGAAAATTCGTTAGTATAAAATAAAGCGGTTGCCTTGCATTGAGCGTCAAAGTTTGGCTTTGAATCTGCAACTTGTTTCCATGGCATTCTGGAAATTTGTTGTTGCTCTTGTAACAACTATGTAGCTTAAAATTTCATTTTCTGCTTTGCCGATTGATGAGCATCCTTCTGCAAAATCTGCCCCGGTTTTGGCTTTTTTGGGTAAATAGAAATTTTATTATGATGAGACTGAACCCATAAGGCTGCCTACGTATCCCCTCTTAAACGGGAATCAGGTCTGAACGTAGTTCATTACAAGAGCGAGGCATGATTACAAAAAAGAAAATAGCAACTCATAGAGTGATAGCAGCAAAATTATAATGCCAACAAGGTAGGGAAAACTAGTCTTGTCATTTGTTCAGGCGGCGTTTCTTCTTTGGATGCCCAACCATACTTGGTGTATTGCTTGTGCTGCAGCTAGTTGCGTTTGAGATGTTTGTTCCAATTGATAGGTGTATTTGCAATTTGTTAGCATCAATCATATTCTGAATCTTATGCTTTAATGCTAGGCATTCTTCTGTATCATGACCTTCAGCATTTGAATGGTAGGCACAATACTTAGAATGATCAAATAATAGATGTGACGGGTTGAAATTCCTTCCTTTTCTTGGTTGCATAATTCCCATGGCATTTAATCGAGCGAATATGCTAGAGATTGATTCAGTCAAAGGTGTGAAGTTGCGTGGCTTCCTTTTCTTTAATTGACGAGAAGCGGCTTGTGCTTGATGATGTTGATGTTGAATGCTTTGTTGGCGGGGAGGCTGGAGATGCATATTGCTGGCATTAGAGATTGCATGATTTTGCAAGGGCTGGTGATCATGATGGCATTGCGGTTGATGCATAGTCATGGCAACTGAGGCATTTTCTTTCTCTTTACCTTTCAACTTTTCTGGCATCTCTGGTTGTAAAGCATGATTGATGGTCTGCATGTTAATCTTTCCTTCTTTGATGCCTCTTTCTAGGAATTCCCCGACTCTAATCAAGTTTGAGAAATTACGCACGTTCGCAGTAGCCATCTTTTCATAATATATGCCATTTTGAATGTCAATGAAGATTGAGATCAACCCTTTCTCGGATAGCGAGGGGTGCACCTTTGAAGCTTCAACTCTCCACCGGATTGCATAATCCTGAAAAGATTCATGTGGTATTTTCTCTATTTTGTACAGACTATGCATGTCTGGATCGACTCCAAGGTTGAACTCATATTGCTTTACAAAATCATGAGCCATATCATCCCACGTGTGCCATTTACTAAAATCTTGTTTTGTGTACCAAACAAGTGCAGGCCCCGATAAGCTTTGGATAAATAACTTCATTCGAATGACCTCATTGTGCCCAATACCAAGTAATCTGCTACAGTAGTCCTTTAAATGAGAAATGGGATTTCCCTTTCCATCGAAAGTATTAAGCTTTGGCACTTGGTATCCTGGTGGGAGTTCTACATCCGGCTGCAGGCATAAGTCTTCATATCTTAGACTTTGATGATTTCTTGATTGCAATTCTTTTCCAATGGCTTTTTTCAAATCACGGAGTTCTTTTTCCAAATTTTCACGGCCAATCTGTTGGGTTGATTTTTCAAGTCTCTTATACGAACATACAACTAGTTGGTTTGGCTTGTCCTTCTCAAATGGAGTTGTGACTATAGGAAGTTCAGTATAAGGAATCATCGTGACTTGATTGGGATTGCGGGTTATTGGCATTTGTGGAGAGATTGTATAAGAAGGAGTTGGGTAAGGAGATACGGTAAAGCAAATATTTTGGTTTGAGCTAGAAGTGGAGGTTGTATTTGGAAGAAGGTTAAAAATGCTTCCCAGATTAACCAACATGTTCCTTTGCACCACATTTGCTTTGGTTCCATCATTTCGTGCTTGTAATAGTCCCATACCAGTATTGAATTCTTCAAAACAATCTGCCATTATAGCCCGTCCTTTATGCAGATTCGCAGCCAAAACAGTGTTTAATGCTAGGCAACCTTTAAAGGAAAAATAAAACTCTTCAAAATAAAAGTAAAGTGTTAGCATATTTATCATAATCAAATAAATGCATAAAGTAATGGAGTGCGTAATTAGTTTGATTAATTCATTATATGGTTAAGTAGGAGCCCAAAACTAGAAATGATGGCCCATGTTGCAAAATGGATGGACGAGAATGAATTGTTATCTAGAGGGCTCTAACGCTCGAGTCTTGTTGACATGGAAGCGAAATAATTTTAAGTTTTGAAAAGGGATAACTTATGTTGAACATCAAAGCTTTAGCTCTAGCACAAGTTTTTTTTTCCTTGAATAACTCTGATTTTTTTCAAAAAATTGCCCCAATCTTTAGAAAGTTTTTGATTATTACTTCATGAGATGATATTCTGCGTGCCAAAAATCTGCCCCAGTTTCTTTCATGAAGGAAAATAAAAATTTTTGCTATAATGAGACTGCGTCTTATATAGACTGGTTTTCAAAGGGGCCACAGACGAATAATTTTGACGTTGAAGATATTATTTGGCTGTTTGAATATCGACAAGCTCAAAATCAAGATATGTAATTAGGATATAAGAGCTAATTGGACATGAAATGACTCTATTATTATTTAGCGTTGACAAGTCACAAAGCTATCGAGGCCCAGAATACGGTATCGACCGTTTTGAAACTTATGGGATAGTATCTCAACTCACATGCCAAGACGTAGAATTAACGGGTGCGTGAAGATTAATCTCGATCACCCGAAATAAGATAATGCAAACGCTTGAATTTAATATGTGAAAATATTAAAAAGAATTTGATGCTAAAAATTAACCAAATCGGCCTTCTATTGCTGGGTAGATGGTGCAAAATTGGACACCTACCTACTTGTATATGAGAATTAGTACGAATATTTAAATTCTGAGAGATATGAAGCTATGAGACAAAAATTAGAGGTGCAAGATAGTGCCAGAATTGAATAAAATTAAAAATTTATGTAAGGCACGAGTGGCGATATTTAAAAAAAAATATGTAACTATATTTGTAAGAAAAGAACACGAATAAAAATCAACTCATAAAATTATATCGGCAAAATATTCTCATATTATAAAAGATTACGCTAGTTTTTTTTAGAATGCTATCTTGCTTAGGGAGTCAGATGCTCATTGTTGTGTAAAGAAAAATTTTAAGGCTAGTTTAAGGCACGAATATTGAGGAATTTCATGACAAACCGAGCCTATTGAAGAGCTTATGGGAAAGACGTCGTACTTTATTAAAATTAGAAGAAACTGAGAGACTAAAGATCTCTTAATTAGACTCTAAGAATTGGAGTAAACTTAAAAGAAATTTGAGCTTAAGTAAATGCACAAATGACGCTCTAGAGTCGTTACAGAGCGCTAAGCGCGGAATGATGGTGATTATTATTATTAATTCAGGAAAATGATATAAAAAATAAGGAACAGAAAAATATATGAACAAATAAAAGATATAAGCAAGTTGAATATTTAATACTTCCTTTTTCTAAAAAAAATAACAGATAATATTAGTAAAAATAATAAAGTCAAATAAGTAACATAGCAAATAAAAAGTAAGCAAGTAGGCAAGCAAAGCATGTGACACATTCCAAAGAGCAAATAATAGCGCGTCCTAATACGTGAGGGCCTCTTTGTGCCAGAGGTAGGCCTACCGTGTATTTGAAAGATAAGTATGCCATTATGTATCATCTCATTTCTATAAATTAATTAAGTAATTCTATTTTTCTTAAAAGCATAATAAATAGTAAAATATGTCTGCTTAAACATATATATATTTATTAAAAAAAGGGTGTATTTTCATCAAAAGAATAAAATATTATAAAATATATTTATTATAATTAATTAAGCAAGTAATTTTATTTTCAAAAGCAAAAAGAAGTACATGAATCGCTTAGGCCATTTATTTATTTTTACGTAAAGAAAATCAAAGAAAGTACAATAAAAGATATTTTTGTCATATATAAACTTTTCGTTGTTCCGCAAGATTATAACATTTGAAAATATTACACATATTATAAAAAAATAGTCATGCTCCTTTAACTAGGATATAATTAATTTAAAGTAAAAAATCTACATAATCGGCATGTTTACCCTTCAAATAATGCACATAAATATGATAAGTGTCACTTGGGGTTGAAAACCCACTTGGACATTTAGATAAGGTTAACTAATGGATTTAATACACCTCGGGTATTATATCACCTAAGGTTAAAATGATGCATGCTCTTAAAAGGGTTTTGGTTTAGCTCTATCTTAGGTTGACTAAGAGTGGGTCTTCTAGACTGGTATGCTCCCAAGTGGACAACTTGAGAGTGAAAAGCCCGTGACTGTCGACTGCACCGCTGATCGACTTACCCACGAACTTTTACCTAAAAGGTATTTTTAGTAGTGCACGGCCGCAAACCGCGTAACCGCTAGGCGTATGCTTTGTGTGAATTTTCCAAAAGTGGAGGAAGTGAAATGGGAATTGACAATATATAAAGCAACAACAATAAATGAACAATTCATAAAATACAGTTTATCATATAATGACAATTCAAATAAGCATCATAACAACAAAAAACACACAAATTAATTTTTATTATTAACCTAAGTTAGTTGTGGTTTAGAACCTAGAATCCCCAGCAGAGTCGCCAAGTTGTTATACCCCATTTTAACACGGGTCAAACTAGAGTATAACATACTGGTAATTCTGAAGGTTTAATTAATTAATTAAAAAAAAGAGTCGCCACCTAATTATTTTAAAGGTGAATTAGGACACCTATTTACTAAATAATGCTTCAAGTTAACTCTGTTTTATGGTCTACTTAACATTAAAGATTATGGGTAAGAGTTCTAATTAATCATATAGAGAAGGTTATTAAGGCACCCTATATGATCCGTTAATTACGGTTAACCGATCAAACTTAGGTGAATTAAAAAATATTAAAAATTAAAATAAGTGCTCAATCAAAAAATAAGTAAATATAGGTTTGCCTGATTACTACATAAGTACAACTAGATTAGTAGCTGCTTTTCATCAGTAAAATTTACAATTTGATTTAAAGTTTGAAAACACTACGTTAAGTTTAAAGAGTTCCATTTGAACCAAAAAGTAACACAAGGGCATCATGACTTTGAAATGACTTAAGGAAAAAACCCTCTTTTGACGATATTTATAAACCTTGGTTGAAACTCAAAACTGTTGAAGTTTACCTTACTTCAGAAGAGACTTTCGGACGGAAGAATTTGTTTTTAAAAACTAAAGTCACTTGGACTCAAAAATTCTAACTTGATAACAACTTTAGTCTATTCAACTTAAAATATAAAAAATAGCTAAGATAGGGAGTATTACTAATTTTTTAAGAGTCCATAACATTGATGCCCTACTCTATAAGAGCTTTGCTGACCAATGGAGTAAAAAACTGAATGTCAAATATCCTTTCTAGTCTCAGATATGGTTTTGATTTATACAGTCCCAAACTGAGACAAATAAACAAATAACACAGAATAAGCATGAATGACAGAAAGAAAAGAATAGTAAAGACGCCATAGTCGCCCCAGGCGTTTTGCTTGTTTATTTTGCCATTCGGTTCTCTAAGGAAAACGGTATGCAATAACTCCATGTGGTAGGTGGTAGCGTTGAGTCCCTATATGACTTCGCTGCGAGAGTCTCAAATTAAGACTTTTGTGGTGCAGTGAAACTAGGGCAAGGAGGCTTAGATATTTCAGACCCTGACTCGGTTCCACTACCTCGGATAAATGTCAATCAATGGGATAAGCTAATAATATTGTAGTGAAGGTCAATAGAGACAGAGAGAAGAAATAGCTAAGTTAGTGAAAATCAAGCAATGAGCTTCTCTGGAGGTAAAAAAAACCCTGGTATTTATAGATGGAGCGGGATTTCAAAATCCAAATTATCAAAGAGCCGTTTTTTCAAAATGCAACAGAGAAATTGACCATTTGTATAAGCATATCTCTGGCAAAGATTAGAGAGGGGCTTCACGTGATCTGCTTCAGAAAATATCAGAATTATTTGGCTTATGTGTTGACCAAATCTCGTTGCAGTCGAGAGAGAAGAAAAAGTCATGGGTTTTTGTGACGACCCGGCCCGTCGTCACAAGAATTACCATCCCGTTATGTTATAAATACATCTTTTATGATTTTAAATCAGTGTTAGAGTCTATCGGGTAAGTTAGGAGTGAATTGGATTGAAAATGAGGCATGTAGCCTTTTTGAAGGAAACTTGAATAAGGAAAGTCAACCTGGAGTTGACTATTTGGTTAGAGGGCTCGGAATCAGATTCGATGATTCGGTTAGTTCCGGGAGGTGATTTGTGACTTAGGGGAGCAATCGGAATTGAATTTGGAGGTCCGGTGTAGAAATAGGCTTGAATTGGCTAAGGTTGAACTTTGGCGAAATCCGAACGGTAGGTGATATTTTGATCCGGGGGTCGGAATGGAAGTCCGACAGTTGCAGAGTAGCTCCGTTAGGTGATTTTGGATATGTCCGTAAAATTTCAGGTCATTCGGACGTGGTTTAGTCGGGTTTTCGATTGATTGTGTAATTCGGAATGTTTTAAGGAATTTAGGCTTGAATTCGATGTGAATTATGGGTTTTGATGTTGTTAGACGTGTTTTGAGGATTGGAGCAAGTTTGAATGAGGTATTAGGATGTGTTGGTGTGTTTGGATGAGGTCCCGGGGGCCTCGGGGTATTTTCGGATGGCTAAACGGGAGAAAACATGGAAAATTGCAGGTTTGCGATTCTGTTTTGTTGTTTTCGCTCCTGCGGAAATGGGAGCGCAGGAGCGAGTCCGCAGGAGCGGACAAGAGGGCGCAGGGGCGAGTGACTTCACAGAAGCGGAATCATCTCCGCTGAAGCGGCGTCGCAGGAGCAAAGATGAGGCCGCAGAAGCGGTCAAGAGAGAAATGGGGGAAAACTGCAGAAGCGGATTTATTGACCGCATAGGCGAGTCCGCAGGAGCGGACTCTTGATCGCAGAGGCGGAGAGGACCGCAGGGGCGGAATGTTATCTGCAGAAGCGGACCCACAGCAGCAGTCCGTGTATCGCAGGAGCGGAAATGGCCAAATAGGCCTGGGTTCGCAGAAGCGACCAGTTGGTCGCAGAAGCAATTCTGCAGGGGCGGAAAATGGTCCGCAGAAGCGAAAATCGCAGTGAATTAATTGTATCAGAAGTTAGAAATTTCAGAAACATTTCACACATTTTGGTCTCGGCTTTAGAGGCGATTTGGGCGATTTTGAAGAGAAACTCAAGGAAATCATCAGGTAATCAACTATGGACTTAAACTATGATTAGTATTGATAATATTATGCAATTATATCATGAAAATGGAGGAATTTGAGGTGATTCATGGAAGATTTAACCCTAGGCTTGAACTTTAGAAAATCAAGGTTTTGAATGGGCAAATGGAGTCCGAATTTGGTAAAATTGATATGCTTAGACTCGTATTGAGATGAGGGTTCCGAATATGTGACTTTTGTAATTTTTCGACAAGCGTACCGAAAGTCGGGTTTTGACAACTTTGGGAATTTTGATGTAAATTGAGTTGTATTGATTGGGTGTCGTCCCATTGGCCTAATTTGTTGTATTTCTACTGTATTTGATCAGATTTTACGCGTGCGGAGCTTGATTCTCGTGGCAAGGGCATTGCGGAGTAGTCGTCGTGCCGTATTGAGGTGAGTAATAGATGTGGGTGATGACCAGCGGGTTCGAAACCCTGGTATAAAACTTTGTGACGCTGCATAGCGGCGAGACACGTACTCCCTTGTGAGTGCGGGGTCGATTGTGATTGGGGACTATGGATTAGTCCGACTTGTTAATACTGTGTTATGACATTGGCTATTCTTGAGCCGTTGAACCTCCTTCTCGGATGGTTGCATATTATATATTGTGATAATGGCCACTCTTGAGCCGAGGAACCCCCTTCTTGGGTGGTTGAGTATATTTGTGGGCCGTGAGCCAGTTATTGGATCCCGCAAGGATCGTTATCATTGTCTTATCATATTGACATGTTAGTTACTACCAGTCCGTAGCTATTTTTGTTATCATGCTATTTCCAATCTCTGGAACTTGGTATTATTGTTTTCCAACTGAAAAATGATAAAAAGGTTTTCAAAACTACTTTTGAGCCTGCGAGGCTGTATTTGCATATTAGCTGACTGGTAGTGGATCGGGCTGCGCGCCACAGCAGTATATATGTTGGATCGGACTGCACGCCGCAGTGATATTGTGCTTGGGCTGTAGGAGCCCCTCCGGAGTCTGAACCCCCACAGTGAGCACGGGTACCCAAATTGGATCGGGCTACGCGCCGTAGCGGTCATATCATGCATTGCATTGCATTTAGCTACATCTGCTAGTCGTTATACTGTTTTGCTGGTACTTATTGGTACAGGTACAGTTGATATGGATTCTGTGACAGGGTATTCGATTACAGCTTTACATAGTGCTTTATTGCGGATTTCTTATCTGCGCTGTCTTACCCTTGTTTATTACCACTGAGTCTGGCAATACTCATTTTACTCCCTGCACCTTGTGTGCAGATCCAGGTACCTCTCAGCAGTGATTCAGTAGCTGTGCGAGGCGACATTTGTGGATATTCAAGGTAGCTGCAGAGTCCGCAGGACCCGATATTCCTTCTTTCTGTCTCTTGATTTTGTATTGACTTTTCTTTCCGCACTTGGTATCTTGTAAACCTTTATACACTCATGTTCAGTAGAGGCTCATGACTCTTGACCCTTCGGTCTATGGAAGTTGATGTATTATGGGATTTGGTTCCCCGTTTTCATTATATGTATCGCTATTGCTTCGTGATTTGATATGCTTAAATGGGCTAAAGAGAGCTTCTAGCTCCGTTATTGTTATTGATTGGTCGGGCTGGCTTAGCAATGTGCTGGGCGCCATCACGACCGGATTTGGGGTCGTGACAAGTTGGTATCGAGCCTAGGTTTACTAGGCCTCATGAGTCTTGAGCCGGTTAGTAGAGTCTTGTGGATCGGTATGGGGACGCTTGTACTTATCCTCGGGAGGCTGCGAACCTTTAGGAAACACTTCACTTTTCTTGAACTCCGTCGTGCGATCTTGTTGTTCTGAGAACTGAACTTCTATATTCTATTCTCTCGCGGATGGCGAGAACGCGAGCATCAGGACGAGGTGGACGACTTCTATTGCCACCTGTTAGAGGCCGTGGGCGCGGTCGTGCTAGAGGTAGAGGTAGGGCGGGCGAGGCGGTGCCGAGCCGACTCGCCTGTTGTACCGGTTCGGGAGCGGACCCCGGTGGTTGATGCTCCGGCGGCCCCAGTTCAGAGGGCCAGACCGTATCTATTGCTATTCCCGGTCTTCGGGAGACTCTTGCTCGGATATTATCAATGTGTTCCGGTTTGGCTCGGGTAGTTTCGGCCTACCGCTACCGTAGCGACATCTCGGTCGGGGGGTGGTCGGCGGACCCCTGCAGCTCGCACACCGACCCGGTTGGTCGGGGACTTCAGACGCCGGAGGCGGTCCCCGCTCGGGTGGTTGCACCGGTTATTCCTCCGGCTGCACCAGCTCCAGCTCCAGAGCATATGGTTGAGGTTATGCCCGATGACGAGCAGCGTCATCTTGAGAGATTTGGTAGACTTCAGCCACCCCATTTCGGTGGCGTTGAGGGCGAGGATGCCCGGGGTTTCTTGGACAAGTGTCGGAGGATGTTGCGGACGGCTGGTATTCTTGAGTCCAGCGGAGTTTCATTTACTACCTTTCGGTTTACTGGTCCCGCATTCGATTGGTGGGAAGAGTTTGAGAGGCGTAGGCCTGCAGGAGCAGCACCTCTCACATGGCAGCAGTTCTCTACTCTCTTTCTAGAGAAATATGTACCTCGGTCTCGTCGCGAGGAGCTACGTCGCCGGTTCGAGTGGTTGATTCAGGGCGACATGTCTGTGACTCAGTATGAGCTTAGATTCACTCAGTTGGCTAGGCATGCCACATGGATGATCCCCACTGATAGGGAGAGGATCAGGAGGTTCATTGATGGCCTCAACTACTCTATCCGCATTCTTATGACCAGAGAGAGTTTTGTCATCATCATTTGAGGAGGTTGTTGATATGGCACGCTCCATTGAGGCGGATCGTCGCCGAGAGAGAGAGGAGCGGGAGGCCAAGAGGCCTCGTGGTTCGGGCAGTTTCAGTGGTGCTCCATCTAGAGGGCATTCCCGGCAGAGCAGAGGTCGCTCATCTAGACCTTCTCATTCAGGCCGCCCGGAGCAGAGCGGAGGTTCTTATGGTCGTGGTCGACAGGGGTTTCAGCAGGGTCAGTCATCGCTTAGTGCCCTTCCAGCCCAGGGTGCAGCACCTACTTCATCAGCCCAGTGTTCTTCTGCGGTGAGGGGTTCCCTTCAGTCCCCTTCTCCAGCACAAGGTGCATGTTATGAGTGTAGTGAGTTTGGCCACAGGAGGAGACAGTGCCCTCGACTCCGTAGGGACAGGACTCAGTAGAGGGACCAGCCCTCATCTTCAGCACCATCTCTGTCTAGTAGAGGTGGAGGTCAGTCTTCTCGTGGTCGCCCCAGGGGCGAGGAGAGATCTGGTGGAGGCCAGGCGCGATTCTATGCACTTCCTCACAGGCGTGATGCAGTTGCCTCCGATGCTGTGATTACAGGTATCATTTCTGTCTGTCACAGAGATGCCTCTGTTCTATTTGATCCAGGGTCCACATATTCTTATGTTTCCTCTTATTTTGCACATCATTTGGGTGCGACTCGTGGTAGTCTTAATTTACCTGTTCATGTATCCACCCCGTGGGTGATACGATTGTTGTGGATCATGTCTATAGATCCTGTGTTATATCTATTGGGGGTTTGGAGACCTAGGCAGATTTGTTATGGTTGGGGATGGTGGACTTTGATGTTATATTGGGTATGGACTGGTTGTCTCCGTACCATGCTATATTGGACTGTCATGCTAAGACGGTTACGTTGGCCATTCCTGGTATTTCTCAGATCGAGTGGCGGGGTTCGACCGATTTCATCCCTAGCCGTGTTATTTCGTTCTTAAAAGCTCAGAAGATGGTTGAAAAAGGGTGTTTATTGTACTTAGCTTTTGTGAGAGATGTGGGAGCTGAGTCTCCTAGCATTGATTCTGTACCTGTTGTGAGGGACTTCCCAGATGTATTCCCCTCAGACCTGCCGGGCATGCCGCCGGACAGGGATATTGATTTTGGCATTGACTTGGTGCCGGGCACTCGGCCCATATCCGTTCCTCCTTATCGGATGGCACCAGCTGAGTTGAAAGAACTGAAAGAGCAGCTTCAAGAGCTTCTGGATAAGGGTTTCATCCGCCCTAGTGTGTCTCCCGTGGGGTGCGCCGGTATTATTTGTTAAAAAGAAAGATGGTTCCATGCGAATGTGTATTGATTATAGGCAATTGAACAAAGTGACAGTGAAGAACAAGTACCCTCTACCGCGCATAGATGATTTGTTTGATCGGTTACAGGGTGCGAGGGTGTTTTCTAAGATCGATCTTCGTTCAGGCTATCATCAGCTGAAGATCAGGGACTCGGATATTATGAAGACTGCATTCAGGACCCGATATGGTCATTATGAGTTCCTTGTGATGTCGTTTGGGTCGACCAACGCCCCAGCAGCATTTATGCATCTGATGAACAGTGTGTTCAGACCTTATTTGGATTCATTTGTGATTGTGTTCATTGATGACATTCTAGTCTACTCCCGTAGTCAGGAGGAGCATGCTCAGCATTTGAGTATTGTGTTGCAGAGATTGAGGGAGGAGAAGGTATATGCTAAATTCTCCAAGTGTGAGTTTTGGCTCGAGTCTGTAGCATTTCTGGGACATGTGGTGTCTCGTGATGGTATTCAAGTTGATCCGAAGAAGATAGAGGCGGTGCAGAGTTGGCCTAGACCGTCCTCAGCTACAGAGATTAGGAGTTTTCTTGGCTTGGCGGGATATTATCGCCGGTTTGTTCAGGGATTTTCATCCATTGCTTCTTCATTGACTAAATTGACCCGGAAGGGTGCACCATTCGTGTGGTCGGATGAGTGCGAGGAGAGCTTTCAGAAGCTCAAGACAGCTTTGACCACAGCTCCAGTGTTAGTATTGCCATCAGCTTCAGGTTCATATACCGTTTATTGTGATGCCTCGAGAGTGGGGATAGGTTGTGTGTTGATGCAGGAAGGTAAGGTGATTGCTTATGCTTCTCGGCAGTTGAAGCCACACGAGAAGAACTATCCTGTTCATGATTTGGAGCTAGCCGCCATTGTTCATGCATTGAAGATTTGGAGGCACTATTTGTACGGTGTGTCTTGTGCGGTGTATACCGACCATCGTAGTCTCCAGCACTTGTTCAAACAGAAAGACCTTAATTTGAGACAGCGGAGATGGCTTGAGTTGCTTAAGGATTATGACATTACTATATTATATCATCCGGGGAAGGCCAATGTGGTGGCCGATGCTTTGAGCCGGAAGGCGGTCAGTATGGGGAGCTTGGCATATATTCCAGCTGAGGAGAGACCATTTGCTTATGATGTTCAGGTGCTAGCCAATCGGTTAGTGAGGTTAGATATTTCGGAGCCCAGCCGGGTATTGGCTTGTGTTGTATCTCGGTCATCTCTATATGATCGTATTCGTGAGCGCCAGTATGATGACCCACATTTGGCTGTCCTTAGGGACAAAGTTCAGCATGATGATGCTAGAGATGTCACCATTGATAGTGACGGCGTATTGAGGATGCAGGGCCGGATATGTGTGCCCAATGTTGATGGCCTTCGTGAGTTGATTCTGGAGGAGGCCCATAGCTCGCGGTATTCTATCCATCCAGGAGCCACGAAGATGTATCAAGATTTGAAACAGCACTATTGGTGGAGAAAGATGAAAATGGACATTGTCAGACATGTAGCACGGTGCCTCAACTGTCAGCAGGTTAAGTACGAGCATCAAAGGCCCGGTGGTGTATTTCAGCTCATTGATATTCCTGAGTGGAAATGGGAGAGGATCACTATGGACTTTGTTACTGGACTCCCTCGGACGACGAGGAAGTTTGATTATGTATGGGTGATTGTGGATAGACTGACCAAGTCAGCTCACCTCATTCTAGTTAGTACTACCTACTCATCGGAGCGGTTGGCAGCGATCTTTATTCGAGAGATTGTTCGGTTGCATGGGGTCCCAGTGTCTATTATATCTAACAGAGGCACTCAGTTCACTTCTCAGTTTTGGAGAGCATTTCAACGAGAGATGGGTACGCGGGTTGAGTTGAGTATCGCATTTCACCCCCAGACAGACGGACAGTCGGAGCGCACTATTCAGATCCTGGAGGATATGTTGCGAGCGTGCGTGATTGACTTTGGTGGTTCGTGGGATGAGTTCCTACCACTTGCTGAGTTTGCCTACAACAACAATTATCAGTCGAGTATTCAGATGGCCCCGTATGAGGCATTGTATGGCAGGCGGTGTTGATCCCCCGTGGGATGGTTTGAGCCTGGTGAGGTTAGATTGATAGGGACTGAGTTAGTCCAGGATGCTCTGGATAGAGCAAAGTTGATCCAGGAGAGGCTTCGTACAGCACAGTCTCGTCGGAAGAGTTATGCGGACCGTAGAGTTCGAGAGTTGTCTTTCATGGTTGGTGACAGAGTATTGTTGAAGGTTTCACCTATGAAGGGTGTCATGAGGTTTGGGAAGAAAAGAAAGTTGAGTCCTAGGTACATTGGTCCTTTTGAGATACTTAGGAGGGTTGGAGAGGTGGCATATGAGTTAGCCTTGCCGCTCAGATTATCCAGCGTCCATCCAGTATTCCATGTGTCTATGCTCCGGAAGTACATTGGAGATCCGTCTCATGTATTAGACTTCAGTACCATTCAGCTTGATGGTGATCTATCCTATGATGTGGAGCCTATTGCTATTTTGGGTCGTCGGGTGAGAAAATTGAGGTCCAAGGAGATTGCATCGGTTAAGGTTCAGTGGAGAGGTCGACCCGTGGAGGAGGCCACTTGGGAGATCGAGCGGGAGATGCGGAGCAGATATCCTCACTTGTTTGAGACTTCAGGTATGTTTCTTGACCCGCTCGAGGACGAGCGTTTGCTTAAGAGGGGAGAATGTGACGACCCGGCCCGTCGTCACGAGAATTACCACCCCGTTATGTTGTAAATACATATTTTATGATGTTAAATCAGTGTTAGAGTCTATCGGGTAAGTTAGGAGTGAATTGGATTGAAAATGAGGCATGTAGCCTTTTTGAAGGAAACTTGAATAAGGAAAGTCAACCTGGAGTTGACTATTTGGTTAGAGGGCTCGGAATCGGATTCTGATGATTCGGGTAGTTCCGGGAGGTGATTTGTGACTTAGGGGAGCAATCGGAATTGAATTTGGAGGTCCGGTGTAGAAATAGGCTTGAATTGGCTAAGGTTGAACTTTGGCGAAATCCGAACGGTAGGTGATATTTTGATCCGGTGGTCGGAATGGAATTCCGATAGTTGCAGTAGCTCCGTTAAGTGATTTTGGATATGTCCGTAAAATTTCAGGTCATTCGGACGTGGTTTAGTCGGGTTTTCGATTGATTGTGTAATTCGGAATGTTTTAAGGAATTTAGGCTTGAATTCGATGTGAATTATGGGTTTTGATATTGTTAGACGTATTTTGAGGATTGGAGCAAGTTCGAATGAGGTATTAGGATGTCTTGGTGTGTTTGGATGAGGCCCCGGGGGCCTCGGGGTGTTTTCGGATGGCTAAACGGGAGAAAATATGGAAAATTGCAGGTTTGCGATTTTGTTCTGTTGTTTTCGCTCCTGCGGAAATGGGAGCGCAGGAGCGAGTCCGCAGGAGCGGACAAGACGGTGCAGGGGCGAGTGACTTCGCAGAAGCGGAATCGTCTCCGCTGAAGCGGCGTCGCAGGAGCGAAGATGAGGCCGCAGAAGCGGTCAAGAGAGAAATGGGGGAAAATCGCAGAAGCGGATTTATTGACCGCATAGGCGAGTCCGCAGGAGCGGACTCTTGATCGCAGAGGCGGAGAGGACCGTAGGGGCGGAATGTTATCCACAGAAGCGGACCCGCAGGAGCGGTCCGTGTATCGCAGGAGCGGAAATGGCCAAATAGGCCTGGGTTCGCAGAAGCGACCAGTTGGTCGCAGAAGCAGTTCCGCAGGGGTGGAAAATGGTCCGTAGAAGCGAAAATCGCAGTGAATTAATTGTATCAGAAGTTAGAAATTTCAGAAACATTTCACACATTTGGGTCTCGACTTTAGAGGCGATTTGGGCGATTTTGAAGAGAAACTCAAGGGAAATCATCAGGTAATCAACTATGGACTTAAACTATGATTAGTATTGATAATATTATGCAATTATATCATGAAAATGGAGGAATTTGGGGTGATTCAAGGAAGATTTAACCCTAGGCTTGAACTTTAGAAAATCAAGGTTTTGAATGGGCAAATGGAGTCCGAATTTGGTAAAATTGATATGCTTAGATTCGTATTGAGATGAGGGTTCCGAATATGTGACTTTTGTAATTTTTCGACAAGCGTACCGAAAGTCGGGTTTTGACAACTTTGGGAATTTTGATGTAAATTGAGTTGTATTGATTGGGTGTCGTCCCATTGGCCTAATTTGTTGTATTTCTACCGTATTTGATCAGATTCTACGCGTGCGGAGCTTGATTCTCGTGGCAAGGGCATTGCGGAGTAGTCCTCGCACCGTATTGAGGTGAGTAATAGATGTGGGTGATGACCAACGGGTTCGAAACCCTGGTATACCACTTTGTGACGCTGTATAGCGGCGAGACACGTACTACCTTGTGAGTGCGGGGTCGATTGTGATTGGGGACTATGGCTTAGTCCGACTTGTTGATACTGTGTTATGACATTGGCTATTCTTGAGCCGTTGAACCTCCTTCTCAGACGGTTGCATATTATATATTGTGATATTGGCCACTCTTGAGCCGAGGAACCCCCTTCTTGGGCGGTTGAGTATACTTGTGGGCCGTGAGCCGGTTATTGGATCCCGCGAGGATCGTTATCATTGTCTTATCATATTGACATGTTAGTTACTACCAGTCCGTAGCTATTTCGGTTATCATGCTATTTCCAATCTCTGGAACTTGGTATTACTGTTTTTCCAACTGAAAAATGATAAAAAGGGTTTTCAAACTACTTTTGAGCCTGCGAGGCTGTATTTGCATATTAGCAGACTGGTAGTGGATCGGGCTGCGCGCCGCAGCAGTATATATGTTGGATCGGACTTCACGCCGCAGTAATATTGTGCTTGGGCTGTAGGAGCCCCTCCGGAGTCTGAACCCCCACAGTGAGCACGGGTACCCAAATTGGATCGGGCTACGCGCCGTAGTGGTCATATCATGCATTGCATTGCATTTAGCTACATCTGCTAGCTGTTATACTGTTTTGCTGGTACTTATTGGTACAGGTACAGTCGATATTGATTCTGTGACAGGGTATTTGATTACGACTTTACATAGTGCTTTATTGCGGATTTCTTATCTGCGCTGTCTTACCCTTGTTTATTACCACTGAGTCTGGCGCAGTACTCATTTTACTCCCTGCACCTTGTGTGCAGATCCAAGTACCTCTCAGCAGTGATCCAGTAGCTGTGCGAGGCGACATTTGTGGATATTCGAGGTAGCTGCAGAGTCCGCAGGACCCAATATTCCCTCTTACTGTCTCTTGATTTTGTATTGACTTTTCTTTCCGCACTTGGTATCTTGTAAACCTTTATACACTCATGTTCGGTAGAGGCTCATGACTCTTGACCCTTCGGTCTATGGGAGTTGATGTATTATGGGACTTGGTTCCCCGTTTTCGTTATATGTATCGCTATTGCTTCGTGATTTGATATGCTTAAATGGGCTAAAGAGAGCTTCTAGCTCCGTTATTGTTATTGATTGGTCAGGCTGGCTTAGCAATATCTCGTTGCAGTCAAGAGAGAAGAAAAAGTCATGGGTTTTGAAAGGAAAATGGAGAGAGACGAACACTTACTCAAAATTGGAGGGGCAAGCTTCTGCCATTGTCAAAAGCAAGTTAAACTTTAATATAGAAGAGGCAAGAAGCGTTGAAAAGGGGGTGGTAGGAAGAGAAGGGGATTTAAAAAAAAATCTAATTTTTTATCTCTAGGGTGAGATATTTGGGATTGGAGGTTTGGTCTTTGATTGATTGGGCTTGGAATTGGGCTGGTATGAAGCTTAATTACTGGGCTAATTTAGCCGAAATTTTGGGCTGGAAATGGTCCTGAAATTTCTTTCTTCTAGTATTTCTTTAGGCTCCTAAATTTAATTTTAATTATCTCCCAAATGTATTTATATTAATATTAAGTAAATAAATATTATAATAATATTAACAATATTAAATGATACTACTATTTTAATTAGCGTAAAACAATCTAAATCCATGCGTGGACTTTTGATGTTGGCACGAAGTGCAATTTTCTCTTAGTTGACATGTCGACAATTATTTATATTTCAATAAATCAGAGGTCTTCTCATATAATAATTGAAAAACCTTTTCTTATTTGTTTAATTAGAGTATATCAAAGTCTACACTTGCACTACTTTATTACACCATCTAATATTGATAATAATATTAACAATAACAATTAGTAATACTAATAATTTTAGCGACAACAATTGTAATTGTAATAGTAATCTTAGTAGTCAATAATAGTAGTAATAATAGTAATATTAATAATACTAGTAATAGTGTTATTAAGTAGATAATAATAATAATTAGGTCTAGTTTGTGCAAAAAATGATAAAATAACTAGTCGTACATTATTAGTGATATTAGAAGTTTAAAGAAAGAGTTTGGAAGAAAGTAGGGACAAAATTGGATGTCAACAGTAACTATGCACACTTTTGATACGAACTCTACTTTCTTCCCTTTATCACAAATTTGAGAAACACTCAAGAGAATGTACTTCAGGATATCTACATAGTACGCATTCTCAATTGAGTGTGAAAGAGCCTTTCCAACTTTTCCAGCACCGAGAATGTACCCTCCTTTTTTTATTTTCAAAGGATACATTCCCTCTTTGAAGGGTTTTCAGCGAGAGAAAGTTCATAGTGTTTCCAATCATGTGTTACTGTCCATGATCCATTGCAGTCCGCTTCCTCTCACCATTCCATGCACATGTGAATTATGGGTTAGATTTAGGAACCCAAAATAGTTTGTGTCCCATGTAGGTAATATTCGTTTCTTGTGAGTGGTACCTGGTCCCTCTTAAGTAGTAATTATTTCAATAAAAAAATTTATTTTTCTGAACAGATTGAACCCTGGACTAGCAATTATTCCCACAGTGAGTACAAAGCCAGTTATCAGGAACTGTGAGGTACTTGCTGTGAGGGTTGTAAGTATGGATGTCCAACAGGACAGGACGGGACAGGACGGGACGAGATTTAAGCGGGACGGTGGCGGGACGGGACGAAACGGGATGGAATAAACGGGATGAAATGGTCGTCCCATCCCGTCCCGCTAGTCAAATGGGATGTGACAGGATGGGACGGGACGGGACGGGTTCATGGGCCTTAAGTGTACTTTTTTTAAATAAAAAATGTCTAGTTTTTTTTGAAAATTACTATGTTTTTAAAGTTTGCAACGGCTAGATTTTTGACTTATTTAATAAACTTAAATTTTACTATGTTAAAACAAAAATTACTAAGTAAAGAATTATAAAATATTAAAACAAAAGACTTGTAATGAAATATTCTAGTAAATATAAATTTATAATATTGTTATTAAGAACAAAGACAATTCATAAAAATATTTCAACGCTTAGAGCCTTTTATTTTATTAATAAAACTTTCAAATCTCAAATACAAATATATTTCTTTTGAAGAGCACCTAATCTACACAGCCACCTTCTAGGAAGGGTTCTGTTTGAACTAGGCCTCTTAGTAGATAATTACAAATTATCATACTAATATTTGTAAGCTCTTATATAGCTTCTTTGTAACTTATCAATGATATCTCTTGACATTCTACCGAAATTGGCAATGTTAATTGATGTTCCATGAGCTCCATGTCGTCATCGCTCCCATTGGTAAGTATCTCATTGTATTCTTCTTCTTCCCTAGTGGTTAGTTATTCAAAACCAAGATTTCTTCTTTCTAAATTAATCCAATCTCTGAATAAGACGAAAATCTTCAGACTGTCCTCCGCTAATGAATGTCTATGATCTCCAATTTTAAATTTTGTCGCGCTAAAAGCACTCTCCGATGCTACTGATGATGCTTGAATTGCCAGGATATCTCGGGCCATAATTGAAAGTATTGGAAAAGCCTTGCCACGCTCCCTCCACCATGACAAAAGTTGTTCATTTCCTTCTTCGTCTTTAATATTTTTCAATCCTTGATTAAGATAAGAATCAAGTTCATCATCAATAGAGGAATCAAAACCTATTATATTATCCATATCTTCCCATAAAACTTCTGCTCCAAACATAGAAGTAGAAGGAGCAGTTTCAGTACTAGTTGTATCCATAGATTTATATTTATCAAATATTGATCTAGCATAAGAATATATACTAGCTTGGCAGTTTTCGAGAGATGGTTGTTCATTTTCTTGAATTTCTAATTTCTCATGAATTTTACGAACAAGTCCCTTTGCACCTCTTAGTTTTAAATATGGGTTAAGTAGAGTAGAAATTAAATAAACTTCAGGAATAGGGAAAGATACTTTTTAAATTTTATAATCATTTTTTAATGCCCGGTGCATAAGTTGAATTTGTTTTATACTTACCAAATACAACAGAAATTTCACAAATATACCATAATATTTGTGTAACAGTAGGATAATATATAGCAGAAATTGTTTTGTAGAATAATAAATTTTTTCTAAAAATCTAGTAAGCTCTCTCATCTGATCCAAATCAGAATCAATTATTTGATCAGAAGGGTAAGCATTATGCATAATAAATACCTTTTGGATAGGCACCCGATAATCATAAGCAACTTTAAGCATTTCATAAGTAGAATTCCACCTAGTACAAACATCTTTTGGAACTTTTCTAAATGGAAGGCCAGCACTAGCACATTGTTGAGTAAATTCACGAATTCTACTTTGTTTATGAGCACGAAAAATATAGCCACAAGCATGTTGTATTTTACTACAAGCATCAGAAAATAAATTAAGACCATCTTTTACAACCAAGTTAAAAATATGGCATGCACATCTAACATGAAGAATTGTTGGATTAATTGGGCAAAGTCATTTGTCGTGGTTGTGTTAGCAAAAGCATTATCTAAGGTGATAGTTAAAACTTTATTAACGAGTCCATAAAAATCAAGTATTTTAAGAACATTAGTTGCAATATATGCTCCAGTGTGTTTTGAATCTACAAATTTATAACCAATAATACGTTTTTGTAAGTTCTAGTGATGATCAACCCAATGACATGTAACAGTTAAATAATCACAACTATTAGGACTACGACCTATATCAGATGTGATAGACACTTTACAATCGAAGTTAAAACTTACAAAACGAATATATTGAAGATATTGAGTTTGAAATTTAAAAATATAATTTATAACTTTAGTCTTAGGAAAACTTTGAAAAGCAGGGTTATAAGTGTCTTGTATATAATGCACAAAAGCAGTGTGAGAAGGAAAAGTAAAAGGTAAGCCACATACAGCCACCATTTTTGCTATGTTCTCACGATCTCTATCTTTGTTATAGTGGCGTAAAATAGTACCAGAAGGAGGGTCAAGCTGTTGTTGAATTTGATTAGTACCAGAGCCACTAGGAGTGCCGGAACTCATGGTAGGATCTACAATTTTTTTGGCTTTTATATTAGCTTGTATCCATAAAGATTTATGAACACTTCTTAAGTGTCTAGTTAAACCCCTCGTGCCACCACTTATTGAGTGTGCAAACCGTTGCTTACATTTTTCACAAATAGCACGATTATTGTCTTTATCATGTTTAGAAAATTTCCATACAAGTGATGTTTTGGCACGTTCAACCTTACGCTTACCCCTTACAGGGGGTACAGTGGGTAAAGCTCCAGACTTAGATTGACGCTGAGTTGGAGCTTGTGTTGTGGAGCTTGTCGGTGTTTCATCTAATTCTTCTTCCTCATTTTCTTTTTCCTCATTTTCTTCATCTTCAAAATAAATATCATTGCCAAATTATCTTTTAAAGTTTCATGATCTAATTGTTCTTCGATATGAACATCATAAAATATGGGGGGTTGGAGAAATGAAGTTTTACCTTTGCTATTTTTTTTACTACCTTTTTAAAATAAATCAAATACATTTTAGGTGCCATAATTTAAATACGAAATTAAATTAAAAAAGCTAACACAAATATTAAACACACAAATGAAATATGAAAATATAATACGTAAAGTAAACACAAAAATGAAGCACTAAAAATTATATATTAAAATTAGGAGATGGAAGGAGTGCACGGTGATTAAATATTGAAACTTGAAGAAATTGCCCAAATTTTACTCCAAATACTCGACAAATTAATTTGAAGCTTGAAATGTGCTCCAACAAATTTTCCCAAATACTAGAAAATTGAAACTTGAAAGATAACACTTGATAGTTGATACTTGATAGTTGATAGTAACAAATTGAGAGAATAATATAAAACATAGATAGGATATCAGAATATAAGAGATTTGAGAGAGAAGATTGATTTTTTGTGGGATAAAATAAAAAAGAATGGGGGGTATTTATAGTAGAAAATAGGGCCAAAGTATAATTTAATAAACTTAGGGATTATATTAAAAGTTTGGGGAGTGTAGGGCCTGTTTGGACCATTGGCATAGGATTCTCTTAATTAAAGCAAAAAAATAAATAAACAAAAAATCAAGAAAGTGTAAAAAGGAGGACAATCAAGGCCGGGCCGTTAAGCTTCACATGCATGCCAAATTGTAGTATTTGTCGGAATTATAGGAATCTTTCCTCCTAATTACAAACACTTGTTCCCTACAATCTCAATCACAAAACCAAATAAACAACTCCATGTCAGGCTATCAACCACAATCTACCCTCACTGGTCCGTTACCAACGACTATATTTGCCAATTAAGCCACTGGCCAACGGATATTTAAATAAAAAAATTAAATCTAGGCGGGACGTGAGACGGGACGGGATGGGACGAAACGGGACAGGATAAACGGGATGAAACGATTGTCCCATCCCATCCCGTGTCCCGTTTAACAATGGCCCGTCCCATTTAAATTGACGCGGGACGGGACGGGAGGGGACGGGAATGGGACGGGACGCTGGAAGGGACGGGCCGGCCCGTCCCGTTGGACACCCATAGTTGTAAGGAGTTTTCTCCTTTTGAAACCCGATTACCTACTTGTTCCCATTATTGTTGAAGTATATGGCAGTGACAACATCTGATGACCAGGTCCACTTGGGAGATTTCTCAAGATCAATTTTTACTTTCTTCAATTCAGCTTAAAGCCGCCTATATTTATTGAGTTCATCACGTAGACTAGTTTTAACATTATTTAATTCTTTTTCAATCTTGATATTTGACTTACTAGCTACTTCTTTCCCTTTCTCAATACTTGTAGGCCTAAGTTCTGATTTGTCCCTCAATAGTTTCCTATAGGTCAGTGATTATCACCAAAAAGTCATCCCGCTCTTGCTCAATAGGTGCAATTTTCTCTTCTAGAGTGTGCTTTTCATTGATAAAGCTTTCTATGGTTTCCTTCAAATCAACAGATACTACCATCAATTCATCTCTCTTATTTTCTACACTATTTATTTTTTCATTGAAAGCTTCCTTATCTTTTAAAGATTATCTATGGTCTCATTTAGATCAAGTGCATACACCACCAGATCATCTATAGATTGTTTAGTATCTCCTAACTTTATGGTCAAGATATCCTTATCATTAATAAGGTTGTTTGGCTCAAAAGTTAAATGTTACTGTATAAGCTTAAAACAATTAAAAGGATAGAAAAGGGGTAAATCGTAATCAAATATAATAAACCTAGATGTGAGATCAATATAGTTATGATATATAATATGTTGCAAGATGACGAACTTTAAGAACAATTGCTTATTGAAGTCAATAAAATAGGGAGAGAATAAGAGAGTTATATTATTAGATAATAACACTGATGCCTTTACATGGGGAGGCCCCCTTTATATAGGAAGGGTCCTCCTTTAAAATAATAATAAAAATATTAGCGCAAGGTCGACGTCCTTTTGTTGGGGACGCCTAATCATGAGTGATGTCATTCGTGTCCTTACGTCTTCTTTACCCTTATTATAAGGAGTATATGAGAGGGGTTGTACCCTCTTATCATTGGGACGTGAAGGGTCATATTTGGCCTCATATAGTTAGTCCTCCCACTTGTTGGAGGCGTATGCGGTATATGTCTTCAATGGGCAGAAATGTCGATCCCGTCCTTCGGGGAATTTAACCTTATTGTGAGGGTGACGACATAATCGGAAAAAAGGAAGAAGCACATGGCATTGTTGATTCGTTGATACGTGGTCAACTTTTTGAACTTACATCATAACCGGCATACGTCATGATTATACCTGCTCCCGATATGGTTCAGGGAGCAATTTGACGTTTTGGTTTCCCGCGCCCTTTTTGACTCATGCCTCTTCGATTTCTATGTATTTGAGCCCTATAAATAGGGGAGGTTCAATCTTTGCTATCTTTCGAACTTCTCAGATTTTTTTACTCCCTCTTTTCATCTTCTTTGAAGAACCAATATCCCTTGATTTAAACACTTCGATTTCTGTTGAAATCAGTCTCATTAGCTGTCAAAACTCTATTTATATAAATAATAATTATGGAGAAATGTGGACAACACGATAGGAGAGGCCAAGATGATGGTCTTTCTAGGATTCCATCATCTTCTGGTGGTGGGAAAAAGGCCCAAAAACCTCTTGTCCCTCTTAGTGTGGACAATGTTCTCCCTAAAGAGCTTCGTGCTCGAAGGGATTTCCCGACTAAAAGCCAGACCCCTCCCCCCCCGGATCATACTAAGCTTCTACAGTCTCATTTATGTAAGGCCCCGGAAAATTTCGCTAAGTAATTTAGGATTTCGTAGTGTCACACAGGCTTATTATAATATTTTTATATACTACTAATATGGTGGTCATCAATTAGACTTGGTAAATATGAGTATAAGTCTTATGGTAAGTTATGTGAGGTCCAAATGGAAGCCTAGGTGTACGCCAAATGGGAAATTTTTTGAAATAGGCCAAAATTCCAAATGGATTCGCACATGGCTCCATTTCAAAGGATCATATATAATTATGTATAAGGTTTTATGTGGTGAATATCATATCAAATGAAATCCCTTTGAGTATAGTTTCTAAAGCTCCAAACCGTTCGTCATTTGGACATTCCTACACAAAGTTATGATCAAATTACCAAATGCTGGAAAATGCTATCTTGTGCCAAATGTGCGACCGCATTTCCTGTCGCATTCTTAACACTGTGATCGGATTTCTGTCGCAGATTGAACCAGAGAAGCCCAGTTTTGGGTACCGATTTTGCGGTGCATTGTGCGGTCAGCATGTTTATTCTGCGGTCCATTCTGCTATAGCAGAATTGACATCGCAGGTTTAATTCTTCTATTTTTATAACCCGACCCCATTTCAATATATAGGCTTTGGGGTTCATTTTGAGGTCATTTCTTACTGATTTTAGAGAGTGGTGAGAGCATTTTAGAGAGAGAAGGAGGAACCCAACTTTTAAATCATCCAAATCTTGCATCAATCCTCGAGAATCAAGAACCCAATAGCAAGTTCTTCATCTAAGAGGTAATATTCTATACCCTAGGGTTTAATTTCGAGTTTGGTGTATAAGATGAGTTATTGAGGTAAGATTCTTGGGTTTGTTAGTATTGTGTATACATGAATGTACAACTTAGGTTTATGAGAAGATTGTTTAACTTAAATAAGTAAAGATTGGGTTAGGGAATGAAAGAAGTCTTCAAAAGGGGATTCGAAATCAAGATACTCAACTAGTGTTTGATAAAATGTTCGAATGAGCAAGTTTCATGAATATCTTTCTAATATGTGTTTAATTTTGTTATGTCTCATAGTAGATTGGAATTGCTAGAGTTTTTGGAGTGTTGTAGTAACTTAAGGAAAGCTCAATCGAGGTATGTATGGCTAATTTTGATTCTTGTAAAATCGCCCATATGTGTGAAATTGTTTGGCATGTGTTAATTTGAGAGATTGTATGTGATTCTTTGATGTCATTGTTGAGTACTCAATTGATGTTGAACTACATGTGGTGTGGTATGAATTATGAATTGAAAGATAACAATGGAATTGGAATTGGTAAAGAACTGAGAACAATTGTTGGGGTGGCATATATGGTTTCTTGTGGAATGAGATGAAACACTTAAATTATTGTAAAGTGTTGAACATACTTGTGTGTGTACTCTTGAATATGGTAAATTGGTTGTGATGTCAGTTTGAAAAGTATTTGAGAATGTGAATCGAATTGTAAGTTGCTTATTTGAATTTGTTGTAATTATGTGTAGTGCCTTATTTGCTGTTTGTGATTGTTGTGTTTGAAACTATACGGTGGGATCGGGTTGGGCGCCACAACACGAAGTAATAAGGTGAGGGTGGACGAGGAAATAAGGATAGAAGCGATCGAAATCGCTATTGAAAATTGATATAAAAATCATTGATGCGAAATTGTGAAAGGAGACAGCAGGAGAGTTTGCAACCTGTGGGGCACTGATTGCCCCTTTGTTTGACTAGTGTTTTACGTGATTGATTGGTTGTTGTTCTCTTTGTTGATCTTAAATCGTGCTTTGTGTTGAGAATTATTTGAAATGAGGAAAATATGGAAAACATGGTTGTCTGGCTTAATTAGTTCTTGGTGTATTTTATTGGTTGTCTTATCATCGTGATTACTTGTTTAATGGCTTGAGTTTACTTGGGACAAAGTTTGTCCATACATACCAGTACAATTCCAGTGTACTGACGTCCCTTTTTCTAGGGGCGCTACATTCGTGTTATGATTGTAGATGGATCAGTAGCAGGCACTTCAGCTCATCGGCAATAGTATCATTCATCTTCCACTGCCCGTTTTTGTGAGCCCTTTTCTTCCTCGGGGCCCTGTGTGGCTCATGCCACTTCTATTTTAGACTTTATTTTGGATTTTTTAAAGTATAGCCGGAGCCTTGTTACCGGCAAGTATTGTATCCTCCTTTGTAATCCTAGAGGCTCCGTAGACATGTAAACTGTAGGATTCCAGATTTGTGTATATATTATGATAGGCATTGTCAATGTAAATTGTAAACTTGTTAGTAAATCAATCATATGGTTATGTTTGTACATTATGAAATTAGTTATAATTGGTAAGATATTTGGTTTATGATAAATAATCAACACAGGGGTAACGCGTGAGATAGAAAGGCACCCAGGTCCGCTTGACTGGGGCTACCCGGTCAGGCGCCGGTCATGTCCCTCGATTTAGGGCATGACAAACTTGGTATCGGAGCCTAAGGTTTTTATGTGTCCTAGGATGTCTCGGAGCCGTGTCTAGTAGCGCCCTTCTTATCGGTGTGTTGTCGACCACATCGTATAAGTTGGGGGCTGCACGGATATTTAGGAATTTACCCATTTCTTTGATATTCCAGATCGTGCAATATGGCTCAAGATAGGGAGCTAATTTCCTCTCTAAGTATTACCCTCAAGATTGGTAATTTTGATACCATAATCTGTGAATTTGAAGCATGTAAGGTAGGATTTATCCCACCATTGAGTCCAAGTGGATTACCCAAGGACTTGTTAGAAGAATGTGTTGAGCCATGGAGTGATTGGTAGAATTTGTTAATAAGGAGAGTACCCTTGTTCCTACTAATCTCACTGCACCACCAGACCATGTAGTATATCATCAGTGTGTACGGCTAAAACCCCGTCTTTTAGAAATTAAGCTTCCATGGTGCCCACATAAATGTTGTAGGTTCAAAATATAATTGATGCAGTACCTATTTTGTTATTTTAAGAGAATTATTGTTTTAAAAATATATGTGGGAGGCACTTCTTCATTTGTTTAATATATTATTCTTGGTAGATGAGGATATGTAAAGAATGTGAACTATGTGCTAAAATGACTAGACTTCAAATCAAGTTTAAATTGATATTTTGATGCCAAATTTTATGAGAAAACTTGTTATGGTTGATTCTTCAAAAATGTTCTTACGTGTACCAAAGGTATTTGATTAATTGAGTCTAGCTGTTGGTAATGTATACAGATGTTTGGAAATTAAGTAAGTGATTGTGTAAATATGGTAAGACTAAATGTTGGATTTTAGCTGTGATTGATACTTTACATGAATTGCTGTTGTGACTCGAGGTTTCTGAAAGATGCATTCCAATATGATCAATGTGCTATTATTGACAACTTAAAATGGGTGTAAGGGGTATGAATCATGTATTGAAATGTGAAGGCCTTAAATTGAAATTGAAGCAGCATATATTAAATAAAACTGTGTGAAGTCCTCTGTGCATAGAGATGTTGAAATAAGTCAAATGTTTTTGAGAATAGAGTATAGACAATGTGTCAAAAACTCGAAATGAAATTGTACATGGCGATACTTGTGACATGATAGAATATGAAACGGATTATGATATTGATGTGAAATATGTGGAAATGATGTGAAATGTGGGGTAGAAGAGACTGTGTTATGGAATGTGGCCTAGTGCCAAGTCTGATGTGATAATTATGGCCCCAAGAGCCGACAGACTAATAAACGTAAGAATGGCATGATTCTTTTATTCGATAATGTGGTGAACATCTAGTATTTGATTTGTACTTGTGATTTTCTTATTATTGTATGAAGCATGTAGGTGAATAATTTGATATGTGAACCCTATGGAAGTGCTATGAAATGCGGCCTAGAGGTATAGAAATTATGTGAAAGCTATGTGATCTCTTTCTGTTTTGTAATGTGATGATTGTTTAAAGCTTTTGTTAAACCCTTATAACATCCTTGTCCTTGCATGGATTTGTTCTTAAAAAAGAATCTAAATTACAAAATATTTCATGCACCTTCTCTTTGAATGAGACGTATTATTTAAAAAGTCTCCCGAACACAATACTAGTATTTACAACCTCCTATGGAATTGAGCTCCATAATTATGTTCCAGGATGGAGTTATAGCACTATTGATACTTCCTACTTGCTTTTCCTAAATTCTCAACAAAGGACTGTTCCCGATGAATTTCTTATAGAAACGTTTTATTTAAATGAACAACATCTACTCACTTGTGCCTATACATGCACCATCGTAAAGTTTGTACATGTGGTGTCAAGTTTCATGCAAAGTATCCAAGATTTGTGATCCTTCTCGAGTCACTCTTTTACTTAGTTGTGTGTGTCTTATATGGCTTGATCAACCAATCTACCCTCTTACGAGTAATGTCATGAAACCTTTTCACTGTCTAAGTAACATATATGCACATCTCAGTGGCTATCACATGAGTGCATATCAATTGAAATGGTCACCGTGTGCATAAGGTCTCTCTGGAAAAAAAAATTGAGATCCTCACATCCCCATCATAGATATCTTGTGTCGCCATGGTTTTCGTGCCCACTTGGGACATCTCGCAGTAAGTAGCTCACTCTATCCTAGTATTGTGGTTGCTCCTGGCATAGTCATGTATTGCAGTGGGGATTTAATATAGTAGAAGTGTGTCCAGCTTATAACCAATGATTATTTTCTCTTTATGTCTCCACAATGTGTTAAATTTATTCCTTATTTAGTGAATTCATTGTGCTAGTTCCCTACACTTGTACGACAACCATAAAATAACATGCCCTTCTATGTATCACTATGACACTTCCTTTTTCAAGTCAAAACTTATGGAGATCTCATCATGAACATTTGGAAACCTTCAGCGATTATTGTGCACTGTCTCATTGTGTTTGGTTTTCTTCACACCCTCAACTTCTAGAATCATGGACTATGTCATTGTCATGTGTGAAGAGTTTTACTACCCTTGGTATCTCACCTTCTTGGCCCTATATGAGTGTTATTTTCCTTCTCCCCAGAGCGTCGTATTAACTATTAGAACCATCTAACCAATTCATGATTTTGTCCCAATATCATGATTTCCTAGTTATTGAGTTTCACCCGTGAAAGGTTGAGATTAGATGACTTCGGATTTTTGTACATATCATGAACATGTTGATTTGAATGAAAAAAACGGTCGTAATTTTTAGTTCCCTCATATATGATCAATTACCAAGAAGTGTTAAGTTGTCTAGAATATGGTAATCTCAAAAGCGTTCAATTCTTTTCATCCTTATAGGCTTGTGGCATAGATTCTGTGCGTCAAGTTGTTAAGAGTGTAATTCAACTTCGTGTATTTTGAATCCCATATCACATTCAAGGTGCCAGAGTATTCCTATTCGGGGTCGACAGATTTTTCCTACACTTTAGAAAATGAGTGGTTCACGTACTTGAGTATTCCTCCTTAATGATTCCTATTTCTCATGTACTACTTACTCCTATGCCTCATTTGTGTATTAATTAAGGTAGTCACAGTGATTAACCATGTCAGTATTGTTAGTATTATCATTTTGTGTCTCTTAGTATATGACTTCATAAAGTACCCTACCCAGTGCATTAATGGATTCTTGAAGAACTCCAGCCTGATCTTGAACTCTTTTGTTCCTCGTTGTATTAGATCCATTGGGTATTGTAAGTTCAGACAAGTCAAATATAAAGCTTCATAGTGTGATCACATATATATTGGACAGATAAAGTTATGGTCAGTTTATGGTATCACATCTTTAGGTAACTATTAAGGGTCATCAAGGGTTTAGTGTGAGTGTACCCCTTAAAATGTTATGTGAGTTGATAATAAAGGTAACATGACTGTATTACACATTAGGTTGCAATAGGTGTATGATATTCCTCGTAACTATTCCTCATGTACTTTGTGTTTCCATATGCTTATGTCTAAGAAGATAGTAAAAAAAAAAAGTGGGTAAAAATTGATCATGTTAATATCCTATATGATGAACTACTAGCAAGACTCATGATGGCTTGACTTCATATGGACCGTTGATTGAAATGAAATTATATTCTTGTTGATGAACACCTTTGCGATTACATTAATAGCTGGTAAGGACTATTATGAACACATGATTGTTTGTTTACTATGAACTGACATCCTTGATGGTATGATGCCAAGTTATGGAATTGTGGGTTATTGTTGTTATCATGAATCGCAATATCCAGTGGAGTGTAAATTGTACAGTGGAAGTTATCAAAAGGTAAAGTCGATGGATATTTATCTCATGCAAGATGTTTATCTGTCATCCTTTTTTTGTATGTTTGGGAGTTGATATTATTTTTGAGAAGGTGTTATGACAATGCTTGTAAGTCGATAATGTCGTGTGGAAGGATAAATGTGTCGTGGAAGGAAAGTACTTTCGTTTGATTGAGTACCAGTTAGTTTTGACTTGGAATGTACCATATAGGTATTTTGATGTAAAACTGTGCAATCCATGTTCTGGTATCCATATGTTAATGTAGTGGTTGTAATACTGGGATTAGGATTGTGGATATATACATTATGGTGCTATGTACAGTGGTGGATGTGTGGTTAAGACGATTTTGGTGATTCTCTGGCAGGTGGATAGGCCTAGTTACAAAGGAGACTCTGCCGAAATTTCTGAACAATTTAAGAGTTAGTGAAAATTTAAAGACTGGAGGTAGGTTAGAAAAGAGATGTGTGATGTTAAAGTGTTTGGGGAAGACTATACTCCTCATTCGAGGACGAATGATCCTAGGGGGGGGGAGAATGTAAGGCCCCGGAAAATTTTGCTAAGTAATTTAGGATTTCGTAGTGTCACACAGGCTTGTTATAATATTTTTATATACTATTAATATGGTGGTCATCAATTAGACTTGGTAAATATGATTATAAGTCTTATGGTAAGTTATGTGAGGTCCAAATGTAAGCCTAGGTGTACGCCAAATGGGAAAATTTTCGAAATAGGCCAAAATTCCAAATGGATTCGCACATGGCTCCACTTCAAAGGATCATATATAATTATGTATAAGGTTTTATATGGTGAATAGCATATCAAATGAAATCTCTTTGAGTCTATTTTCTAAAGCTTCAAACCGTTCGTCATTTGTACATTCCTACACAGAGTTATGATCAAATTATCAAAGGCTAGAAAATGTTGTCTTGTGCCAAATGTGCGACCGCATTTCCTGTCGCATTTTTAACACTGCGGTCGCATTTCTGTCGCAGATTGAACCAGAGAAGCCCCGTTTTGGGCACCGATTTTGCAGGTGCATTGTGCGGCCAGCTTGTTCATTCTGCGGTCCATTCTGCTATAGCAGAATTGACATCGCAGGTTTAATTCTTCTATTTTTATAACCCGACCCCATTTCAATATATAGGCTTTGGGGTTCATTTTGAGGTCATTTCTTACCGATTTTAGAGAGTGGTGAGAGAATTTTAGAGAGAGAAGGAGGAACCCAACATTTAAATCATCCAAATCTTGCATCAATCTTCAAGAATCAAGAACCCAATAGAAAGTTCTTCATCTAAGAGGTAAGATTCTATACCCTAGGGTTTAATTTCGAGTTTGGTGTATAAGATGAGTTATTGAGGTATGATTCTTGGGTTTATTAGTATTGTGTAATACATGCATGTAGAACTTAGGTTTATGGGAAGATTGTTTAGCTTAAATAAGTAAAGATTGGGTTAGGGAATGAAAGAAGTCTTCAATAGGGGATTCGAAATCAATATACTCAACTAGTGTTTGTAAATGTTCGAATGAGCAAGTTTCATGAATATCTTTCTAATATGTGTTTAATTTTGTTATGTCTCATAGTAGATTGGAATTGCTAGAGTTTTTGGATTGTTGTAGTAACTTAAGGAAAGCTCAATCGAGGTATGTATGGCTAATTTTGATTCTTGTAAAATCGCCCATATGTGTGAAATTGGTTTGGCATGTGTTAATTTGAGAGACTGTATGTGATTCTTTGATATCATTGTTGGGTACTCAATTGATCTTAAACTACATGTGGTGTGGTATGAAATATGAATTGAAAGATAACAAGGGAATTGGAATTGGTAAAGAACTGAGAACAATTGTTGTGGTGGCATATATGGTTTCTTGTGGAAAGAGATGAAACACTTGAATTGTGGTAAAGTGTCGAACATACTTGTGTGTGTAATCTTGAATATAATAACTTGGTTGTGACATCAGTTTTAAAAGTATTTGAGAATGTGAATCAAATTGTAAGTTGCTTATTTGAATTTGTTGTAATTGTGTGTAGTACCTTATTTACTGTTTGTGATTGTTGTGTTTGAAACTGTACGGTGGGATCGGGTTGCGCGCCGCAACACAAAGTAATAAGGTGTGGGTTGGGGTGATAAGGGTGGCCGAGGTAATAAGGGTGGACGAGGCAATAAGGATGGAAGCGATCGAAATCGCTATTGAAAATTGATATAAAAATCATTGATATGAAATTGTGAAAGGAGACAGCAGGAGAGTTTGCAACCTCTGGGGAACTAATTGCCCCTTTGTTTGACTACTTATGTTTTACGTGATTGATTGGTTTTGTTCTCTTTGTTGATCTTAAATCGTGCTTTGTGTTGAGAATTATTTAAAATGACGAAAATATGGAAAACATGGTTGTCTGGCTTAATTAATTCTTGGTGTAATTTATTGGATGTCTTATCATCGTGATTACTTGTTTAATGGCTTGAGTTTACTTGGGACAAAGTTTGTCCATACATACCAGTACAATTCCAGTGTACTGACGTCCCTTTTGCCGGGGACGCTACATTCGTGTTATGATTGTAGGTGGATCAGTAGCAGGCACTTCAGCTCGTCGGCAATAGTATTCTTCATCTTCCACTGCCCGTTTTTGTGTGTCCTTTTCTTCTTCGGGGCCCTGTGTGGCTCATGCCACTTCTGTTTTAGACTTTATTTTGGATTTTTTTAAGGTATAGCCGGAGCCTTGTTACCGGCAAGTATTGTATCCTCCTTTGTAATGCTAGAGGCTCCGTAGACATGTAAACTGTGGGATTCCAGATTTGTGTATATATTATGATAGGCATTGTAAATGTAAATTGTAAACTTGTTAGTAAATCAATCGTATGGTTATGTTTGTACATTGTGAAATTAGTTATAATTGGTAAGATATTTGGCTTATGATACATAATCAACACAGGGGTAACGCGTGGGATAGAAAGGCACCCAGGTCCGCTTGACTGGGGCTACCCGGTCAGGCACCGGTCATGTCCCTCGATTTGGGGCATGACAATTTAGTCGGCCTGCGGGGGGCGTACAAAATCCCAGACCACGTAGTCAAGGAGCCGGCCAGAACCGACTACATTAATGTACACCGGCCGGGATTTTGCACTTTTTATGAGTACACGTTCCTGATCGGGTACGATCTCCCGATTTACCCCTTGGCGGAGGAGCTTTGCCACTTCTATAATGTATGTCCGGCTTAGATTACTCCCTACACTTGGAAAATTTGTCGCATTATGACCACTTATTCGACTAGGGCCAGACTCGACGTCTCAGTCCATCATCTGTTGCTGTTATTTAGTCCCGGATATATGAGGGGCTCTATGCTTTAGTTAAAGAGCCTTGGCACGAGGGGCCTAGTTGTCAGGGCTGATGACAAGCCCAATCGCCGCTTCTGGTGCAAATTTTTCTACATCAGGGCGGAGGACATGGTGTCGAAACCTGAGGGGTTACCATAGAGGTGGAATCCGGAACGTGTGTTCTTTTACCCTTATTTAGAGTTTTCGCAACCTTTGGCCGTTCAGTCCTTATAACTTCTTTTTCTCCTCTCTCTTCTTTTCTGCAGCGAGAGCTTCTCCACCTTGACCTATTGAAGATATAAGATCGTGGGTGGAAAGGGTGATTCCTTTGGTGGAGGAATGTCGTACGTGGTCTACGTTCCTCAATCGATATGGCCCATAAGGTAACGTCTCGACCAGAATTTGGAGATTTTATTTAAGTTTTGATGTTTGACCTATCTTATATTGGCAGGTCGAAGCGCCCCCAGGAGGAAGAGGTGGAATGTTGCAGCCTCTTCGGCAGCGGGGACCGACTCTGGGACGAGTACGTGCCCCAAGATTCTACAAGCGAGGGCGTCCCCGAGGTCACCCAACCTGAGGCCGTGCCTGTAGCTGAGTCCACGAGCGAAGAGACTCCTATGCCTCCATGCCTTTGACCTGTGGAGGAGGCTTCCGAAGGCAAGGAGCCGCCAGAACGGAAGAGGCATCGATTGATGATTGGCAAAGGGATTGCCACGGAGGATGAAATAGCGAGTGAGCCCCGTCCAGAGTCGAGGCTAGTCTTAACGGCTGATGCTATTCGTTCGGGGAGGTCGGTCCCTGATATCACCCCCGCACATGTTTCAGAGTGCGGTACGTCAGCCGTTATCGAGGAGGCAGGTAATGAGGAGAGCGTAGGCCCCCAGATGGACCCACGGTCGTGGACGCACCGAGGAGGGATCATGCCCGTGTGGAGATGACAGCGGGTGGGCCTAACCACTGGTTTGTGATTCGAAGAAGATAAACGTATTGTAGAATAGAGAGCACGCTGTAGCAGATATGACTCAACTGTGTGTGGCCGCCGAGAGTGAAAGTCTAAAGGATGTCAGCAACAGGGACCTATCCCGAAAAGTTCTCGGTGCGGCTTTCCAGGTATGTTTTGTTCTTTATGTTTTATAGAATAAACCTAGGGTTTATGTTGATTTGTTCTCTTCTCTTCAGACCCTCGTTTTGGAAGTACAAAGGGAAAAACGAGCGTAGAAGAAGGATTCCACTCTTAAGAGGGTGGTGAAGAAATATAAGGAGTGTCGTGCCAAGCACTAGACATTGGTAGACCTATACGGCCAGAACCCACAGTTTTAAGTTTTTCGTGTGCTCCTGAAGCAGTCAGAGGCTTAGCTGCAGGAGCGAGTGGATCAGTTGGAGGAAGTGGATGGTCAAGTAATGGACCCCTTGGCTCGAAACATAGAATTGGACACTCTTCTTCAGTCGAAGGAAGATGAGTTGGAGATCGGCCGTGGGGTGGCGGCGGAGGCCGCTAATTTGCGTGCCGAGGTTGACGCCTTCATTGCTGAGCTAAATGCCAGGACAATCGATGTTGTTGCTCTTAGGCAGGCTATAGTGACTAGGTCTGATGATGGTGTGTCTAGCTAGGCACATGACATATGGGTATACGCTGAAGCCAAGCTGGCAGTGTTTGAGGATTTGCTTTTTGCTGGTCGTGCCACTGAGGCAGAGGTCGAGGATTAGCATCAATTGGTTCGGTTCAGCCGAGAAGCCTATGGGTACATATCCGATTCTCCAAACTGAACGGGCTATACCATAGAAGACATTAATTGTTTAACTTCCGGGTTTTGGGTTTCTGTGGCTTTTAGAACCGAGGGTGGCAGCGGGCGAGATGATGAGCGAGCTGGTGACGGTGAACAGGGTGGTGACGGCTAGATATTATATTTATTTTGCTTTTATAATTTTGTGGGGTTGTACATAGATCCCCTTGTATATGCATACCTTTTTTTAGGAGAATAAAAGTTGTTCTTTTGATATTTCTCTTCGTATCTTTTATTTCATATGCTTGATGTAGTAATATATATGGAATCAGCCATTCTTGAGTTGTTTTCGTTTGTCGCGGTAGATCTAGGTTGACATATTACGTCAGTGGCCTTGGCCATTCGTACGTTTACATATGGGCGTGACCATGTACGTGGTATTGACTGTGTCGAGTTAGCTTGTCGTGTTTGGGATAAGTCGACTTATTACGGCAGTGGCCTTGGCTATTTATACCCTTAGTGACGGTCGTGACCATGTATGTGATCTTGATTGTGTTGAGTTAACTTGTCGTAGATGAGCTAAGTCGACTTATTACGACAGTGGGCTTAGCCATATATACGTTGGCGATCGTCGTGACAATGTAAGTGATCTCAACCGTGTCAAGTTAACTTGTCTTGGCCGAGCTAACTTGACTTATTACGATAGTGGCCTTGGCCATTTATACGTTGGAGATGGTCGTGACTATGTAAATGATCTCGACCGTGTCGAGTTAACTTGTTGTAGCCGAGCTAAGTCAACTTATTATGATAATGGCCTTGGCCATTTATAGGTTAGAGATTGTTATGACCATGTACGTGATCTCAACTCTGTTGAGTTAACTTGTCATAGCCGGGATAACTTGTCTTCTCCTGATCTTCCTCGGCTATCAAGATTTGATTGTAGCCAGAATGTGTGTCTAGGAAACTCATTAGTTTGTGTCCTATTGTGGCGTCGATCAACTGTTTGATGTGGGGAAGAGGGAATGAATCCTTTGGTCATGTTTTATTCAAGTCTATGGAATGCAAGCACATTCTCCGTTTTTCTTTTTAACCATGACGAAATTGGCGACCCACTAAGGGTCCTTTGATTCCCCGATAGAGCCGTTGGCGAGTAGTTTTTATACTTCCTCGCTGACTGCTTCATTGATTGCTACATTAAACTTCATTCTTATATGTCGTACAGACGGATGCAGCGGATCGACATTCAGCTTATGGGTGGGGATATATTGCAAAATTCCTGGCATATATGAATGGGAAAAAACAAATAGATCTGCATGGTTAGTTAGGAATTCATGATACTTACTTAGGATGGTGAGGCCGTGGCCAATGTTGGCTTTCTTTGCTGGATTGGTGTTATCCAATTGGACTGGATCGAGATCTTCGATTGTCGCTTTACATGCTTCCACGACATCAGGATCTTGGATGGTATCTGCCGTTGGGTCGGTTATAGTCTCTGACACGGCTAATTGCTATGACTCCGTGCTTACCCTCTTAGTTGTTGGGTGAGGGCGCAGTCTTGGGATATTTGTAGCACTCTTGCGCGGTGCGCGATTCTCCCCTAATGTTGAATATTCCCCATGTGGTAGGGAATTTGACCACCTGGTAAAGGCTTGAAGAGACCACTCACATGGCATGTATCCACGGGCACACTATGATGACATTATATGTTGTCTCCTGGTTCATCATGTGGAAAGTTGTTTCCATCATGACTCCTCCCATGAGGACGACCAACGTTATTTCTCCGGATGTCCGTTCCACGGCATTTTTAAAACCGGTTAATATTATACAGTGCGGTATTACTCTATCATCGAGTCCCATTTATGAAAGGACCCTTGCGTGGATAATATAGGCACCGCTTCCATCATCGATCAAGACTCTTTTAACATCCGTATCAATAATGCGTAGAGTAATAACCAAAGCATCATAGTGAGGGAAAGACAAACCATCGGCGTCAGACTTATAAAAGGTGATACTTCCTTCGAAGTCATCATACCATTCGTGGGAGATGGTCCGCTTCAGCCTGTGAGTGTTGGCGAACTTGACGTAGTTGATTGTTGAGTCATTCCACCACCGACGATCATATTTATTGACCGCGTGCAAAGTTAATTTTTCCCTTGTCGCTGAGTATCTCCTTTAGGTATCCTTTGTTCAGCATCCTGACCACCTCTTGCCATAGACCTATGTAGTATTCAGTCTTGTGTCCTCGTTCCTGATGGAACTCGTACAGGATGTTTGATTTTCTCGTGGCGGGATCTGACTTCATATTTTGAGTCCATTGCACCTTGGTGCCTAGCTTCTCTAGTGCTACACTATTTCTGAAGATACACAAAAGTTATGTGAATATAGGCACCGCTTCCATCATCAATCAAGACTCTTTTAACATCCGTATCAATAATGCGTAGAGTAATAACCAAAGCATCATAGTGAGGGAAAGACAAACCATCGGCGTCAGACTTATCAAAGGTGATACTTCCTTCGAAGTCATCATACCATTCGTGGGAGATGGTCCGCTTCAGCCTGTGAGTGTTGGCGAACTTGACGTAGTTGATTGTTGAGTCATTCCACCACCGACGATCATATTTATTGACCACGTGCAAAGTTAATTTTTCCCTTGTCGCTGAGTATCTCCTTTAGTTATCCTTTGTTCAGCATCCTGACCACCTCTTTCCATAGACCTATGTAGTATTCAGTCTTGTGTCCTCATTCCTGATGGAACTCGTACAGGACGTTTGATTTTCTCGTGGCGGGATCTGACTTCATATTTTGAGTCCATTGCACCTTGGTGCCTAGCTTCTCTAGTGCTACACTATTTCTGAAGATACACAAAAGTTATGTGATAATAATAAGGGGGCTTACCTTTCTCATTTCAAAGTGTGGAGACTTCTCGTTGCAACGCTTCTGCATGTCTGGGCGGTGGATGGGAGGATCTGGTGTATGGCTGATGTCATTCTCTGTTAGAGCACAGGAGGTGTTCTAAACATCCCTCATGACGCTGGTCTTTCCTTATTTCTGAGTATATTGTTGTCAGCCATTGCATTGGCCCATTGAGATTGTCCTCTTCCGCTCATACTTCGGTACAGTAGATGTTATGGATTTCCTCCCATGTCGTATGGGGATACTTCATAAGGTAGTTCAGCAGCTTCTTAGTTGCTCTTGAGCCGTCTCTGCTTAGTCCGTTTTGGAAGGCAGCGACTGCCATTCCTTCCAATATGTTTGGCAGGCTCATTCTCACCCTGTTGAATCTGGCGAGGAAGTCCCTAAGCCCTTCACCTGTGGTTTGTCTGATGGCGAAGATGTCATTGACCCTTTGATTCACGTCCAAGCAACGGTCGTAGTCAATATAATTTGGTCTAATAAGTCCAAGATCGATCCCACAGAGAATTAACCTATCAATTGCAACTATCTCAACCCCAAAAGTACTTCCGAATCAAGTTCCCAAACTTTGAATATATCTTTGTGTGTTTTTCGAATATCTAATTTGCAATAATTAAGAATGCTTGAAAGAAAGAATTGAATGTAGAGTAAAAAGAATATTATTAGAAGGACTAAGGTATTGATTTCCCCTATTGATGGAATCCCTTATCGTTATGCTCATACAAATTGTTAATATATTCTATCAATCATGAACGCTATGTGTATCGTAACCCTCTCCCGAGCAATTACAATAACTTACTAGTGCACTCTCCCGAACTACCCTAGCTAGCTTTAATTTGAATAGTTCACTTAAGATTGCACCCAAGACATTGTTATTCCTAACCCCGTCTTTACGCCTAAAGTTATAGATTCCTCTAATAACCTCGGTGTGGTGTTTTTCAAAAATAAACCTAAATATGCACTCTTTTCCAAGTTATGCACACTAAATAGGCACAGCTAATTGGGGATCCTACCAATTAACTACAACAAGAATGAAGTTGAACAAATAGAAATCTACTTCACAATTTGTAATCACATAAACGATAAGTTCATCATTCAATAGGTTCCATCAAAACCTTAGAATAGAATTTAGCTACTCATGCTTGAATAAACAAGAATAATAATTGAAATCATAAAGAAATAATTGATATAAAATAAAAGAAAGAGTTTGAGAGGAATCTCTCTTACTAAAAATTTTGCCAAAGTAATGAAATAAAGATAACATGCCTCTATTGGGCGAACTAGGGGTTTATATAGAGGTTTTAGGGTTAAAAAAACTATGTTTGAGTACAATTAGGACTACTGCTGCGGCGACTTCCGCGGTTCGTTCGCGGCCGCGGACGGACCGCGAACAGTAAACTTCAGAGAGCCTATTTTTTCGCGGTTCATCCGCGGTCGCAGAGAAAACGCGGTTCTTCACCCTGTTCCGTTGGGAATTTGGAAATACTAAAAACATGAAAGTTGTATCCCTTTGAGTTAGCTTTGCAACCATATATTATGGCGCCAAAATGGAGTTCTGAGTGAAAAATTATGTCCAATTTACGAGACAGTGCACAATATGCCTCATCCATTCTTCGCTTGTACTACACTTATCAAATTTGACCCTCGAACTCGATCCCGGCTTAATTCCTTGAGCTTTTACTCAGACTTCAAAGCTCCAAATTACTTAAATTCATTCCATAACATCCATATAGCTCGGAATCACACCTTCCCGGCTATTTTCAGCATAAGTTCTTGACTTGTACCACACTTTGGCCTTTTTCACCATCTTTTGACTCCAAAACTTGCTCTTTTAGTCTTCATTAGCTCATGTGTACCTATAACACACTAAGAACACTAATAAAAGCATTTTGTTATCATAAACATATCAAAACAACAATAAAGCGTGATTATTTAGGGCATAAATATAGTCAAATTCACCTATTATCAATACCCCACACTTAAACCTGTGCTCGTCCTCGAGCAACCTTAATCACACTTTAGGCCAATTTTATTTATGTCTCCCCCAAATTATGTCACAAAAGCTATTTTTCATGATTAACCTAAGATATGCACAATCCTTACCTAACCGTAAACTCTCATGCCAGCACATTATTACTTACTCTACTTATTACCAAAAACATGCAAATTTACCTTCTTCCTCTTGAATTACATGCCCTCACAAAATTTATTGAGAGAATTTCCCACACATGAACAATTCAAAAACATGGAACTTATAAATATCAGAAAAATTCACTCATTCTCAACAAAGAACATTGATATGCATACAGACACACCATAGGCTTGCCCCTAGTGTAATACTCCACTAATCGAGTTATTCAATCATAGATCAAGAGGTCTTTAAGGGTTGTAATGTTGGCTACAGGACGGGTAGGATACTTTTGGTTATAGTGACTAACCTCCCTAAGCACTTTTCTTTTCCTTTTTACAACTTCCCTTTTCGTTTTCTTCCTTATGTCTCCCCTAAACATTCCTTCACCTTTATTTACTTTGAATCCCCACTTGTCTTTTGTTGGTGTAACTGACCTTTCTAATTTTCATATATACATTGATATAACTCTTTTTCTCAGAATATCTTTTTTTTCTCATTGCTTTGCAACACAGTTACATTATTTTGGGTAGTTCACTATTTTCTACCATTCATTCTTGATTTTCCCTTTTACAATTTCTCTTCACCCCACACTTAGACTTTTGCATATTCATTACAATACAAATGCTTCTAGGAGGTAAAGTAGAACAATACAATAATTTGATGAACATTCAAGGGTTATCAAAGAATAGGCTTAAGCTCAAAGGGGTTAACTAAGATATAATGTACGGGTGAATTCATGTCTATTGGTATATAGGGTTACATAAAAAAATGCCTCTATCCTTTCTACAACCAAACAACTTCTATTTCGCTTTGCAAACACACAGGGCAAGTTCTAGGCATCATTTAAAACATACAATTTAAGTAAAACCTCACACACACATGGCATGCAACTCATTTGGAATCCAGTTTATCTACAAAGTCCTATCTATGTTCAAGAAAGTATTATTGTGCAGTTTAAGGCATATTGAGATTCTACGGTCAAGCTTAGAAGATACATTCTCAAGTTCAATTTACGCTTTTGCTAATGTGCATATTCGGGGTTACATGTTACCCATTTTCCTCTAATCCTATGAAAAGAAAAATCTACCTAATCCGGTTCAAATAAAAACCCTTGGAAAAGAACCGCGGTCAAAAGAAAAACCAAGGGGGAGATGATACATTACCTATAAAAAGAAAATAAAAGAAAGAAAAATTCCTACGTGGACTACTTCCCTCAAGAGAACTTGTCCTAAATAGTCCGTCATCAGGAAGAGTCCTCTACTCATATTTTTGTATTTTTTCAAAATTTCTGATTTTTTTTTTTGTGTTTTTATTCCGACTTAGACCTTTAAGAAACCCGTCGCCAAGTGTCCATCATCGGGCCAAGCCAGCTAATATAATTTACAACTACATCTACTATATACAATATACAATACAAGATTAGTCTCCCACCCCACACTTAAAATCATGCCATGTCCTCATGGCATAATAATACATGTATAGCACAGAAGGGTGAGAAAACTTACCTGGGATTTACCCCGTGTCTAGCCACTTTATCACTTTCTTTTTCACCCTATCCTTCATATTCGGGTTCAGCCTTCTTTTGCATTTCCTGGATTTTGTGCCCCTCTTCCCGAAGAACTTTGTGCATGCAGTATGCAAGGCTGATCTCCTTTATGTCTGCCATGGTCCAACCATTGGCAGCTTTACATTCCTTGAGTACCTGTCATAGCTTTTGAGCCAGCACATCTAGCAAACCAGATGAAGTAATAACAAGTAAAGTGGAGTTAGGACCTAGAAATCCATACTTGATATGAGATGGTAGTGGTTTAAGCTCAAGCTTTGGTGGCTATTCTATGGATGGCTTTGCAGGAGGGGTCGCTCTTTTCTCTAAATGTAGAGGCTCGAATTCAAGCTCTCTCTCCCAAAATCCCTTGCCTTCTAGAGATAGTACCCATTCTGCTAGACTTTCACCATTTACCTCTTCTAAGTTCATTAGGCATGCCTAAAGTGGATCTTCAATGGTCAACTTGGCATCGTCTATCTCCACTATCACATCAACCGCATCAATGAGAGAGCAATTCGCGAACTCACTAGGACGCCTCATGGAGTTTTGCACATTTAAGATGATCCCCTAATCATTTAACCTCATCTTGAGTTCCCCAGTTTCACAATCAATTATGGCTCTCCCGGTGGCTAGGAATGGTCTTCCCAGGATTATGGGAATTTCTTCGTCGACCTTGCAATCAAGAATAACAAAATCGGCGGGAAACACGAACTTCCTAACCTGGATTAGCACATCATCTATAATGCCAAATGGACGCTTAACCGTCCTATCAGCAAGCTGTAAAAGCATAGAGGTGGGTCTGGATCTCCCAATACCTAACCTCTTATAAATAACTAAGGGCATGAGATTAATGCTTGCCCCAAAATAACATAAGGTCTTAGTAAAGGCATAATTCCCTATAGTGCATGGGATGGTGAAACTACCTGGATCAGATAGCTTCTCAGCAATGGGTCTAGAGACCACTGCACTACAAGTCTGGGTAAGTGTAACTGTGGCCAAGTCTTGGAAATCAAATTTCCGCGACATCAAATGCTTCATCATCTTAGCATAACCGGGCATTTCTTTTAAAGCTTCAATTAATGGAATGTTTACCTGGATTTGCTTGAGCATGTCGAAGAACATTTTGTATTGCTCCTCTTTACTGGTGTTTGGCCAACCTTTGGGGGAATGGTGGTGGAGGCCTCTTCTTCCCGGTGACTTGGGACTTTTCTTTGTCTATCACTTTCTCATCAATCTGTTGCTCTACCTGTTCAGCTACTTTCTCCGTTCCCCTGTTTTGCTTCTTTATTTTCAGCAACTGGCTGGACTGTGACTTCTGTCAACCCCGTGGACTCATCCAGTTCAATGGGCAATGGAGTGGATGTCTCAGCCTGTCCGTCGATTTTCTCACTTTCTTTCTCAGCATCAAGATCTCTACCGCTTCTCAGAGTCACTGCCATCATCTGCTTTGGGACTTGGTCCTTTGGGTTTGTTTGTGTATCTGCAGGCAATGTCTCTTGAGGACGATTGTTGAGAGACATAGCAATCTGACCCACCTGTACTTCAATATTCTTGATGGCGACATCACGTGCATCTATCCTCTCATTTGTTTTAGCATTTGACCCAATTACCTGCTGCATCATAGCTTCCAACCTTGCAAACCCATCGTGATGTCTGTCCCCATGTGGTGGTGGAGGTGGATGATATCTGTCACAACCCGGATTTTCCCCCAACATCGGGATCGTGATGGCGCCTACTCGTGGTAGCTAGGCAAGCCACTGTATTCATACTATCATGTTTTTAATACAACTTCATAATTTATTTATCAACAAACCATAACTTTAATTAAATAAGTACGGAATACTTTATCGAATTAGAAATAACTAGTTACAAGGTAAAAATCATACTGAAATCCTCTACCCAAGACGTGGAGTCACCAACTCACGAACTACTACCGAATACTACACATAAAAGTTTGAAAGAAATATAACATAATTCTATTTGTCTCGAAACAAAGAGACTACAGCTAGTAACATAAATAAAGAGAGAGACGCCGGGCCTGCGGACGTCTGCAAGCTACCTCGGTCTCAAATGTGATCAACTCCCACGCAATTGATTTACTGCTGCTGCTCCTGATCGTAACCTGGACCTGTGCAAAAATGCATAGAAGTGTAGTATCAGCACAACCGACCCCATGTGCTGGTAAGTGCCTGGCCTATCCCGGCGAAATAGTGACAAGCCTAGGACCAGACACCCACATAAACCTGTGCAGTTCAATATATATGTATACCACAGAATAACAAGAAATAACCAAGTAATAACACAATAAGGAATATCTCAAAGAACTCAACAATTAACAACAGTTAATAAGTTCACACGGAAAACAAAGTAAAATGGAAACACAAGTAATATCAAGTCAAGGAATAGCAAGCAGTTGCACGGCATCACCCTTCGTGCTTTTACTCTCATCCTCACCAAATAAGCAAATAAAGTACAGGGCATCACCCTTCGTGCTTTTACTCTCATCCTCACATCCATAGTACGGCATGATCCTTCGAACATGGTTCAATAACAGGGCACGGCATGATCCTTCGTGCATAATCAATAAAACATGGCACGGCATTAACCTTCGTGCATAAATAATAAATCAAGGCACGGCATCACCCTTCGTGCTTTATCACTCTTCCTCACCCAAATAACAATCACAGTTAAGGGCAAAGAAAGAAAAAGTAATTCATAAACCGTCCCAACAAGGGCAATCAATAATCATCTTCACAACAAGTCCCGACAAGGGAGAACAATAACAATTCTACAACCTGGCAAAGGTTCAACAATTCATCTGCAAATATGTCTCACAATAAGCATTATCAATGACTCACGGTCTTACTAGACGCCAGTGTATGGATGCTCGTCACCACAGCCCATACACCGCACTCGATCACATAACACATAGCACATAATCCTATTCCCTCAAGCTAGGATAGAACAAACACTTACCTCGAATGTTTATGAACAATTCAATCCGTGGCAATGTCTTTTTCTTTCAAATTTGGCTCCAATCCAATCGTATCTATACACAATTGATTTAATATCATCAATACTACTCAACAAACTAATTCATAAGGCCAATTACAACTTTTACAACATTCCTGCCCGGAATAGTGAATTTCGACCCCGGGCCCACATGGTCGGAACTCGGGGTTTGGACCAAAATCCGGTTACCCATCCCCCCACGAGTTCAAGTATATGATTTGTTTCAAAATCGGACCTCAATTCGAGGTCTAATTTCCCAATTTATGAAAAACCCTATATTCTATCAAAAACAAGAAATTCTACCATGAAAACCTTTGATTTCTATTGAAAAACATATTTAATGATGTTAGGAATTGAAAGAATTAAGTAAAAAGTGACTTACAATTGTTTTGAAGAAGAAGGAATCCGTGAAGAATTGCAAATGGGTGTTTTTGGGTTGTGAAAAGTGAAGAAATGAACTGAAAATCGTGATTTACATGTCTCTGTGTTCGCATTTGCGAACATGGGTTCGCAATTGCGAACCCCGACCAATTTCTGGAGTTGAAAAATAAGCTAAGGCTGGAAAGTTCGCATTTGCGAACATTTGTTCGCATTTGCGAAGTCTAGGCAGTTGCTGGGGATTTCGCATTTGCGAAATAATGTTCGCATTTGCGAACAAGTTGGCTTTTGGGCTTTGTCGCAATTGCGACACATTCTTCGCAATTGCGAAGACAGGCAATATACTGAAGGCCTCGCATTTGCGAGGTTAAGTTCGTAATTGCGAACTCTGGTCCAAGTGTGCCAGTATCGCATTTGCGACACTTTGTTCGCATTTGCGAACTTGGCTGGTTCTGGCAGGCATCGCATTTGCGATAATGGGTTCGCATTTGCGAACCCAGCCTTGAACTGCCTTCTTCGCATTTGCGAGAAATTCTTCGCAAATGCGAAGCCAACAACTGGGTGAAAAACAAGCAGTGCATAAATTCAGAAATTGATCCTACGGCTTATCAAATCTTTACCCGAGCCCCCCGGGCTCCAAACCAAACATGTACACAACATCAAAAACATATTATGAACTTGTTCGTGCGATCACATCGCCATTATCACATCGTTTTCATCAAATCAAGCCTCAAATTCATGATTTTCATACTTTTGGTTTTTCAAAACTTTCAAACTTGGAACTCAAGGTCCAAAACGTCTCAAACGACATCCGAATGTCACCAAACTTTACAGAAATCACATATATAATATTTAAGACTTCGTAGGGTTGCTCTGATGGTAAGCAACCCCCACTTCCAACCGAGAGGTTGTGAGTTCGAGTCTCCCCAAGAGCAAGGTGGGTAGTTCTGGAGGGAAGGATGCTGGGGGTCTATTTGGAAACAGTCTCTCTACCTCAAGGTAGGGGTAAGGTCTGCGTACACACTATCCTCCCCAGACCCCACTAAGTGGGATTATACTGGGTTGTTGTTGTTGTTGTTGTTGTATACTAGCCCCTACGTGATTAGTATAAATAGGGGGCATTCATTTGTAATTCATTCATTTCCTTTAACAATTACATCAAAAACAATTTCATAGAAAAATTCATAACTTGGGCTCTAGGCCTCAGAATTCGACTCCGGACGTATGTCCAAGTCCCATATTTTCCTACGGACCTTTCGGGACCATCCAATCTCGGGTCCGGATCCGTTTACCAAAAATGTTGACCGAAGTCAACCATATCAATATTAATATCATTTTTATCCAAATTTCTCATAGAATTCATATTTTTCTATCACAAAAATCTTTCCGGCTACATGATCGAATCGTGCACGTAAATCGAGGCAACATGGAATGAGGTTTTCAAGGCCTCAGAAGCTCGAAATGATTAATAAAAATAAGTGATGACTCTTTGGGTCATCACAATCTCCACCTTTAAAACAACCGTTCGTCCTCGAACGAACAAAAGAAAGAAGTACTCGAGTCGGGAAACAAGTGTGGGTAGCGGCTCCGCATATCGACTCGGACTCCCGTGTCGATGCCTCAGGGAGGCCGACCTCTCCACCGAACACGCACGAAGGATAACTCTTCAACCTCAACTCGTCGAACCCGCCGGTCTAGAATGGCCACCGGTGCCTCCTCGTAAGATAGATCATTGTCCAATTGGACAAGACCAAAGTCTAACACATGTGTGGGATCGCCGTGGTATCTCCGAAGCATAGATACGTGAAAAACTCGATGCACGGCTGATAAGCTAGGTGGCAAAGCTAATCTATAAGCCACCCCTCCCACTCTGTCTAGAATCTCAAATGGACCAATATACCTAGGGCCTGAGCTTGCCCTTCTTCCCGAACCTCATCACGCCCTTCATAGGCGACACTCGAAGCAATACTCGTTCACCAACCATGAAATCTACATCTCGAACCTTACGATCCGCATAAGTCTTCTGCCTCGACTGAGCTGAACGCAATCTCTCCTGAATAGTCTTGACCTTATCCAAGGCCTCCTGAACTAAGTCTGTACCCAACAACCGAGCCTCTCCCGGTTCAAACCATCCAACTGGTGATCGACATCGCCTACCATACAACGCCTCATAAGGGGCCATCTGGATGCTTGACTGGTAGCTGTTGTTGTAGGCAAACTCTGCTAATGGCAGAAACTGGTCCCGCGAGCCTCCGAAATCAATAACACAGGCTCGAAGCATGTCCTCTAGAATCTGAATAGTCCTCTCGGACTGGCCATCCGTCTGAGGATGAAATGATGTGCTCAGCTGAACCTGGGTGCCTAACTCCTGTTGGACCGCTCTCCAGAACCGCGAGGTAAACTGCGTACCCCGATCAGAGATAATAGATACTGCCACCCCATGAAGACGAACAATCTCCCTAATGTAAATCTCTGCTAACCTCTCCGATGAGTAGGAGACAGATACTGAAATAAAGTGTGCTGACTTGGTCAGCCTATCAATAATGACCCAAATAGCATCAAATTTCCTCCGAGTCAAAGGAAGTCCAGTAACGAAGTCCATAGTGATCCGCTCCCATTTCCACTCGGGAATTTCAATCCTCTGGAATACACCACCAGGTCTCTGGTGCTCATATTTCACCTGCCGACAATTTAGACACCGAGCGACATACGCAACGATATCTTTCTTCATTCTGCGCCACCAATAGTGTTGCCGTAAGTCTTGGTACATCTTCGCGGCGCCTGGGTGAATAGAATACCGCGAACTGTGGGCCTCCGCTAAGATCAACTCTCGAATCCCTTCGACATTGGGCACACAAACTCGACCGTGCAATTTCAATACCCCATCGTCATCTAAATTTACCTGTGTGGCACCTCCCCGCTGTACTGTAACTCTCAACTCACGCAAATGAGGATCATCAAATTGCCTCTCACGGATACGCTCTAATAAAGAAGAACGAGCGACCGTGCAAACTAATACCCTGCTAGGCTCAGAAATGTCTAATCTCACGAACCGGTTGGCTAAGGCCTGGACATCTAGAGCTAATGGTCTCTGACTGACCCGAATGTATGCAAGACTACCCATGCTGGCGTACTTTCTACTCAATGCATCGGCCACCACATTGGCCTTGCCTGGGTAATATAAGATAGTAACATCATAGTCTTTTAGCAACTCTAACCATCTCCGCTGTCGTAGATTCAACTCCTTTTGCTTGAACAAGTACTGTAGGCTTTTGTGATCAGTGTACACCTCGCATGTCACACCATATAGATAATGCCTCCAGATCTTTAAGGCATGAACCACTGCTGCTAACTCAAGATCATGAACTGGATAATTCTTCTCATGTATTTTTAACTGCCTCGAAGCATAAGCAATAACCTTACCATCCTGCATCAATACCGCTCCAAGCTCTGTATGAGATGCGTCACAATAAACTGTATAAGGCCCCGCACCCGTAGGTAGTATCAACACTGGCGTGGTGGTCAAGGCTGTCTTGAGCTTCTGAAAGCTCGCCTCACACTCCTCTGACCACTGGAACTGGATACCCTTTTGGGTCAACCTGGTCATCGGGGCTGCAATAGAAGAGAACCCCTCAACGAACTGACGATAATAACCTGCTAATCCCAGGAAACTCTGAATCTCGTTCACTGAAGCTGGTCGAGGCCAATTCTTGATTGCCTCAATCTTCTTTAGGTCCACCTGAATACCCTCTACTGATACGATATGACCCATAAATGCAACCGAACTCAACCAGAACTTGCATTTTGAAAACTTGGCATATAGTTGATTATCCTTCAGAGTCTGAAGAACCACTCTAAGGTGATGCTCGTGCTCTTCCTGGCTGCGGGAGCATACCAGGATATTGTCTATAAAGACTATCACGAACAGATCTATATAAGGCCTGAACACTCGGTTCATCAACTCCATAAATGTTGTTGGGGCATTGGTCAACCCGAAAGACATGACTAAGAACTCATAGTTCCCATACCGAGTGCAAAAAGCTATTTTAGGAATATCAGCCGCCCTGGTCTTCAGCTGGTGGTAGCCAGACCTCAAGTGTATTTTTGAGAATACCCTCACTCCCTGGAGCTGGTCAAACAAATCATCAATCCTCGGCAGTGGATACTTATTCTTTATTGTCACTTTGTTTAACTGCCGGTAATCAATACACATCTGCATCGAGCCATCTTTCTTCTTTACAAATAATACAGGTGCTCCCCAGGGGGAAACATTGGGCCTGATAAAGCCTTTCTTAAGAAGGTCCTGCAACTGATCTTTCAACGCTTTTAGCTTCGGCGGGGCCATACGATAGGGTGGAATAGAGATGGGCTGAGTGCCCGGTGCCAGATCAATACAGAAATCAATATCCCTGTCGGGTGGCATGCCCGGCCGGTCTGAAGGAAAAACCTCAGGAAACTCCCGTGCAATAGGGACTGACTCAATGGAAGGAACCTCTGCGCTGGAATCACGAACATAAGCCAGATAAGCTAGACACCCATAATATAATGATGATAACAATAATAAGCAGTTTAAATAATAATGAATCTGAAATGACAACAGTAAAGTGATTTCTGCTAAGGTCACAGCCTTAGCATGACAATCTAGAATAGCATGGTATGGGGACAACCAGTCCATCCCCAATATGACATCAAAATCCACCATATCCAAAAGCAAAAGATCAACACGGGTCTCAAGACCCCCAAATATAACTACGCACGAACGATACACTCGGTCGACTATAATGGAGTCACCCACCGGTGTAGCCACATAAACTGGAATATCCAGAGCATAACTGGGCACGGCCAAATACGGTGCAAAGTAGGAAGACACATATGAATATGTAGATCCAGGGTCAAATAATACCGAAGCACCTCTGCCACACACAAGAATGGTACCTGTAATCACGGCATCTGATGCCTCTGCCTCTGGCCTGGCCGGTAAAGCATAGAATCGGGGATCTGCACCTCCCCTCTGAGCTGCGTCTCTAGGACGACCATCAACTGGCTGACCTCTACCTCTGGCTGGACGGTCTCCAACTCTACGGTCTCGACCTCCACCTCTATAATCTCTACCCCCGCCTCGCTGGCTGGGCAGGCTGAGGGTCAGCTGGGGCCTAAATCATTGGACGAGGGCCCCGCTGCTGAGAGTTGCCCACTGCTCGAGGGCAATACCTGATAAAATGACCCGGGTCACCACAACCGTAGCAACTCTTAGACTGATAGGGCTGCTGGCCCTGACGACCTGAATGGCCTCCACGAACACTCTGAAGAGGCTGAGCATTAATAGGAGGCTGGTCTGAATAATGCCCACGAAAACCACGATCACCTAGTCCACCCTGTGAAGCCTGAAGGGCGGAATGAAAAGGCCTGGAAGACTGGCCTCTATCAAAGGATTCTCTGCCACCAGAGGAAGAACCACCAAACCTGCCTGAATGACGAGGCCTCTTGTCTGAAGAATAACCGCCTCCCCGAGCAAGAGCCATTTCAACTCTGCGTGCTGCATTAGCTGCCTCCTGAAATGATATGTCACTCCCCACGCCCATAGCCATCTGGAGTCTAATTGGCTGATTAAGCCCATCTATAAACATGCGGACCCTCTCCCGCTCTGTGGGAAGTATCACCACTGCATGACGAGCCAAATCGACAAATCTCGTCTCATACTGTGTGACCGTCATAGTGCCCTGATGGAGGCGCTCAAACTGCCTCCGAAGTACATCCCTCTGAGTAGCAGGGAGAAACTTCTCCATAAATAGTTCCGCAAACTGATCCCATGATAAAGCTGGGGACCCTGCTGGTCGAGTCAAGCAATAATCTCTCCACCAAGTCTTGGCGGATCCTGCAAGCCTGAATGTACAGAAGTCAACTCCGTTTGTCTCCACGATCCCCATAGTCTTGAGAATCTCATGGCAACCGAATAAGAAGTCCCGAGGATCCTCTGATGTGGCACCGCTGAATGTAGTGGTAAACAGCTTGGAGAACCGATCAAGTCTCCAAAAAGAATCAG
>JASVEL010007387.1:0-86621 GCA_032618575.1 Nicotiana noctiflora
TTACACATTGTTCTGTTATACGCACATAACCTTTTGTACAGAGATCCCTTTGGGTCCACAATATATCGCTGGAAAGCTATCTCAAACTCCTACAACTTTCATATTTTGAGTTTTCCCAAATTTCATTAAATCCTGCTGCAAAACAGACCTTTTATAAACTTAGTAGATTTTATCGAATATTGTACACCTCACTCTTCGTATTGATTCTAAAATAACTACTTTCACCCATAATCATCCCGCTAGGACTTCATATGTCTAAACTATCAGATTAATATGCATTTAACATATCCACACCTTGTCCAAATATATGGGGTATTACAATTGTAGTGCATTACTAATTTTAAAGACAAACTCAAGATCTAGAAATACCTCCTTACATATATCCGACTTTAGCTAAGTTTAAGCATATACAAATTTTATGGTTAGTTATGGTAAGCCCTTACAAAAGTAATTTACAATAATTAAAGTGAGAAACAAAGAAAATAATGAGACAAGATATAAGGAGGCCATAATTCGTAAGATTAAATTCATTTTTAAGTTTTATTTATTTTATATAGGGATAATAGATAAAATTACCACTTTATCGTAGTCGTCATCATTGTCATCATCGTCGTACGTCATTATTATTATTATTATTATTATTATTATTATTATTATTATTATTATTGAGAACTTCAAATTGTCGTGTAAAATATGCACAAGTGTACTAAAATATATCTCACAAGAGGAAACTATAAGTTCGCAAATAGTAGCAAAATCCTCCACTGACTATCTTTACTTGATTACTTCGCCCCAAGTGATACCTTCTTTTATGAGTCCCTCCTTAATTCATATGCTGCTATAAAACCAAATGACTATTTTATCCTTTTTCTAGTTTTAAGGAGAACGATTAAAATAATTTTGGTTATATATAATGAAAACGTTATGCATTTGAGCTCATTTTGACTATATTAAGACGCTCTTCTTTAATACTGTTATTAATGTCAGATTGAGACTTGTAATAACTCGTTGTTATGGAAATCGCTATCTAAAATTAATTAGAGGCTTCTAACACTTTGCAGTTTTCCAAAATATAGTTATAATTATAGATTCTAAAGAAACTTGATTTCTAGGAGTAGTTACAGGTTTGCTTAAAACCCAAAACTAATATTTATGCTTGTATGTACAGTAAAAAAAAGCCCAAAGCTTAGTGGCATAACTCCACGCATATTGGTTTATTTTGTAATCGATGTACTTGCGTTGCATGTGTTCAAATACCTAGTACTCCAATTCTCCGCCCACTTAGTTTCATAAATCTAAATGATTTGGGGCACAAGAATCTGCCAGGTGAAATTTGCTAATTTTCATTCTCAACTTTCTCATCATATGAATAAACATAACTTCTTATCATAAGAATAGTGAACTATCAAATTTTAATTGGTTTGAGATTTTCGACCTTAAAGTACAAGAGGTTTTGTTTTCTTTGCACAACAGCAAAGAGAGATTGGGATGATGGAAACTTGAAGAATTATAGTATAAATCAAACAAAAGGCTCATTCCAAGATCAACAATTTATAAGGAAAACGGTAGCTTTGGTTCGTGTGAACAAAAAGTGATCGTGTGACAATTTATTAAATGCATTAGATTAAGATTGATCAATCTGACATAATATTTTATTAAGATGTGACTGTGTTGTAAATAAAAGAGAGAAGTTCAACTATAAATACCTCACTAATATGAGCTGATCTTCATCAATTGTTTTCAATTTTTTTACATAACATACATAATTTGATAGATAAAAATAAGTTCTTGATAAACCTGCATTATACTGCCTTTTAATTTTGGTACTTTTCCGCAGTAAGTAATTTCTCAATCAAACACGCACACACATAACGATTCGGTCAGTTGTTCTGAGAGTTATAGCCATGTTTTCTTCATTTTTATTTCTTTATATATTGTTCAGCTGTGTTGAATTGTATCGAGTTGGTAGGTTTGGGTTCGGAGTAGTTTTGGAGTGAAATGAACACTTAGTCTATTAGTTAGAAAGATAAGTTAGGAAAGTGAACCGAAAATTGACTAATGAGTAAATAAATTCGGATTTCGATTTTTATGATTTAGATAGCTTCGTTGGGTGATTTATGACTTAGGAGTATGTCTAGAATATAATTTGGAGGCCCGTTAGAATTAGACTTGAATTAGCGAAAGTTGAAAGTTTTTAAGTTCTTAGGCTTGAATTCGATGTTTATTTGGTGTTTTGGGTGTTTCAGAAGTTCGACAAAGTTTGCATAGTGATATATGACTTGTTGAAATTGGTTGAGGTCCCGAGGCCCTCGGGTGAGTTCCAGAAAGGTTTGAATTGTATTGTGCTTGTTTTTCTTATGTTTTGACGCCATTTTTCAAGTATAAATGATATCATATTGAACAAATGAGCTCCAATTTTGTTTTTGATTGAAGCATTAGATCTATTTCGTAATTACCGACCTATATAAAAAAGAATCATCAAATTTAGTTATCGTATGAGGATTTTATGGTCATTTTACTACAAATTAGGTTGCTAGATTTTTTCCAGAGTAATTACAAAATTGCCACTAGCAGCGTATTTAAAAATCTACACTATTGCAAATATTAAAACCTACATATCTCATTCATTATAAGGTCAAATTGAGTGATCCAAAAGCCTAAATTGACTAGAATGTTATAAGGAATCCATTGGAGGAATAAAATACAAGTATCAGGATCGTTGGCATGAGAAACGAGACAGAATAGCTGACAAAAAAATATATAAAACTAGAGTTTCTTCCAGTCATATTTTGAGTTGGGAAACTCGGATTTTGGCGATTTTAGAGGCGACTTTCATTATATGGATGGCGGATCTTTGCCTAGAACCGAAGCTGACCTTTATCTAGCCGACCATGTGCCAAAAGTCGCAACAAGAATTCTTCGTGCGAGGCTTAGGGCTCATTAAAAAATGAAAATTGGCATTAAAATTCTTTGAATCAAATCAGTTTTGTTCGTATCGCAACGAAAAGAATATCTGACTTTCATGAATCCATTTTCGTTTTTGGGATTTAATTGATGATTTCAAAGTGAAATTGAGGGAGTTAGGGTTTGCGTTTTGGAGAATTTTAGGTAGGAGTTTGAGGGACCAAATGGAGTTCGATTTTGATAAATTGTATATGGTTAGACTCGGAAAAGGATGTGGGTTTTGATTCAGTCATTGTTGACCAGTTCTGAGACATGGGTCCGGGGGTCGAGTTTTGGCCGGTTTCATATTTTTGGCCTATTTTTGTAGTTTACATTGCGGAATTTGATTTTTAGACTATGTTGATAGTAGTATTCTGATTATCGATAGATTGGGTGCTCTTGGAGACCGAGTCCACAGACGAAGGCATCCCAAAGTAGGATTTACGCGCATGAGGTAAGTAACAGTTTTAACTCTGTTGAAGGTATAAACCTGAAGAATTTGATATCACGTGATTGTTTGGAGGTGATACCCATGCTAGGTGATGAGCTTGTGGGTGTATAACTCGAGAGATTGAGACTTGGTCCGTTCGGAGGTTGCAAGGCCTAATAGCTATTATCTGTGGTTATGTGTTTACTTGTTATTGAACTTGTTGGCCTTCATATTAGAGGTCATTTTAGGCTTTATTCATGCTCGCATTATTTGTACACAGTCATAGAAATGATTATATATGCTTACCCCAGTCTCTATTATTTGCTAATATACTGTGATATTCAGTGTGGGCTGTGTTCCCTTATTTGTTGATGATGGTGAGGCTAGTGAGGTACATGACTGAGTGAGGCAGAGTGCTTGTTTTTGAGGATATTCATATCATAGCACGTGAGTTGATCGTGTGGGTCCAGGTATTTATATTATAGCACATAAGTTGTCCGCGTAGCATGTGAGTTAGTCGTGCAGATCCAGGTATTGATATGACGGCCTGGTTGTGAGGATATTGATACCATAGTGAGTGAGTTGTCCGTGTAGCACGTGAGTTGACCGTGCTGGTCGAGGTATTTATACCATAGCGCGTGAGTTATCCACATAGCACGTATGTTGACTGTGCGGATCCAGGTATTGATTTTATGGCACGTGAGTTGTCCGTGCTTAGCGCTTAGGCTTTGGGATACCCTCCGGAGTCTGTACGTACCCCCAGTGAGCGTAGAGTGTTGAGTGTTGAGAACTGAGTGCGAGTGATGTGTGATTGAGTGACATTGCAGTGAGGTTATATTTATTTGTGCTGGTGTTGCATTTATCAGTTAAATTTTTTTGTGAAATTTAATGTGTTACAGAATTTACCTGTTTATTTTTTAAATTATAAAAATAAATAATTGGACTATTTTTCTTAGCACGTCACTACTACTCAGTTCCTTAGTCATTTCTGTTACTACTGAGGTGGTTGTACTCATACTACATCGTGCAATTTATGTGCAGATCCAGGTGATTTAGAGCGCGGCGATCATTTAGTTCAGGCTGGCTATCTAAGGAGATTGCAAGGTAGTTGCTAGTGTTCTCAGGACCTTGTTACTCCTTTTGTCATTTCTTCTTTGGACAATTAGACAGTTTATATATCTTAGTTCATAGCGTTAGACACTCATGACTTAGTAACACCCTGATGTTTGGGGCTCGTTTCCGTATTTTATATAAATTATATTTAGAGTTGATTTAGTTTATGAGAAATTCAAATGTTGAAAATATTTTATTAAATTCTTATAATCGGTTGAGTAGTAATATTTTGGAAAGTAGGCTTGTCTTGTAGCACGATAGGCACCATCACGACCATGGTTAGATTTTGGGTCGTGACAATATATATATATATATATATATATATATATATATATATATATATATATATATATATATATATATATATATATATATATATATATATATATATATCTTATTCTTTTTTAAGAAGATCTCTTAAGGATGACACTGTGATCATTCCGGATCTTCAGTGTAAGCAGTCTTCTAAGAAAAATGGATATTATAAATCTCAATTGGCTTATAGATGGTTATTTACAACGTTTGGGTTATCCTAAAGAATAATCTTTTAAGAAAAAATAGGTTTAATTATTATATATAAGAGAAGACATATATTCATACATTTGATTTTTGGGTCTAACTTTTCTAGATAATATTAAGAACTTGAATATTATCCTTATGGAATCCAATGGTCTCTTGAACCAAATATAAGAAGAATTAAAGTTATCATCGTTAATCTTGCTGTAATTACTTGCAGATCTAAGCGATATCTTTCTTCCATCATTTTTCCTCCCCTTCAAAACATTCCTTTACTTCTACAACTTCTTCGTCTTCCTCCTCATCATCCTCCTCCTATCCATAACTCAAAGAAGAAATTAGATTTTAAGATTTATAGCAATCAATTGATGACTGGAAGATCCGTAAACATCCACAGTCCACAAATTACAAGTCTTCATGATGGCCCTTAACCAGCGATTATGTAATGACTCGGCCGGTCGTTTTTCGAATTTATGCCCCGATCCCCCCATTAACTGCTTCCCCTAAGTTCATTTATGCTATTTGGGTTTGCTGGGACATTCGGTGTTAGGATCCCAAGTGTATTGGGACAGTTAGTCCCTAAATGAGAGCTTACGAGTTGAAAAATGATCCATGTTCGGAACAGTGTGAAGACAACCCCTTAATGGAAATCTGATGGTTCTGTTAGCTCCGTTGGGTGATTTCAGGGTTGGGAGCGTGTTCGAAATGTATTTTGGGGGTTCGTAGCTCATTTAGGCTTGAAATGCCGAAGTTTTAATTTTTGAAGTTTCCGGTCCGTAGTGAGTTTTTGATCCGAGGGTCGGATAGGAATTCTGGAAGTTGCTTTAGCTCCGTCATGTTATTTTGGATGTGTGTGCATAATTTCATGTCACTCGGGCGAGGTTTAGGTAGGTTTATGATTGAAAGCGTGTTTGATTGGAATTTGAAGTTCTTAGGCTTGAATCTTAGCTTAATTCGTGTTTTCGGCATTATTTTAGGTGATTTAAGGATTGGTACAAGTTTGAATGAGGTTATGGGATATGTCCGTTGCATTGGATGAGGTCCTAGGGGTCTCTAGTGTGTTTCGGATGCTCAACGGGTCATTTCCTCCTATTTTTGAACTATTGTTGCTGCTTCTGGTATGCCTTCATCGCGTTTGCGAGATGTCCTTCACGTTCACAAAGGCTTATCTTGGTCACCTGGGCAATCCTTCTACGCGTTCGCGTTTAAATCCTCGCGTTCGAGAAGCTCTGCCCCCCCTTCACCGCGTTTTCGTCCACCATACCGCGTTCGCGTAGTTATGCTGTCTTATCCTTCGCGTTCATGTACAGTTTCACACATTCGCGAAGGGCAGTCCTTGGGCCTCCAGACCTTTCTTCTTAGCGTTTGCGGATGCGGTGTCGCATTTGCGATGAGTAACGGAACCCTTTCATATTTTATTCTCCACGTACGCGATGCTTCTTCCGCGTTTGCGATGACCAATAAACTGGGCAGACAGATTTAAATTTAAATTTCGAGGGTTTCACCATTGTATTCACATTTTGACTTCTAGAGCTTGGTTTTTGGTGATTTTTGAAGAGATTTTCACCTGGGCAACTTGGGTAAGTAATTCTTACTCGATTTAGACCAAATTCCACGAATCTCCTCTTACTTTCACTATTTAATTTTGTGTTTTTGAATGGAAAGTGGGTAAAAACTTCTTACACCTAACGATGGGGTTTGAGGGGGAATTTGACCTCCGATTTGGGAGATTTTTATATGGTTAGAGTCGTGAGCATTTGGGACATTTTATATGGGACATTTTACACCTAACTTCTTACACTTTTGGTCATTTTACCAATTTTTGCGCCCTAGCTTTAAATTTGATAGTGGAATTAGTTTTTTGCAATATTATTTACAATATCTAATTGAATTGAATAGATTTGGGCCATTTGAAGTCAGATACTCGTTGCAAAGGCGCGATTTCTAGTGATATTGAGCCGGTTTGAGGTAAGTGGTTTTTCTAACCTTGTGTGGGGAACCTTTCCCCTTAGGAATTGTTTTCTTGATAAGTGAATGCCTTGTACGTGATGTGACGAGCGCGTACTTGAGCCGATTAATGAAAATCTGATTTCACTTAAGATGTTGATATTTAGCTTTCTTTCTTACTTGCTTTATCCTACCTGAAAACGTATTTGTGCTAGATTAGGAAAGCATGTTTAGGTGACTTAACTGCCTAATTGCTTAAGTTGTTTAATTGTACTACGTGAAGCATGCTAGGCTAGTTCTATCTTCTGCTCTGTCTTTCGTACTTTATTCCTTGGGTTTTCTTTTGATTGTGATTGCACATTTATATTGGGACTACGGATTTGGGATTCCAGTAGCTCCCCCCTTATTTGTTTAGTTTGGGACTACGGGTTCGATTCCGGAGAGATCCCCCTTCACATTTATTTTGGGACTATGGGATGGTAACCCGGGAGATCCCCCCGCACATTGATGATTGGACTATGGGACGGTATCCCGTAAGATCTATTGGACAGTTAAGGAAAGGGCTACAGGATGGTGTCCTGGGAGACTCTCATTGGTATTTTGAAATTGAGCTGTGTTTACACAGTGTTTCTGCTTTATCCTTGTAGTTATTATTGCTTAGTTGATTTACCTTATTACACTGCTGCGTTTATTATTTTTGTCAAATTTCCACACTGTTAATTATTGCTACTATTATATTATCAGTAGGGCCCTGACCTTTCCTCATCACTACCCAACCGAGGTTAGTCTTGGAACTTACTAAGTCCCGTTGTGGTGTACTCATGCCCTTCCTGCACATGCTTTTCATGTGCAGATCATCCAGGTACCTCTATTCAGGTGCACTATCAGTGAGGTGGGAGGACTACAGAGACTTCGAGGTAGTTTTGCTGCGTCCGCAGATCGACAAGTCTCCCTCTTACTCTACCATTAGTATTTAGTCTTGTTTCTTCTGGTTGTTAGACATTCTGGTGTTGGGAGCCTTTACTACACATTTCTATAGCCTATGATACCCGTGAGTTTCCAAGTCTTTGGAAAATTTAGTAGACTTGTGTTATTGAGTTGTACGTGTCGAGTGGCATATAGTAGAGTTTTCATATAGTTATTTAATTTGGTTTATTCTATTTTTTTGTAATTAATACATTTTTTGCAATATTTGGCTTACCTGGCCGTGGGGACTAGGTGCCATCATGACATGTTCATCATCGGTGAACTAGGGTTGTGACAAGTTGGTATCAAAGATCTAGGTTCATAGGAGTCACAGAACGTAGGCCGGTTTATTAGAGTCTCGTTGATCGGTACAGAGACGTCTGTATTTATCTATGAGAGGCTATGTAACAAGGTCTTTGTCGTGCGGTTGTTGCTACTATAACGCACGAGGTTTCTGGCATGCGGTTGTTGTTGAAGGGTTGCATGAGGTCTTTGCCATGCCATTATTGTTATTGATGTTTTGCACATACGTCATAATAAGGCGGGATATGTTATATGCTTATATGTGGGTTGCACATGTGGGATAATAAGGTGGGGCATTGTTATGCACGTGTGGCGAAATAAGGTGGTGCCTATTATATTATTTATTGCACATGGCGAAATAAGTGGGGCTATGTTAGGGATTGATTGTATAGAGTTGTGACGGTCCGTGAGGCATTTCATTTGTTTTATATTGTGATTTTTGGTTGTTTACCTATATGACCATTAGCGATTGGAAGTTGTGAGGAAGCACCGTACGTGCGGGTCTCTCTCCTTTTCATTCTTTCTAGCTGGTAGAGTTTTGTTAGAAACACTTGCACAAGCATCCACGTAGTTGAACACTCCTATCAGAGGTGAGTTCCTCCTGATTTTTGCTAAGGGTGGAGGTACACCCTCGTGTATCCAATATATTGTGAGAGTGGCCCTAGTTGGCCAGTTAGTTGTGAGCTTGACCCTGAGTTTGATGAGGCACGGGATGCCAATTGTCAGATTTCAAATGCTGGGTCTTTTACGAGTTGTGGATGTGAAATTGTGGAAAAAGTTGAATAAGACCTTTGTGAACATCATTGTAGGGTATGAGTTATCGACTTGTTCTTCCCATTGTTGTGTTGTGACCTTAGGATTTAGGTTGTGATTCTGACGTCGTATTGTATCATCGTTTATTATATTTTATTGTTAATGGTTGTATTTACCCCTTATTGTGAATTGTAGCATTCTTGGTCATTCATGCAGTCCTTACATATTTATATGTTGTTACCGTTATTCCTATGATTTTACTGTTTATTGACCGGTAGCTGTCTCAACTGTTCCTCATCACTACTCCATCGAGGTTAGTCTTCATATTTACTGGGCACCGCTGTGGTGTGGTCAAACGACTCTTCTACACATTTTTGTTGTGCAGATACATGTACTCCTACTCAGTTCTGTCAGCCTTGGAAGAAGGCATATCGGTAGAGACTTCAAGGTATATTTGCTACGTCCGCAGACCGAGGAGTCCCTTCCTAGCTTTCTGTAAAAGTATAGTTCTTCCAGTATTTCTCCTTTGTACAAATATTCTTGAGTCACAACCTCTTATGTATCCCTTAGCTTGTGATTTGTGAGTTTCTGGGTTTTAGGAATGTTGTTAACTTCTAGAATTGTTATGGTATATGCCGAGAGGCACCTTAAACACCATTTATTTTACTAGTCCAGTTTTATTGATTTTCTTCTACTATTATGGTTTATCTTCCGTATTGTTAGGCATACCTAGTCACAGGGACTAGGTGTCATCACGACATGTTCATGGAGGGTGAACTCGGGTCGTGAAAAGTTGGTATCAGACCTCTAGGTTCATAGGAGTCACAAATCACAAGCCGATTTATTAGAGTCTCACTGAACGGAACTGAGTCACTTGTACTTATCTGCGATGGGCTATGTAACCGTTAGGAAAATTTAACTTTATTTGATTTCCTTGTCGTGCAAGATTTTTGATATCCACAATCCTAATCCTCTGTCTTCTACTCTCTCACTAATGGTAAGGACACGTACTACCCGAGGTGATCAGGCACCTGCGCCTCCTGCTGTAGCTGTCGGAGGTCGGGGCCGGGGTAGAGTTTGAGGACGCGCATGTGGTGCAGCGAGAGCGCCTGCGTGAGCTACCACCGAGGTAACACCAGTAGATCCAGTCAGAGTCCAGGCACCCGACACGTCTACTGTTACCCTTACCCCAGCCATTCAGGAGACTTTGGCACAATTCATGGGTATGTACACCACTTTGGCTCATGAAGGATTGCTTCCTTTTGCTACAGCCACATCCCAAGCCGGGGGAGGGGCACAGACTCCAACCGCCCGCACTCTTGAGCAGTAAGTGCATGTTGAGCAGGTCTGAGAGATTCTTCCGGTGCTTCCTGCGGCCCTAGTTCAGCCCAAGGGCATGGTAGCAGCTTCCGAGCAGGAGTAGATGAGACTAGAGAGGTTCAAGAAGTATAAACTCTGATGTTCAGTTGATTAGCATCAGACGATACCTTGGGGTTTCTTGATTAATGTAACCATATTCTCTCTACTATGGGTATCTTTGGGTCGAGCGGGGGTTTCTTTCACTACTTTTCAGCTTCGAGAAGCTACCTATGATTGGTGGCGCACCTATGAGTTAGACATTCCAGACGAGGTAGCTTCACTGACTTGGACTCAATTTTCAGATATGTTTCTGAGAGAGTTTGTTCCTTAGAGTCTCAGGGATGCATGGCGTGTGGAGTTTGACTATTTGCGACAAGGTGCTATGATCGTCTCGGAGTATGCTGTCCGTTACACCAGTTTGGCTAGACATGCCTTAGCCTTGGTTTCTACTGTTCGCGAGAAGGTTCGCCGGTTCATTGAGGGGTTTATATCTAGCATCAGGTCCAGTAATGCTCGTGAGTTGGAGATGTATATTCAATATTAGCAGGTGGTGAACATTGTTAGGAGGATAGAGGGTTTTGCATGCAAGAGAGAGAGGGTAGTAGAGAGGGTAGGCAGGGTCATGAGAGAGAGAAAAGACAAGATCAGGAGATAGAGTTGGAGAAGGCGAGGAGTCCTCATAGATTGAGGAGATATACAGGTCCTTACTTTGGAGGTAGGGTGCGTCATGGTAGAGGTTTTGCGGGTCAGCCAGTTTAGTTTGCACTTCAGACTTAGCATGGTGATTTAGGTGTTCATGGGTCTCGGAGTACCCGTATCGCACAATTCCCACTGCCTCGTTAGCAGAGAGGGTGCTTTAAGTGTGGAGATACTAGCCACATGGTGAGAGATTGTCCTAGATTTTGGACCGGTGTTCCATCGAGGTATTCAAGCAGGTAGAAGGCACCCAAGATGGGGAGGCCCGACTTATTGATATGTTTCATTTGGTATGTTTAAGGCCGGTGCACCAATTGAATGTCATTCAGGTACGGATTCGATTTATTATTGAGGGGATCCGTAGTTCATCACAACTCTGCTTATTGGGGTGAGCTCCCTTATTTGTTGATCCCAGTTATGAGTGCATTTCATGATTTGCACTATGTTTATGTGATTTTATCGTTAGTAGGTTTCATGAGTGATAGCCGTGTCTATCGTCTGTTTGTAGCTATTAGCGAGAGTTATGAGGCGAGTCGTAAATTCATGTTGTCTATTTCGTTAGGTTTGATGTGATCACTGAGTATTCTTGGTTATGAACTGTAATTTCTATGCTCCACCGATATGGGAGCCAACTTGTGTTATAATTTGTAGCCGGAATTAATCTAGTGAGAGTCTCTAGATGGGTTGATGTATTCCCCTCTTGTGATTCGATGTTGAGGGCGAGACCCTCGTGAGTTCAGGTGATTTGATGTGTTGAGATCGGGCTGTGTACTGCGGTGAGAATTATATCGGTATAAGATCCATATGAGTCTTTTATATGCTTTAATTATTTCTTGTTAGATGTTTTTGTTGATTTGTGTTGTAGAAGAATTTGTGCCAGTTTCATTTGTTTGTTAGTCCCCTTATGTGTTTCCTTTCTCATATTCAGTCATTTTCGTTCTATGATTCTTGATTTAGCTTGTGGGATGTGTACCTATTGGCGTTGGCTGAGATTTGGTTATTCAGGTGTTTGTTATGCGGTTTTTGTGGCTATTGTGTCATCGCTAGTGTTGTGGAGATTTGAAAAGAGTAAATCTATTGAATATGAGGCTTATGGCCGATATAGATTTGATCTCAGGCAAGTGTTGCTATCAGAAATGTTATTGTGGGCCTATGTGTGATGTGTCATGTTGTGTGGTTGTACCCTCTGTGTGTTGGCTTGTGTTGAAATAGCTGGTTGAGACTGATACCAGATATGGATTTAGGATTGAGTCTCTTGGAAACGGATGGAAGGTGAGATATTCTGGTTGGAAGGCCTATTGGTATTGCAAGAAAGGTTAAATTTCAGTTGAGATGGTGTTGTCAGGCTTAAGGGGATTGGGGTGAAGCGGATCACCCGCGAGAGTATGTTGGAAGTGCGCACTCAGTGACTTAAAGATTTTAGGTGTGTTCTCTATGCTCGTTCGAGGATGAACAAATGTTTAAGTGTGGGAGGATGTAACGACCTAACCGGTTGTTTTTAGAATTCATGCCCCAATCCCCGATTTACTGTTTCCCCTAAGTTCATTTATTCTATTTTGGTTTGCCGGGACGTTTGGTGTGGGATTTCGGAGAGTTTTGGGGCACTTAGTCCCTAAATGAGATCTTAAGTGTTGGAAAGTGATCTGTAGTCGAAACAGTGTGAAGACGACCTCAGAATGGAAATTTGATGTTTCCGTTAGCTCTGCTAGGTGATTTCAGAGTTGGGACAATGTTCGGAATGTGTTTTGGAGGTCCGTAGCTAATTAAGGCTTGAAATGCCAAAGTTTGAATTTTTGAAGTTTTTGGTCCGATAGTGAGATTTTTATTCGAGGGCCGGAATGGAATTCCAGAAGTTGTCGAAGCTCCATCATATCATTTTGGATGCGTGTGTAAAGTTTTAGGTCTTTCGGACGTATTTTGGTTAGGTTTTTGATCGAAAGCGTGTTTTTATGAAAATTAAAGTTCTTAGGCTCAAATACTTGATTTATTCGAGTTTTCGGCATTGTTTTAAGTGGTTTAAGGATTGGTGAAAGTTTGAATAAGGTATTAGGTGTTGTTGGTGCTTTTAGTTGAGGTCATGGGGGCCTCAACTGAATACGATCGCGTATGAGCTTCCGTGATTGTGTAGCACATTTTTGGACAATGACAATTTCCTCTAACGTGATCGCATCATCCCTTTCTGCGATCGCATTGCTTTACATACCTGGGAAGATTATATGTTTTTCAAAACGAGGGTTTATGCCATTTTTCACATTTGACTTGGGAGCTCAGGAGATCACGATTTTTGGATGGATTTTTACCTAGGAGACTTGGGTAAGTTCTTCTCACTCGATTTAGACCAATTTCCATAATCTCCTATTAATTTCATCCTTTAATTTCAGATTTTTAATGAAAAATTGGTAGAACTTCATAGACTTGAGGAGATATTTGACCTCCGATTTGGGAGATATTTATATGGTTGGATTCGTGAGATTACGAGGGTTCTGAAAATAAAACAAATTATCCGATTATGAGACGTTGGCTAGAGGGGCATTTTGGTCATTTTGCCTAATTCGCACTTTAGATTTGAATTAAATAGTAGAATCAGTTGCTTGAGATGTTATTTACAATGTGTGATTTAATTGAATAGATTTGGGCAGTTTGGAGTTGCGTACTCGTGGCAAGAACGTGGTTGCTAGTTGATTTTAGTTGGTACGAGGTAAGTATCTTGTCTGACCTTGTGTGGGGGACTTCCCCTTAGGATTTGAGTCTTCTTTGCTGATTGTATTCCTTGTACGCGAGGTGACGAGTGGGTGCTCGTATTTATTCGTGGAAAATTGCCCCTTCTACGCTCGTGGATCCTTATAATCACAGAACAGGAAGTTGTTTCTTGATACGGGAGTTCCAAGTTATTATTTTCACCTTTACATGATTTACTTGGAATTTATTGCCCATTTTGGTTATTCTTGTTGCCTAATTGATTTTTACTTGTTTAACTGTGGACATTTACCCCTCTAAAGTCATACTATAATTCTTAACTGCTTGTCCTTATTTGGCTTATCATTTCTATCTCTCATGTAAATAATTGGCCTTAATCGGAAAGAAGTTAGATATCCTATGTTTAGTTGATATTTTCCTTAATTGTAATTATTTGATTCATGTTAGCTTCCTTATTTTTGAACTGAGTATTATGGAATCATTGTTTCGTATTATTTCTCCCTTGTTTAGTTGTTCTTATTGTGAGTTAGTTGTACCGTCTTTTGGTGAACGAAATCTCTTGAGTTGATTCTCTTACTTTGTTCCAGTTGTGAGCACGTGATTTTTGCCGTGAGCAAATAAATTCCAATATATACATAAAAATAATACAAAAATGAATTTTGGTGTGTAATTGTGTGATTTAATTGAAATACTTGTGTTTTGTTTAAAAATAAATTGAAATTAAAGTTACAAAAAAAGAAATCAATTGGAAAATATCATAAAAAGTATAAAATTCATAAAATCAAACAAAAATGCAAAAATACAGGAAAATTAAGGAAAAAATCAAGAAATATAGGAAATAAAAGAAAAATAGCAGCTGAAAATAAATACGAAAAGGAAAATACAAAATACAAAAGAAAATACAAGAAAATAAATAAAAATACAAGCCAAAATACAATATACAATATATTTTGGGCTGAATTGTCACGACCCAAACCCTGGTCGTGATGGCGCCCAACACAATGCTAGGCAAGCCCGACCATATTATCCCTTTAACCAGCCAATTATTAAATAAATTAAACTTAAACAGTAGTTAGTCATAACAGGTGATAACCGAAACGTCAAAACATACAAAATACGGTCCCAAACATATCGTGGTGTCACGAGACTGAGCCTCTACAGAATAGCATCCTAATACAACCAAGTATAGGCAAATAGGAAATCAACAAGATGATAAAGAAGGAGAAAACAAGCTCTGCGGACGCTGGCGGCTACCTCGTAATCTCCGCAAAAGTAGACAAGGATCAGCAGCTACAATGTCTCAACTGCTCTCGGGCACCTATGGATCTGCATAGAAAGTGCAGGGGAGTGGGGTGAGTATATTTCAACTCAGTGAGTAACAATAATAAATAATAACTGAAGGTAAGAACTCCTGTGCTATCACTTAGCGCAGTCCTAAGGCAACCTTCACAAGTACGTCATCACTATAGTAGTACTCTAACCTCCAATTTACGTTTATCTCTACAAGATTCCACACTGAACTAGCCCTCGCTCGTACCCCTACGGTGTACGGCCATCTCAACATATAAGGACACATACTTATGTCTATAATATATAAGTATTTAAGTAAATAGTAGGGTATGATTAAGTATAATGCTGCGGCGTGCAGCCCGCTCCCATACATATACCGCTGCGGCGCGCAGCCCGCTCCATTTTACGTCGACGGCGCTCACTGGGGGTGTATACGGACTTCGGAGGGGCTCCCTAGGCCCAAGCGCTATGGTGCTATGACGTGCAGCCAGGTCCACCATATATCACTGCGGCGTGCAGTCCGATCCAATATATATATATATATACATATATAATTATACTGCTGCGGCGTGCAGCCCGATCCCATAATATACCAGCGCTCACTGGAATGTGTGCAGACTCAGACTCCGAAGGGGCTCCTACAGCCCAAGCGCGATAATACTGCGGCGTGCAGTCCGTCCCACATGTATATTTCATGTATATTACATGTACATTACTGCGGCATGCAGTCCGATCCAATATAGGTATCTATATACATAATACCTCATAATGGGTCCTTGACCCTATCCCAGTCAGTATGCACTTGGCCTCTCAGGCCCAATATAATATATCACAATGGGTCCTTGACCCTGTCTCAGTTAATATAGACTTGGCCTTTCAGGCCCAATATAACATCTCATAGTGGGTCCTCGACCCTATCTCATCTCAATCGGTATAAACTTGGCCTTTCAGGCCCACTCAGCTAGAACAGGGAATTCCACCCTAGATAATCTCTCTCAATGTACACATCTAGTACAGGCTCATATTATGCTATACAGCTAGAGCTCTGGCTGAGTGTATATTTCCAACACGATATAAAGGTCACCTAGCTCTATATGTTCCCTAATGCTCTACAGATCGGCACAAGGCCCCAAACATGGCTATTAGCCCAATGGTACAGTTATAACCTCATTAACAGTTGTACAACACAGTATTCTATTAGCCGGGAAGGACTAAGTCCGAACCCCCAATCACAATGTCACCACGTCCGTCATAGAACGCGTGTCTCATCTCAATATAGCACTGTGAAGTGCTAGTACGGGGTTTCAAACCCTCAGTGCATTGTTTACTACTACCACTCACCTCGAACCGGTAGAAGCTTCAATCCGCCTTGCGCTTGCCTCGCAAATCAATCTCCTCGGATGCCAAATCTGCTCAAAATCATAGAGAATGCATCAATATACGCTAATTTCACGAAAATCATTCGAAATACCCCAATTTATATCAAAACCCACAAGTTGTCAAAACCCGACTTTTGGTACACTTGTCGAAAAATTACAAAAATCACATATTCGGAATCCTCATCTCGATACGAGTCTAGGCATATAAAATTTACCAAAATAGGACTTCATTTGCCCACTCAAATCAGTGTTTTTCTTAAATTTAGGCCTAGGGCTCAAACCCACCCTAAATCTTCCATTTACAGGGATTTAACCAAGGATTTCATGCTAAAATGATGTAATTAAGCCACAAAACTTACCTCCAACGAATCCCCGATGAATTACCAGCAATTCCCGTGAGTTTCTCCTCTTGGAACTCAAAAATGGGGTTTTGGGTTAATGAACCCGCGACCTCTCTGTTCTGTGATTTAATTCACTGCCAGAACAATCTCTTCTATGCGATCGCAATGACCCTATGCGATCGCATAGAGTTAAATTTCCTGCCAATTTTCCCCTTCTATGCGATCGCAATGCACTCCCGCGATCGCATAGCACAACCTTCCAGGCCTCATCTTTTCTTCTCTGCGATCGCAACACCGGCTATGCGATCGCAATGCACGTCTGACAAACCTATGCGATCGCACCCCTTGCTATGCGATCGCATAGCACATTTTGCTCACCCCTCCAATCTCTTCTATGCGATCGCACAAATGACCCTGCGATCGCAGAGCGCCGGATTCCATACCTATGCGATCGCATCCCCTCTTACGCGATCGCATAGAACAACTCTGGGGCTCACCTCCATCCTTCTATGCGATCGCATCTACCCTATGCGATCGCATAGAGCATCCGTCTGCAACAAAACCAGCAGCCAACAGCAGTTCAAAAATAGAAGAAATGGTCCGTTTGGACCCCCGAAATCAACCCGAGGCCCCCGGGACCCCAACGAAAACCACCAACATACTCCAAAACACGATACGAACTTGTTCCAATCATGAAAACACCATCCTAAACATCAAAATCCCCAATTACTCACGGATTCAAGCCTAAATTTCTTAAAACTTTCCGAATTACACATTCGATGAAAAACCCGACCAAACGACGTCCGAATGACCTGAAATTTTGCAGGCACATCCAAAATCACCTAACGGAGCTACTGCACCTGTCGGAATTCCATTCCGACTCCCGGATCAAAATCTCACCTACCGTTCGGATTTCGCCAAAATTCAACCTTAGCCAATTCAAGCCTATTTCTACACCGGGCCTCCAAATTCAATTCCGATCGCTCCCCTAAGTCATAAATCACCTTCCGGAACTAACCGAATCATCAGAATCCGATTCCGAGCCCTCTAACCAAATAGTCACCTCCGGGTTGACTTTCCTTATTCAAGCTTCCTCCAAAAAGGCTATATGCCTCATTTCCAATTTAATTTCACTCCTAACTCCCCCGATAGATTCTAACACTTATATAAAAGCATGAATTATGTAATTACAACATAACGGGGTGGTAATTCCCGTGACGACGGGCCGGGTCGTCACATTCTCCCCTCTTAAGCAAACGCTCGTCCTCGAGCGGGTCAAGAAACATACCTGAAGTCTCAAATAGCTGAGGGTATCTGCTCCGCATCTCCTGCTCAACCTCCCAAGTAGCCTCCTCCACGGGTCGACCTCTCCACTGAACCTTAACCGATGCAATCTCCTTGGACCTCAATTTTCTCACCCGACGACCCAAAATAGCAATAGGCTCCACATCATAGGATAGATCACCATCAAGCTGGATGGTGCTGAAATCTAATACATGAGACGGATCTCCAATGTACTTCCGGAGCATAGACACATGAAATACCGGATGAACGCTGGATAAACTGGGTGGCAAGGCTAACTCATATGCCACCTCTCCAACTCTCCTGAGTATCTCAAAAGGACCAATATACCTGGGACTCAGCTTTCCTTTCCTTCCGAACCTCATGACACCCTTCATAGGTGAAATCTTCAACAACACTCTGTCACCAACCATGAACGACAACTCTCGAACTCTACGGTCCGCATAACTCTTCTGACGAGACTGTGCTGTACGAAGCCTCTCCTGTATCAACTTTGCTCTATCCAGAGCATCCTGGACTAACTCAGTCCCTATCAATCTAACCTCACCAGGCTCAAACCATCCCACGGGAGATCTACACCGTCTGCCATACAATGCCTCGTACGGGGCCATCTGAATGCTCGACTGGTAGCTGTTGTTGTAGGCAAACTCAGCAAGTGGTAAGAATTCATCCCACGAACCACCAAAATCAATCACACATGCCCGCAACATATCCTCCAGGATCTGAATAGTACGCTCAGACTGCCCGTCTGTCTGGGGGTGAAATGCTGTACTCAACTCAACCCTCGTACCCATCTCTCGCTGAAATGCTCTCCAAAACTGGGAAGTGAACTGAGTGCCTCTGTCAGATATAATAGACACTGGGACCCCATGCAACCTGACAATCTCCCGAATAAAGATCACTGCCAACCGCTCCGATGAGTAAGTAGTACTAACCGGGATGAAATGTGCGGACTTAGTCAGCCGATCAACAATCACCCATACAGAATCAAACTTCCTCGCTGTCCGAGGTAGCCCAGTAACAAAATCCATGGTGATCCTCTCCCATTTCCACTCGGGAATAACCATACGATGAAGAACACCGCCCGGTCTCTGATGCTCATATTTGACCTGCTGGCAATTAAGGCACTTAGCTACATGCCTAACAATATCCATCTTCATTCTCCTCCACCAGTAGTGCTGTCTCAAGTCTTGGTACATCTTTGCTGCACCTGGGTGAATAGAGTACCGCGAACTGTGCGCCTCTTCAAGTATCAACTCCCGCAAACCATCAACATTGGGCACACATATACGGCCCTGCATCCTCAAAACACCATCACTGTCGATAGTCACATCTCTAACATCATTATGCTGCACTCTGTCCTTAAGGACAAGCAAATGTGGGTCATCATACTGTCGCTCCCTGATGCGATCATATAAGGAAGATCGAGAAACAATACAAGCCAACACTCGACTCGGCTCCGAAATATCTAATCTCACTAGCCGATTGGCTAGGGCCTGAACATCATAAGCAAAAGGCCTCTCCCCAACTGGGATGAAAGCTAGGCTGCCCATGCTAACCGCCTTCCGACTCAAGGCATCGGCCACCACATTGGCCTTTCCCGGATGATACAAAATAGTGATATCATAGTCCTTAAGCAATTCCAACCACCTCCGCTGTCTCAAATTAAGGTCCTTCTATCTGAATAAGTGTTGAAGGCTGCGATGATCCGTGAACACCTCACAGGAGACACCATACAGGTAATGCCTCCAAATCTTCAAAGCATGAACTATGGGCTGCTAGCTCCAAATCATGAACAGGGTAGTTCTTCTCGTGGGGCTTCAATCGACGAGAAGCATAAGCAATGACCCTACCCTCCTGCATCAACACACAACCAATGCCCACTCCTGAGGCATCACAATAGACAGTATAAGAATCTGACGTTGTCGGTAGAATCAAGACTGGTGCTGTGGTCAGTGCTGTCTTGAGCTTCCGAAAGCTCTCCTCGCACTCCTCGGACCATAAGAAAGGAACACCCTTCCGAGTCAATCTAGTCAAGGGTGAAGCAATAGAAGAGAATCCCTGAACGAATCGGCGATAATACCCTGCCAATCCCAGAAAGCTACGGATCTCAGTAACTGAGGTCGGTCTGGGCCAACTCTGCACTGCCTCGACCTTCCTCGGATCTACCCGAATACCATCACAGGACACCACGTGCCCTAAGAATGCCACGGACTCAAGCCAGAACTCACATTTGGAGAACTTGGCATACAGCTTCTCCTCTCTCAACCTCTGCAACACAATACTCAAGTGCCGAGCATGCTCCTCCTGGCTACGAGAGTAGACAAGTATGTCATCAATGAATACGATCACAAATGAATCAAGATACGGCCCGAATACACTGTTCATCAGATGCATAAATGCTGCTGGGGCGTTGGTCAGCCCAAAAGACATCACAAGGAATTCATAGTGACCATATCTGGTCCGGAATGCAGTTTTCATAATGTCAGACTCTCTAATCTTCAGCTGATGGTAGCCTGAACGAAGATCAATCTTCGAGAACACCCTAGCTCCCTGGAGCTGATCAAATAAATCATCAATACGAGGAAGAGGATACTTATTCTTCACTGTTACTTTGTTTAGCTGCCTATAGTCAATACACATCCTCATAGATCCGTCCTTCTTCTTAACAAACAGGACCGGTGCACCCCACGGCGACACACTCGGCCAAATGAACCCCTTATCTAGGAGTTCCTGGAGCTGCTCCTTCAATTCCTTCAACTCAGCTGGTGCCATACGATATGGAGGAATAGAAATAGGCTGAGTGCCTGGCACCAAATCGATACCAAAATCAATATCCCTGTCCGGCGGCATGCCCGGCAGGTCTGAGGGAAACACATCAGGAAAGTCTCGCACAATGGGAACAGAATCAATACTGGGAGTCTGGGCCTCAACCTCCCGCACAAATGCTAAATAAGAGAGACATCCCTTCCCAACCATTCGTTGGGCTTTGAGGAAAGATATTACCCTGCTAGGTACATACTCAGTCGTGCCTCGCCACTCGATCCTCTGAATGCCCGGCATAGCCAAAGTGACTGTCTTAGCATGACAGTCCATAATAGCATGACATGGAGATAGCCAGTCCATGCCCAATATAACATCAAAATCAATCATGCTGAGAAGCAACAGGTCTACTCGGGTCTCCAGACCCCCAATAGTGACCAAACAGGACCGGTATACATGGTCCACAACAATAGTATCCCCAACCGGGGTAGATACATGCACTGGCAGCTCAAGACACCCTCGGGTCGTGCCCAAATGAGGTGCAAAATATGTAGACACATAAGAATAAGTAGAACCAGGATCGAACAATACTGAGGCATCTCTGTGGCAGACTGAAATAATACCTGTAATGACAGCATCAGAAGCAACGGCCTCAGATCGGCCCTGAAAAGCATAGCATCTAGCCCGTCCGCCTGATCGGCCTCCCCCTCGAGAGCGACCCCTAGCTGTCTGACCCTCACCCCTAACTGGCGGGGCGGGTGCTGAAGTAGAAGGACTAGATGACGAGGGCTGCCCCCCTCTGCTGATAAGATCTGGAAACAAGACGGGGACACTCCCTACGGTGGTGCCCAAACTCTCCGCACTCGTAGCAACTCCCCGGTGCTGGGTACTGAGACTGATAAGGACCTCTGGCGCTGGAATGGCCAGCTGATGAACTAGGCCAAGATGAACCCTGAGCGGATGGGGCCCGTGGAAGAACTCGAGCCGGCATGGCACCGAGAGCCGGCCGGCTCGGTGCGAACCCCGATAATCTCGTCTAGGAGACCATCCGCGACGATCCGAGCGTCTCGACCGCGAAGACCCGAAAGAGCGACCCCGGCTCCGCCGACTCGGCCTCCGGTCCGTGTGCCACCGGAACTAGCCGCTCCTCGAGGCCTCTTGGCCTCCCTCTCATCCCGCTCCCTCGCGACGATCCGTCTCAATGTCGCGAGCAATATCCACAGCATCCTCAAATGTACGACTCAAAACCCTCTCCCGAGTCATCGGAATACGAATGGGATAAATGAGGCCGTCCACGAAGCGCCCAATCCTCTCTCTGTCGGAATGAACCAACCACGGTGCATATCCGGACAACTCTGTAAACCTGATCTCATACTCTGACACTGACATGTCCCCCTGACGGAGACCCTCAAACTGCCTACGCATCTCCTCTCTCCGAGATCGAGGCACCCATTTCTCCAAGAACATAGTGGAGAACTCCGGCCATGATAGTGGTGTCACACCTCCCTTTTTACTACCCCGAACATGCGTAAGGTGGCCCCTGAAACTGAAAGGTAGTGAAAGATACCCCACTGGACTCCAATATCCCCGCCGTACGAAGCATCCGACGACACTTATCCAGAAAACCTCGGGCGTCCTCCCCGGAGCACTAATGAACACCGGAGGAGATAACCCGGTGAACCTCTCGAGACGACGCCGCTCATCGTTCGTCATGAGCCGGGACCCTCGTCCCCTCGAATCCGATCTCGTCGGCTAAACCGTAACCACGAGGCCGAACTCGGAGGGAGCCTCTCGGTGTCCGTATACCCCGCACCGCCGGCTCGGAGTGCGCATCGCGGGGGTCCGATGACCACCCCCGATCCCTCGATGCAGCTGCCGCAGTAGTAATCGAAACCGCCCGTGCTAGGCCGGTGCAGCATCGCTAGTATCCGAGCCGTGGTCTCCCGTAGACCCGAATAGCAATGGGCGGAGCCGGTGCCTCGATCCGGTGCCGCCGGCACCTCCGCAACCGGGGGCCGTGGGTCAGCCGGCGCCGCCTCGCCGCCCTAACTCCGTCTCGACCACGACCGCGTCCACGGCCTCTAGTAGGTGGTAGTGGTGGTCGTCCTCCACGTCCGGATGATCGAGTTCTCGCCATCCGCGAGAGAATAGAATGTCAAAGTTCAGTTCAAGTCAAAAGTACTCGCACGACAAGAATTCCAAGAATTGAAACTTTTCCTAAAAAGGTTTGCAGCCTCCCGAGGATAAGTACAGGCGTCCCCGCACCGATCCACGGGACTCTACCAACCGGCTCATGACTCGCGAGACCTATTAACCTAGGCTCTGATACCAACTTGTCACGACCCAAACCCTGGTCGTGATGGCGCCCAACACAATGCTAGGCAAGCCCGACCATATTATCCCTTTAACCAGCCAATTATTAAATAAATTAAACTTAAACAGTAGTTAGTCATAACAGGTGATAACCGAAACGTCAAAACATACAAAATACGGTCCCAAACATATCGTGGTGTCACGAGACTGAGCCTCTACAGAATAGCATCCTAATACAACCAAGTCTAGACAAATAGGAAATCAACAAGATGATAAAGAAGGAGAAAACAAGCTCTGCGGACGCTGGCAGCTACCTCGTAATCTCCGCAAAAGTAGACAAGGATCAGCAGCTACAATATCTCAACTGCTCTCGGGCACCTGTGGATCTGCACAGAAAGTGCAGGGGAGTGGGGTGAGTATATTTCAACTCAGTGAGTAACAATAATAAATATTAACTGAAAGTAAGAACTTCTGTGCTATCACTTAGCAGTCCTAAGGCAACCTTCACAAGTACGTCATCACTATAGTAGTACTCTAACCTCCAATTTTCGTTTATCTCTACAAGATTCCACACTGAACTAGCCCTCGCTCGTACCCCTACGGTGTACGGCCATCTCAACATATAAGGACACATACTTATGTCTATAATATATAAGTATTTAAGTAAATAGTAGGGTATGATTAAGTATAATGCTGCGGCGTGCAGCCCGCTCCCATACATATACCGCTGCGGCGCGCAGCCCGCTCCATTTTTACGTCGACGGCGCTCACTGGGGGTGTATACAGACTTCGGAGGGGCTCCCTAGGCCCAAGCGCTATGGTGCTATGACGTGCAGTCAGGTCCACCATATATCACTGCGGCGTGCAGTCCGATCCAATATATATATATATACATTTATAATTATACTGCTGCGGCGTGCAGCCCGATCCCATAATATACCAGCGCTCACTGGAATGTGTGCAGACTCAGACTCCGAAGGGGCTCCTACAGCCCAAGCGCAATAATACTGCGGCGTGCAGTCCGTCTCACATGTATATTACATGTATATTACATGTACATTACTGCGGCGTGCGGTCCGATCCAATATAGGTATCTATATACATAATACCTCATAATGGGTCCTCGACCCTATCCCAGTCAGTATGCACTTGGCCTCTCAGGCCCAATATAATATATCACAATGGGTCCTTGACCCTGTCTCAGCTAATATAGACTTGGCCTTTCAGGCCCAATATAACATCTCATAGTGGGTCCTTGACCCTATCTCATCTCAATCGGTATAAACTTGGCCTTTCAGGCCCACTCAGCTAGAACAGGGAATTCCACCCTAGATAATCTCTCTCAATGTACACATCTAGTACAGGCTCATATTATGCTATACAGCTAGAGCTATGGCTGAGTGTATATTTCCAACACGATATAAAGGTCACCTAGCTCTATAGGTTCCCTAATGCTCTACAGATCGGCACAAGGCCCCAAACATGGCTATCAGCCCAATTGTACAGTTATAACCTCATTAACAGTTGTACAACACAGTATTCTATTAGCCGGGAAGGACTAAGTCCGAACCCCCAATCACAATGTCACCACGTCCGTCATAGAACGCGTGTCTCATCTCAATATAGCACCGTGAAGTGCTAGTACGGGGTTTCAAACCCTCAGTGCATTGTTTACTACTACCACTCACCTCGAACCGGTAGAAGCTTCAATCCGCCTTGCGCTTGCCTCGCAAATCAATCTCCTCGGATGCCAAATCTGCTCAAAATCATAGAGAATGCATCAATATACGCTAATTTCACGAAAATCATTCGAAATACCCCAATTTATATCAAAACCCACAAGTTGTCAAAACCCGACTTTTGGTACACTTGTCGAAAAATTACAAAAATCACATATTCGGAATCCTCATCTCGATACGAGTCTAGGCATATAAAATTTACCAAAATCGGACTTCATTTGCCCACTCAAATCAGTGTTTTTCTTAAATTTAGGCCTAGGGCTCAAACCCACCCTAAATCTTCCATTTACAGGGATTTAACCAAGGATTTCATGCTAAAATGATGTAATTAAGCCACAAAACTTACCTCCAACGAATCCCCGATGAATTACCAGCAATTCCCGTGAGTTTCTCCTCTTGGAACTCAAAAATGGGGTTTTGGGTTAATGAACCCGCGACCTCTCTGTTCTGTGATTTAATTCACTGCCAGAACAATCTCTTCTATGCGATCGCAATGACCCTATGCGATCGCATAGAGTTAAATTTCCTGCCAATTTTCCCCTTCTATGTGATCGCAATGCACTCCCGCGATCGCATAGCACAACCTTCCAGGCCTCATCTTTTCTTCTCTGCGATCGCAACACTGGCTATGCGATCGCAATGCACAGTCCGACAAACCTATGCGATCGCACCCCTTGCTATGCGATCGCATAGCACATTTTGCTCACCCCTCCAATCTCTTCTATGCGATCGCACAAATGACCCTGCGATCGCAGAGCGCCAGATTCCATACCTATGCGATCGCATCCCCTGTTACGCGATCGCATAGAACAACTCTGGGGCTCACCTCCATCCTTCTATGCGATCGCATCTACCCTATGCGATCGCATAGAGCATCCGCCTGCAACAAAACCAGCAGCCAACAGCAGTTCAAAAATAGAAGAAATGGTCCGGTTTGGACCCCCGAAATCAACCCGAGGCCCCCGGGACCCCAACGAAAACCACCAACATACTCCAAAACACGATACGAACTTGTTCCAATCATGAAAACACCATCCTAAACATCAAAATCCCCAATTACTCACGGATTCAAGCCTAAATTTCTTAAAACTTTCCGAATTACACATTCGATGAAAAACCCGACCAAACGACGTCCGAATGACCTGAAATTTTGCAGGCACATCCAAAATCACCTAACGGAGCTACTGCAACCGTCGGAATTCCATTCCGACTCCCGGATCAAAATCTCACCTACCGTTCGGATTTCGCCAAAATTCAACCTTAGCCAATTCAAGCCTATTTCTACACCGGGCCTCCAAATTCAATTCCGATCGCTCCCCTAAGTCATAAATCACCTTTCGGAACTAACCGAATCATCAGAATCCGATTCCGAGCCCTCTAGCTAAATAGTCAACTCCGGTTGACTTTCCTTATTCAAGCTTCCTCCAAAAAGGCTATATGCCTCATTTCCAATTTAATTTCACTCCTAACTCCCCCGATAGATTCTAACACTTATATAAAAGCATGAATTATGTAATTACAACATAACGGGGTGGTAATTCCCGTGACGACGGGCCGGGTCGTCACATGAATACAAAAGGATATACATATATATATCAAGCCCAAGCACACCAGGCCCAAAATAAGCATGGTCTGCCCAGACTCATGACCAAACGACGTCGTACCAGTACAACAAATCTCAACCGTTGATGATTTGAATCAAACAGATCAGATGAGGCGGTTACTTCATAAATCAAGCGACGTCGTGTATGTAATTAATCCAGGCCATTCAATGCAGTTGATGAAATAAATTAGATTATGTCTCATTCAGGCCAAACGACGTAGTATAGATGAAAGAATCACAGCCATCCAAACATATAATCTAACGGACCTAAGGAGATCATTCACTTAAACGAACGACACCGTTTCAAAGGCAAAAGATCATGGCCGTTGATCTTGATTAATCCGATGGCCAGGAATCCACGAGACATGACTGGTATATATTACCAGTCTCCTATTCAATTTCATATCATCACACCCATATACAAACCTGTAAAAACCCTAGCCGCCTCAGACACCTCTCTTCTTCTTCCTCTGGTCTCGCATGGAGACTTGCCAGCAAACATGCCTCATCCACCTGCTCCGGCTCCGGCGAGCCTCAAACACCCCATCCCTCATCCACAAACTTTTCAAACCACCATAAAACCCCACCAAAACTAAAAGACTCCCCTATTCTTGAAACTCCGATCGCCGGAACCCTAGGCGGCGACCTCACCAAGTATGAACCAGGGTCCAAAATTAACACCCTAAGACCACTTTGAGGTGATCTATTACCCAATATGGGTGGTTAACCTCGAATATCTCTTGAACATATCGAATATAAGAAAAACACTCACCGGAACCCTACTCCGGCGAGTACCCCAAAATAACCCTACCCCAAAATACCATAGCAAGCCTCCAGACCACCCCCATATACACCAAAATCAAATCAAAAGCCTTATTAGGAAAAATCCAGCATTCAGAAGACCAAAAGTCTTTAGAGTTCTGAAGATCTATAAAAATAAAGAAAGAAGAAAGATAGAAATAAAAGAAAGAAAGAAAAGAAAAGGGAAAGAAAAGCCCGAAAAAAGCTAAGTTCCCATCTCTATTTCTATTCTTGTTTGCTGTTCTGAAAAATGTTTTCTTGGCATGTCTATTATATTTTTATGAACTTGTCTCTTCTGCATGCTTAAAGAATAAGAATCTATCTTTATTTGTGTGAATCTTACGCATGCCTAAGTCTGCTAAAGTGTTCTTAGGGGTTTTGGTGTTAACCACGCATGAATCATGTGTTAATAAGTTTGTTTTATGTGTTTGTTCATTATGCTCTGTTCAAGATTGAGTTTTGGTTAGTTGGAATTCAACCATTATCAAGCTTCTCCTTTGAGTTCGGATTAATTGAACTTTAATTCGTGATTAAGGCTATATGTGCAAAATAACATTAAACTGGCTATATTTGTAACTTGATTCATATGTGAGTTCATTCTGAATCTTTGGATGCTTTTTGTGATTTGGGTCATGAGTGTAAAGGTTTTGTGGCTACTTCTGAAAGTTAAGTCTGTTTGTTGAGTGATTATGCTAATTAATTAGATGTACTTCTATTAAGTGGCTATGTTAATTAAGTGGCTAATAATAAAAGGGGTGGGGTCTAAACTGGCTAAGACTTAAAATATTTCTAAGTAGGGGTTACTTATTAAATAACTCTTAACCCTAGTTCTGCTAGACCTTAGGCAGGTCGGGTAATTTGGAATAAATACAAAGGGTATAAAAGAAATAGTAAATGGAATTACTGAGGATTAAATAGAGCCTATAAGGCTAAAAGTGACTTTAGTGCCTTGTATTTCTACAATTACTTATAAAATAAAGGGCAAACTGGGCAGAATAAAAAAGGCATTTGTGTAACAAACCTTAGCAAGTGAGGGTAATTAGGTAAAACACACCTAAAAGAACCCTATAGAATTGCCTAGAACCTTCTAACAAGGGTTCTAAGGCATTTCTCCACAATCTTAATAGACTACACTGTAATAATTGAAAAGAAGAAGGGGAGGAAACAAAATTAACTTATTTGAAATTCCCCCCAATTCCCCCCTTAAATAATTCTATAAATAGGCTGTTAGTGAGCCTGAAAAAGGGGTTCTGCATTCAAAAGGTTCCAAATCTTTGAGAAATAGGGGTTCGAAAATTTGAATTTCACACATTATAATTTTGCATTCAATTATGAAATATAACTAAAGGATATAGAAGCTGAATAACTTGGGTGCTGATATGGGGATTTCTGTGGGGTCTACTCTTTATCAATTCATCTTGACTTTGCTGAATTCCTTGGATCTATTTGGGTTGATTTGCTGGATTCTATATTTGGGATTTGGTTAGCTGTTTTACTGTGATCAACTTGTCTCGTTGCTGTTGCTGTATTGCTGCTATTAGTTGCTAACTATTCTTCTTCTCCAAAGCCCTAGACTCATTGATTTGTTTTGAATCAGGTACAATTCTGCTTCCTGAAGATGTAATTGACATTATGACGAAGGAATGAAGTTAAATTGATTTTCAATGAAGATTATTTTTGTTTCCTCTTTTTAGTTGTATTTATAATTCATAGAATCATTGTAATTCATTAGGAATGTTGTAATTATTAATAGCTGTATGAGGTCGATATAGATTAGATTAGAGTAGATAATAGGGTAGCTAAATGTAAATCAGTAATTAGGTATGGCTTATCACCTAATTAAAACACTTAAACGGGATAATAAAGTTAATACACTTAGGTAAATAAATATGATTCTGAAATTGGACGTATAAACTGGTATCTAGCTATTCCTGCTAGTTAAACTTTGAATTTGGATCAACATAATTAAAAGGAAATGAGTGGTTTAAGTTTAAACTGTATTATTGTCTAGCTTCACTTAAAAAATGACTTATCTATAGATTAGTTTTAGATTTTTGTAATTGTTAATAACACAAGCATATTCAGTTAACGTTTCAACACTATATTCCTTTAATTAAATTAGGTGACAAAATAAGTCTTGCAACTAGTATCATAATAATTACTCGAGTATCTGGAATAATAGTACTAATACAAATTTTTTGTTTTAGAATGTTCAATTAGCTATTAGGATATGAAATTAGTAGTGATTAAGATGTAATTCGATACCTTTTGAAATAATATGATTTTTACTAACTTTCTCTGTCATTCGAAAAACATTTGCTTAAATACTGTTTTGAAGTTGCAAGCCTGTTCTCTATTTCGTCCACTTACTCTTGGCCTAGTCATGAATATAGGCCCAGGTTTGATTAACGTAATATCTGAGTTCTCAAATAAAGACAATAGTACATATTGGGCTACAGATGCCCATTCGTTCTTAGTAATGGATTGTTAAAGTAGTCCAAAGTCCAGGCCCAATAATAAATAAATGGCTTGGACCCTGATATCATAGTCTAAAAATAACACAAAAACAAGATATAAATTAGGAAGAAAAAACAAAAATAGAAAAACATAGTATATGACTAAGTTTAGACTTTAAAAAATAAGGGATGAGCCTCATCTCGAAGATGAAAAGATACACGGGGCCCCCAAATGGATTTCAATGTAAAGTATTAGACTCGGAAGGTCCGTTTAGCAAAATTCACGGTCTTTCCTAAAGTTAATAAGACGTAAACGTTAGAGGCGCGATTAAAAATTACATTCCTAATACGGGTGCACATTTTATATGAGCCAAATCTCAAATCTCGGCGAAGCTGAAATGCATTAAAGTCACAGGCGTATTGGTTGCAGTGTGACTTGAAATGTGTTTTCGTGATGTTGCAAGTCTTTTAAAAAAATAACAAAGTGGGACATTAAAACACTTGTAAAATTGAAGCATATAAAGAAATCATATAAGACAAATACAGCAGTTGAGCGACCGTGCTAGAACCACGGAATCCGGGAGTGCCTAGCACCTTCTCCTGGGTTAACAAAATTCCTTTTCCGAATTTCTAGTTTCGTGGGCTGTTAAAACAGAGTCATAATTTCCTCGGATTTGGGATTAAACCGATGACTTGGGACACCATTATCTTCCTAAGTGGAGACTCTGAAATTTAAATAAATCTCGTTCCGATTGTCCTTAAAGTGGAAAAACTCCTTCCCTGTAGTTATTATTATATCCCTTCTTGGGGTATATTAGTAAATAGCGGGATATACTTATTTAAAAAGTAGTAAAAAAGGGAGGTATGACAGCTCTGGCGACTCTACTGGGGATAAGCAACCCAGAACTTCGGTTCATGGTTTCCAAATTTGATCTCGATTACATTGCTATTTTGATATTATTTGATTTCATTATATGCTTTGATCAATGTGCTACATGTTTACCGCTTTAATATTACGTGAATTGTGTATATAAAATTATGCCGAAAACCCTTTTCTTCTTACCTCCGGGGATGTGCTTACTGGTTGAGACTCCCCTTTCTGTTAAGTCAATACCCAATAAGAAAAAATAGAGGCCGGAAAAGTTACAAAGTCGGACGATCCCGCGGGTCCCCGGTACGAGTCCCCTCCTCGATCCGAGTTGTCCACTTGGGTACACAGTCTAGTATCATGAAAAATCAAGATATTGAGCCTAGATTTAGGACGTTTATTTGCATCATATCTGACTTAGGGGAATCAACACAGGGGTTGGGTCCGTATAGGACAGGTGATCCGGATATCAAAGACCGATCATGATTATATGTTGCATTTATTTGTCCTAGATTATTATGCTGACCGGTTAAAATCCTGAAAACAAAAAGAGAGAAATTTTAGAATAGAAAATACCGAAATATTGATGAAACGCTGTCGAAATTTTGAAAAGAAAATTTTAAAATAGGTGGAACAATTTTTGTTGAAATAATTGGTCATAAAACAATTTGACTAAACTATGCAGGTTTTATTCTCACCACTAGGCGAGATACGTAGGCAACCCGTGACGGGTCCAACCGCCCATTTTCAAAAATAACCAAAAAATGTCGAATTTTAGTTTTCAATAAAATCAAAGTGACGCTATTTTTGAAAATAGCTGAATGTTCCGAAAGGACGCCGGAAGGCTGTTTGTGCAAAAATGGCCACTTTGAACTCATTTCTTTTTCTTTTTCAATAATTGTCACGACCCTAGTTCACCAGTTTGTGAACATGTCGTGATGGCACCCAGTCCCCACGACTAGGTAAGCCTAACACGTTGCGGAATATACAAGTTATAAATACTTAAATAAGAAACAACGGAAAAATAGCATAAAAGATATGTAATCCGTGCCGCTTGGCACATACATCCATCACACAATGAATAAAACACTACCAAGATCCGGAACCCCATGGTAACACATACTAAAAGAGAAAATACAACTGTGGCTCTATGTGTAAAGAGTATCTAACAACGAAATGAAGAAAAATGTCAACTAGTACTACTAGAATAGAAGGAAAGCCTCCGGATCCGCGGACGTAGCAGATCATACCTCGAGGTCTCCAGAAAAGCTGCGAAAATCACCTAGCACGAGCCTGCTCTGATGTACCTGGATCTGCACAACAAAAGTGTGCAGAAGAGTAGCATGAGTACACCACGGCGGTACTCAGTAAGTGCCAAGCCTAACCTCGATGGAGTAGTGACGAGGGAGGTCGGGGCCCTACTGAGAAACAATAATATAATGATGATAACAAAATAAACAGTTTAAATGATATAATTTCCGAATTAACAACAACAAGATGATTACCGCAACTGTCTACAATTAAGCTAACAACAAATAACCAACTCAATAAAACAAATCCAGGACCTGTGGGAATTGAACCCTAGGAAAGATGGAAATATTGACATCCTAGGAAAGATGGAAATATTGACATTAGAGCCACCGGAATCCCCAGTAGTCTCCTTGTGTAAGACAATAGTACGTTGGCACCAATGATAGTGGCTGATATCTTCCGTGCTCTCACAGCCTGCAAAGCAGGACAAGATTTCTTCGAGGGGTGTAATTTACTTCTTCAAATGTGGATGATAGAACATTTATGCTGCCACCCTCAGTTTTCAAGCTATGGATCGTCTGAAAAGACATGTGTTGAAGAATTCTATGTGAGGACAAAAGAGGCCAAGTTGCCAGAAGGATCAAAAGGTTGGATCACATATTTGAGATCAGTGACTGCTAGCCAGATAGATTGGCATATGGATGGTTGCCCCTCAACAATGTTATATATATGCCAGCAGTAGGGTCGTATTTCCTGTTAATGGGTCTCAAGAGCATCCAACCTTATGCGCTGTACTGGTTAATAAGGCAACTCGGAAGATATCAGGTTGTGCCGAAAGATGGACCTCAACCTTCAAGCAATAGAAATCAGTCCCGATGGGCAATTCCCGGAAGCAAAACTTCGGCAAATTTGTAATGAATGCAAATGTCCGAGAATAGACACTTGTGCGACAGATCGGGCTAGAGGAGAAGTATCACCGGGATATTCTGTATGCTACTGCAGAGATGTTGAGCATGAGTGACCGATGAAGAGGCCTCATATTCAAGAGTTTTCCGAGCACTCTAAGGATCAAAAAGATTGGATGGCCAAGGAAAATGAATATCGAGCCAGAATCAGCATGTTAGAAAAACAATTCCAGGACCTCAAATTCGAAAGCAGCCTACAAGCAGCAGCCGATAAGGGTGAAAAGAAACTGCTGAGAAAAGAAAATGAATCTTTGAAGGCTCAAATTGTGAAAATGAGAACAACTACCGAAACCCTAGTTCAACTTGCCCGGGATGAGAAGCTTATTGAAAATGTGCGGCGCAAGGTGAATGACTATAGCTTTGATCTAGATAGAGCTGAGAAGTAATTAGTTGGGGTTCAGAAACAATTGGCCAAGAAGGCCGAAGAAAGAACTCGGATGGTTTGACAGTTAAAGGATGAACATAATGTTGAAGTAGCCCGATTGAGGAAGAAGATCATCATAGCCGAGGTCAAAAGTAGTAAACAAACCAAAGAATTTGATGTAGAGAGAACATTTCTACATGGCCATGGTTCGGTTAAAATTGGAGCTACAAAAACATCAAAAGAAGAACCAATGAACCTTAGATTCTCGTGCCGAACAGATTAGTAGGTTGCTTCAAGAAAATGGGGTCATCAGGGAAAGAATTGTCAACATTGCTCAATACATCACGCGAAAATGCCAACAGTGCGAGGATATGTCTCAGTTAACATTTACCTCTGCAGCAATGATCTTTGTGAAACAAGTAATAACCGACCTGGACAAACTCCAAAGGGGATTAGCATATAGGCCCATGGTTAGACCAAACGATGTGTCGCGGGCACTAGGAGCTTTAATGTATTCATAGGGCATGCATTTTTGTATTTGTATTTTCCTGCATTTTAAAAGTTGTAGTGCAACATCATTTGTAATCGTTGTTTGAATATCAATGAAAATTCAAAAGAAATTGCCATTATTTTTCTCTTATATGTGCAAATTGCTTGAGCAATAGGCAAACATATAGGATCGAAAAACAAAAAAAAAAAGTGAGAGGAAAGAAAAAGGGAAAAGAAGAAAAAGAAACAACGAAAGCAATGAAATAATGAAAGGAAACAAAAGAAAAAGTGGTAAAAGAAAATTGGCGGGTCAAAAAGAAGAATAATGCCGGGATGATACATAATTACTAGGGAAAAGTTGTGTTTTTAAAACTTGTGATATTTATCCATTATGATCTAACTATTAACAAGTTTTTGTTGTTGATAAGTATCAGATAAAACAGTTAGCAACTGGTATTCTGGTACATCACAACTACAACACTCGTTCTAAAAGCATGACAAAAGCGGTAACCTAAGAAATTGAACCTACAATCATGGATCCCGTGCAAGAGGAGAAAGTTATAGATATAACTAGCATGAAGGAGAGATGTATAAGTTGAAACAACAGATGTCAGAAATGTACCAGGCTTGGTCAATGGGGCAACCCTTACCTTCCTACCCATCTAACCCCACATATATTCCTCCCTCAAATCCGAACCTGGAACCACCCACCATGAACTCATCTTCCACATATCCCGCCTACCCGCACTATTACGCCACTACATCACAAGTACCACCACCCCTGCCTAAACAAGTTCCACCATCACCACCCTAGGTCGCTCTTGTGTATGTGGCACCACCACCATCACTTTACATAAATCCTCTAGCGAGCATGTATTTCATGTCCAGGATAATCATTACTATCCTCCAGAACCCACTTTCAGGCAACATGATTCATACACCCCACTCATCGACATGATTGATAAGGAGAAACCTGCTAGAAACCCTGAACAAGGGGAGATAGCCTGAAAAATGAAGAGCCTTGAGCAGTCATTTCGCAATATGCACGGTCTAGGAGGCCAAGCTAGTTTGGCATACAAGGTTTTATGTTTGTTTCCTGAGGTACAACTACCTACTGGGTTTAAATTTCCAAAATTCGACATGTATGATGGCCATGGTGATCCAGTGGCCCATCTCATAGGATATTACAGTAAAATGCATGGAGCTGGAGGAAAGGATGAACTACTTATGGCCTACTTCAGTAAAAGCCTCAGTGGCTCGGCATTAGAATGGTACACTCGTCAAGATCATACCCGATGGTTCATTTGGGATGATTTAGCTCAATCATTTGCAAACCATTTCCAATATAATCTGGAATTATCCCTGATAGATTGTCATTGACTAAGATTGGAAATAAGCCCGGAGAAAGTTTTTGGGAGTATGATTTCAGGTGGAGGGAACATGCGGCACATGTGGATCCACCAATGAAAGAATGAGAAATGGTAGATTGTTTCTTACAAGCTTTGGAGTCGACATACTACGGTCATTTGGTGTCTGCGATTGGAAAAATCTTTAACGAGGTAGTAAAGATGGGGAGTTTTGTGGATGAAGGTCTGAAGATGAATAAGATTATGAGCTACTCGGCCATCAAGGTGACAAACCAAGCAATACGGACAGGAACAAAAGGGTTGGATTGGAAAGAAGAAGAAGGAAGAAGTGGATGGTCCCGGGGCCCCAACCCATATCATCATCAACCTCGCCCATACCAACCATATCCACCAGCACCATATAATCCACCTCCATAATATTATCCTCTAACCAGTCCATAATTTTCTATTCAGCATGCTCAACCTTACCCACCGCCTCCACCTTCATGGCGTACCCCAGCTCCTTAAAATGTCTACCATGCACAAAATGCCTATCCACCATAAAAAATCTATAGAAATCCAAACCGACCCAACTTACGTCCTGACCCTGAAGTGGAAGGTGATAAGGCTCAAAGGAAAAGAACATTCACCCCTCTGGGAGAATCATATACCAGTCTCTTTCACCGATTGAGAGAACTAGGGATGCTAAACCCCATTGAACCTAAAATTCCCAACCCTCCACCCTGAAATTTAGACCAATCTGTCCGTTGTGAATACTGTTCAGAGGCACTAGGACATGACGCGGAGAAGTATTGGCACCTAAAGTCTGTAATACAAGAACTCATTGACTCCAGGAGAATTGAGGTGCAAGCTCCAGAGACTCCCAACATAATGCAAAATCCTTTGCCAGCGCATCATGACACACATATGATAGAGCTAGTACTGGGAGAAAGCTGCAGAAAACATTCTCAGACGGTGATGGCGATTAAAGCAATCAACAAGGTCGAGGAGAAAGTTGAAAGTGAGAAAGTGTCAATGGAGTCATCAGCAAAACAGCCATCGGTGATGATTGAGCCTGAGTCAGTAAAAGTGATAGTACTTAAGGTGAAGCCCTTGCTGACTGTGAATGGGGCTTATATAGAGCCAGTGGTTATCAAACCAGTTTTTCAGATGCCAATTGTGAATACCAAGGCTGTACCTTGGAATTATGATAAGGTAACTGTGATGTATAAAGGGAAAGAAGTTAAGGGGGAAATTTGTGAAACTCACGGTCTGACCCGCTCTGGGTGATGTTTTGCCCCTGATGATTTGAGAAAGGCAAAAGTGGTGAAAGAAAATCCAGCTTACGTGAAGAAAGCAGTCACCGAGGAAGAAGCTAAGGAATTTCTAAAGAAGATGAAAACTCAAGATTACTTCATAGTTGAGCAATTGAGGAAGACGCCCGTGCAAATATCGTTGTTATCCCTGTTAATTCATTCTGATGAACATAGAAAGGCGTTGATGAAAATTCTAAATGAAGCCCACGTACCAGAGAAAATCTTGGTATGTCATCTGGAGAAAATCACAAACAAGATCTTTGAGACAAATAAGATAACATTTTCGGACAGTGAGCTACCGCTAGAAGGGATGGAGCATAATAAAGCACTATACCTCACAGTAAAATGTGAAGAATCTATAATAACTCATGTTTTGGTGGACAACGGATCAAGCGCCAATATATGTCCTTTGGAAACTCTAAGGAAGCTAAAAGTTAATCATGAGAGGATTCACCGAAACAGTGTATGTGTAAGGTGTTTTGATGGAGGCGGAAAGAACACCGTGGGGGATATCATACTAGAGCTTGCTATCAGACCAGTGGATTTCACAATGGAGTTTCAAGTGCTGGATATCGCTGTATTAAACAACCTTTTATTAGGACGTCCATGGATCCACACTGCGAAAGCAGTACCATGTTCTTTACATCAAATGGTAAAATTTGAGTGGGAGCAGCAGGAAATAATAAGGCACGGGGAAGACGATGTTTGTAATGTTATTACACTATTTGAGGAAGTTGAAGGAGATAAAGGTCTGTGGGTGTATCAAGTAATTGACACCGTGACCGTGAAGAAAATATCTGAAGGAGAAAATATGCCAGTACCCATGGTGGCCCCTGCAGTGGTCATGGTCGCCAAAGAGATGATAAAGAATGGGTTTTTTCCAGGAAATGGTTTAGGAGTTACCTTGCAGGGTATAACACAGCCAATTCACCTTCTAGGCAGTACTGATACTTTTTGCTTGGGTTTCAAACCAACTATTGCTGATATACAGAGAGCTAAGAAATTGAAAAATAAAGGATGGTCCCTCCCCAAACCTATCCCAAAGTTGTCCAACTCCTTTGTCAAGCTTGGTAAACAGAGGCGTTTGGCAATTATCATGCCAAACAATGCAGAGATAAAACCGGATGAAGAGCTTTTGGCAAGATTTGAAAGGTTATTTGAACACGTGAATGTGACGGAGACGGGTGAAGGAACGAGCAAAATGGATGTTCAACTTGTTGGACCCTACACTATGCTAAATAACTGGGAAGCTACTCCTCTTCCGATCAGGAGGGAGTTGTGGTAGTTAGCTTTTAATATTTCATTCCCAAAACTGTCTTTTTTTAAAATTGTAATCCCATATCCCGTCAAGTCAAATGTATCCAACTCTTGTTACCTTTCAAAATTCAATGAAATGCAATTTCTTTTCTTCCTCCATTTTTGCCTTATTTTATTTTTCTTCTTTTGTACAGTTCAATATTCGCTGATTCTAATGATATGTCATGCATGATGGATTTCCGGTCCAGTCTTGATAATCGGATAGTTATACATGAAACGAAAATGAACATGAAGTGGAATATGAGAATGAGGAAGTATTGGAGGAAATTAGTAAACACTTGAGCCATTATGAAGAAAAACCCAAACCAAACTTAAATGAGACAGAGTCTATTAATTTGGGAAGTGAGGAGAATGTCCGAGAAACAAAGATTAGTTTGCATTTAGAGATTTCACTCAGAGAAGATTTGATTAGGTTGTTCATGAGTACAAGGACATATTCGCTTGGTCTTATGATGACATGCCCGGGCTCAGTACTAACCTGGTGGTACATAAATTGCCCATCTATCTAGAATGCCTGCCGGTTAAGCAAACATTAAGGAAGTTTAAAACGGACATGAGTGTAAAAATAAAAGAAAAAGTCAACAAGCAATTCGAGGCGAAGGTTATACGGGTCACTAAATATCCCACCTGGTTAGCCAATGTCGTGCCTGTTCCAAAGAAAGACGGAAAAACCAGGGTGTGTGTTGATTATCGAGACCTCAATAAAGCTAGTCCAAAGGATGACTTTCCATTGCCAAATATCCATATATTGATCAACAATTGCGCCAAACATGAAATTGGTTCTTTTGTGGATTGTTATGAGGGTTATCATCAGATCCTGATGGACGAAGAAGATGCAGAAAAAACAGCCTTTATCACGCCTTAGGGGAGATATTGCTACAGAGTGACGTCGTTTGGGTTGAAGAATGCCGGAGCTACATATATGGGGGCAATTACCACTATGTTTCATGACATGATACATCGAGAGATTGAAGTATATGTGGATGATGTTATTATTAAATCCAAAAAGCAATGTGACCATGTCAAGGATCTAAAAAAGTTTTTCCAGAGGCCCCGAAGATATAATCTCAAGCTCAATCCAGCAAAATGTGCTTTTGGAGTGCCATCAGGAAAGTTATTGGGATTCATAGTAAGCCGGCGTGGCATTGAATTAGACCCGCCAAAGATAATAGCGATCCAGAACCATCCTCCACCGAAGAAGAAGAAAGATGTGATGAGTTTATTGGGCAGGTTGAATTATATTAGCAGATTTATTGCTCAGTTAACATCAACATGTGAGCCCATTTTCAAATTATTGAAGAAAGATGCTGCGGTGAATTGGACTGATGAGTGTCAAGATGCATTTGACAAAATTGAGGAATATTTGGCCAATCCTTCTGTATTGGATCCTCCAGAACCTGGAAGGCCCTTGATTCTTTATCTGACTGTATTGGATAATTCATTTGGTTGTGTACTGGGGCAGCACGATGAAACAGGGAAGAAAGAGCAAGCAATATATTACCTTAGTAAGAAGTTCATATCCTATGAGGTAAAATACACTCAATTGGAGAGAACATGTTGTGCTTTAACATGGGTTGTGCAGAAGTTAAAACATTACTTGTCGGCTTATACTACTTATTTGATATCTCGGTTGGACCCGCTGAAGTATATATTCTAGAAGCCTATGCCCATAGGAAGGCTCGCTAAATGGCAAATTCTACTTATAGAGTTTGATATCATTTATGTAACTCGCACTGCAATGAAGACACAAGCAGTCGCTGGCCATTTGGCAGAAAATCTGGTCGATGATGAGTATGAACCATTAAAGACATATTTTCCTGATGAGGAGATAATGAATATTGAATAAGTGGAACACGATGACAAACCAGGCTGGAGAATGTATTTTGATGGGGCCGTCAACAGTAAAGGGGTCGGAATCGGAGCAGTACTCATTTCAGAAATGGGTTAGCATTATCCTATTACCGCTCAGCTCCAGTTTTTCTGTACTAATAATATGGCCGAGTATGAAGCATGTACATTGGGATTGAGAATGGCAATAGACATAGGTGATCAAGAGATTTTGGTCATGGGTGACTCGGATCTCTTGATACATCAGATTCAAAGAGAATGGAAGACTAGGGATTTGAAACATATACCTTATCGACAGTGTGTGCATGAACTATCTCAGAGGTTTCAATCCATAGAGTTCAAGCAAATCCCTAGAATGCACAATGAAGTAGCAGATGCCTTAGCCACTTTATCGTCCATGCTGCACCATCCGGACAAAGCCTATATAGATCCACTACAGACACAATTTGGTGATCAAAATGCTTATTGTTTCATCGTGGAAGAAGAACTTGATTGTGAGCCGTGTAATCATGATATTAAAGAATATTTGAGAATAGGAATGTACCCAGCACAAGCCACGAGAGACCAGAAAAGGGCTATAAGGCGACTAGCAAATGGATTTTTCTTCAGCGGAGGAGTTGTATACAAAAGAACCCCAGATTTGGGTCTACTGAGATGTATAGATGCACAGCAAGCTGACACAATCATGGTTGAAATACATGCGGAAGCTTGCGGACCTCATATGAGTGGACACATTTTGGCCAAGAAAATACTAAGAGCAGGATACTATTGGCTCACCATGGAGCGTGATTGCATTAGATATGCAAGGAAATGCCATCAATGTCAGATACACAGAGATTTGATTCACTCCCCACCCTATGAGTTGCATACAATGTCAGCACCGTGGCCATTCATCGCTTGGGGCATGGATGTCATCGGCCCAATAGAGCCCGCAACATCTAATGGGCACATGTTTATCTTGGTAGCAATTGATTATTTCACTAAATGGGTGGAGGTGAAGACATTTAAAGCACTGACAAAGAAGGCGGTAGTGGATTTTGTGCATACAAATATTATTTGTCGCTTTGGAATTCCTAAGGTAATTATCACAGACAATGGAGCAAATATTAACAGTCACCTCATGGCAGAGGCACGTGAAAGGTTCAAAATCCTGCACCGAAACTCTACACCTTATCGGCCTAAAGTAAATGGAGCAGTTGAGGCTGTGAATAAGAATATTAAGAAGATTCTCAGGAAGATGGTGGAAGAGTCAAGACAGTTGCATGAAAAACTACCATTTGCTCTCATGGGTTATCGTACAACTGTACGTACTTCAATTGGCGCAACCCCTTATTCGTTGGTGTATGGAAAGGAGGCAGTCATACCTGCAGAAATTGAAATACCTTCCCTTCAGATCATAGCCAAGGCTGAAATTGACGATGATGAATGGGTAAAAGCTAGGCTAGAACAATTGAGCTTGATCGATGAGAAAAGGCTAGCAGCAGTCTGTCATAGACAGTTATATCGGCGGAGGATGGCTAGAGCATAAATCAAGAAATTACGTTCATGCAAATTTGAAGTTGGACAGTTGGTGCTAAGACGTATTTTACCACACTGGGCCGAAGCAAAAGGAAAGTTTGCAACTAATTGGCATGGGCCATTCATGGTATCCCAGGTATTGTCCAACAGAGCTTTATATTTAACAAATGTTGTAGAAAAATGTGTAGAGATTGTTATCAACTCAGATGCTGTAAAAAGATACTATGTATGATTCCTTTTTTCATATGTACAATTGTATTTGTCATAATTTTGAAATTGAAATGATGAAGGCATTTTATTCTCTATACAAACACTTTACCCATTGCTACCCCTTTTGAGCCTTATTGCATTATTCTTTCATATCCCTCTCTCGGAATTAATTATGGACACGAAAATGAAAAGAAAATAAAAAGAGAATGAAGAAAAATGAAAATGAAGAAAAATGAAAGAAAATGATGATGAAAAGAAAAGAAAAAAAAAGAAAAAAAGAAAAAATATATACAAAAGAAAAATAGAGAAAAAGTCAAATGACAAACGATCTTATGTTCCGAACTACGTTTTGACTTGATCCCGAAAGGATACGTAGGTAGCCTCAATGAGGTTCAGTCATGATAGAAATAAAATCCAAGATTCCCCCAAATATTGAAACTGGGGCAGAAATTTTATTTTATGATTCCGAGAGTTGTAAATATTTTGAACCCTCGATTAAATTTTGATCCTGTATACCTTTCTTTCTAAACCCATCGAAAAGCCACATTACAGTCCAAATAAAGACCTTCTGATTAATTTCAAGAAAATGATGATACAATAAGAATAAGGAGAAACATGTCATGGACAATACATGGAATTTTCGAAACAGAAAAAATAAAGAAAAATAAAATGAGAGAGTCTTATTGGTGAAAACACCAACGGGAACCATAAGGCGAATGTGAGATGAGAGAAAAATAAATGAGAGAGTCGTATTGGTGAAAACCTTTACAGGCACCATAAGGTGAATGTGAGATGAGAGAAAAATAAATGACAGAGTCTTATTGGTGAAAACATTCACAGGCACCACAAGGCGAAAGTGAGGAATATTCTGATGAAAGGGGGAAACCTCAAAATAAGAAAGGTTTGGGTTGAAGGAAAGATGAAATTAAGACAACAACGATTCGATTCGACAGACTTGGTCGGATATTCAAATACATGGCATGGTCAAAGGAATCAGCCTTCATACCCAGAAATGTTCTGTCTTTACTTCAAAATGCTCTCTCCCCTTGAGACTCAGGTCCTTGCATTTCATTTTACTTATTCAAACCAGCTGCCAGTTGAAAGCTAACTACCAGCTTCTCATGTTAAATGGCGTAATAACACTTGGTCAAAGGAAAAGAGAAAATAAAAAAAATATGGCGATCAAACTAAAAGGAAATAAAAGGAAAAGAAACAAAAAAAGAAAAGCAAAAGGGGATTGCAAGAGAAAATTGAGAAAATCTGGTGATAAATTGCAAAGCAGAATGAAACAAGAAGAGGTAGGCGATGGAAGCAAGGCCAATAAGAATGGCAGTTGCTAACCATCATTTTATAACTAATAAAATTGTTCATTGATTTAGACAGGGACAAAAGATTCAAATTCTCACTAATCACTTCAAAGTGAATGTGACCAATGTGGGAGAAAACATCAAAAAGAAAATAGCAATAAAAGGAGAGAATCCACAAGGGAGGACTCACTCAGTAATCAGGAACCTACCCGAACATCAAGGGAGGTATTATCTTTTCAAAATTCACACCCCAGTTATCAAAGTGAGGGAATGTTTTTCAGCATTTTTATTTTCTGCATCAGGCGCCCACATGGATAACGAGGGAATATTTTTCTGCATTTTTATTTTCATGCATCAGGCGCCCACCTGGATAATGATGGAATATTTTTCTGCATTTTCATTTCTGTATCAGGCGCTCACCTGGATAACGAGGGAATATTTTTTCTGCATTTTCATTTCTGCATCAGGTGCCCACCTGGATAAGGAGGGAATATTTTTCTGCATTTTCATTTCTGCATCATGCGCCCACCTGGATAATGAGGGAATATTTTTCTGCATTTTCATTTCTACATCAGGCGCCCACCTGGATAACGAGGAAATATTTTTCTGCATCAGGCGCCCACCTGTACAATAAGGGAATACTTTTTAGCATTTTAATTTTTGTTCAGGAGCCCACCTGTATAACGAGGAAATACTTTTCAGCATTTTAATTTCTGTTCAGACGCCCACCTATATAACGAGGGAATACTTTTCAGCATTTTATTTTCTATTTAGGCGCCCACCTGTCTAACGAGGGAATACTTTCTGCATTTTTAAAAGTTTTTCTAATAGAGTAACACCATAATACATTGAAAGCCCATACTGGGGCAGAGGAAAAAGTTTTCTTTGTTTTTGTAATAAATAGGTATCGACCTGGAAGCAAGTAGCACATTTTGAAGTCACACAAATGGATGAAAGCAGTATATCAGAAGCAAGACATAGGCAAAAATTCACAAAACTGGAGGATGCAAATAAAGAGCAATATGTGATATGAAAGAGCAAGACAATACAAGAAGACAAGACATAGATAGGATTTTCTTGTAATCCATAGATCATTGCTTAGAATAGCTTCTTTATTTTATTTTATCATGGTGTAATAAAGAGTTAGTCAGTGATTATAGTAGTAACAGCAACAACAACAATTCCCTGGAAGTTTCAAACTACCAGACCTTCCTGAACTACACTGACCGGATTCTTGTATAGCCCAGGATATGTAGGCAACCTCTGAAGCAGGGTGCGGTCAAAAGGTTTTCAAAATGCTTCTTACGAAATATGCAAGAGGACAAAAAATCTCTCATTACTGCTCACTTATCTTTTCACGGAAACTCTTCGTGTTCCCGAGCAATGTGGGGCAGCTGTGAGCACGTGATTTTTGCCCTGAGCAATTAAATTCCACTATATATAAAAAATATACAAAAATTATTTTTGGTGTGTAATTGTGTGATTTAATTAAAATACTTGTGTTTTGTTTAAAAATATATTGAAATTACAATTGCAAAAAAAAGAAATCAATTGGAAAATATCATAAAAAGTATAAAATTCATAAAAACCAAACAAAAATGCAAAAAGACAGGAAAATTAAGGAAAAAATCAAGTAAAATAGGAAATAAAAGAAAAGTAGTAGTAGAAAATAAATACAAAAAGGAAAATACAAAATACAAAATAAAATACAAGAAAATAAATAATAATACAAGTCAAAATACAATATATAATATATTTTGGGCTGAATACACAAGGATATACATATATATATCAAGCACAAGCACACAAGGCCCAAAATAAGCCTGGTCTTCCCAGACTCATGACCAAACGACGCCGTACCAATACAACAAATCTCAACCGTTGATGATTTGAATCAAACGGATCAAATGAGGCGGTTACTTCGTAAATCAAACGACGCCGTGTATGTAATTAATCCTGGCCGTTCAATGCCATTGATCAAACGGATGAGACAATGTCTCATTCAGGCCAAACGACGTAGTATAGATGAAACAATCACACCCATCCAAACATATAATCTAACGGACCTAAGGAGATTATTCACTTAAACAAACGACACCATTTCAAAGGCAAAAGATCCTGGCCGTTGATCTTGATTAATCCGATGGCCAGGAATCCACGAGACACGACTGGTATATATTACCAGTCTCTCATTCAATTTCGTATCATCACACACATATAAAAACCTGTAAAAACCCTAGCTGCCTCAGAGACCTCTCTTCTTCTTCCTCTGGTCTCCCATGGAGACCTGCCGGCAAACATGCCTCAGCCGCCTTCTCCGGCTCAGGCGAGCCTCCAACCCCCCATCCCTCATCCACAAACGCTTCAAACCACCATGAACCCCACCAAAACTAAAAAACTCCTCTATTCTTGAAACTCCGGTCGCTGGAACCCTAGCCGGCGACCTCACCAAGTATGAACCAGTGTCCAAAATTAACACCCTAGGACCACTTTGAAGTGATATATCACCCTCTATGGGTGGTTAGCCTCGAATATCTCTTGAACCTCTCGAATATAAGAAAAAAACTCGCCGGAACCCTACTCCGGCGAGAACCCCAAAATAACCCTACCCTAAAATACCATACCAAGCCTCTAGACCACCCTCATATACACCAAAATCAAATCAAAAGCCCTATTTGAAAAAATCCAGCATTCAGAAGACCAATAGTCTTCAGAGTTTTGAAGATCTATAAAAAGAAAGAAAGAAGAAAGAAAGAAAGAGAAGAAAGAAAGAAAAGAAAAGGGAAAGAAAAGCCCGAAAAAGCTAAGTTCACATCTCTATTTCTATTCTTGTTTGCTGTTATGAAAAATGTTTTCTTGGCATGTTTATTATATTTTTATGAACTTGTCTCTTCTGCATGCTTAAAGATTAAGAATCTATATTTGTTTGTGTGAATCTTACGCATGCTTAAGTCTGCTAAAGTGTTCTTAGGGTTTTTGGTGTTAACCACGCATCAATCATGTGTTAATAAGTCTGTTTTATGAGTTTGTTCATTATGCACTGTTCAAGATTGAGTTTTGGTTAGTTGGAATTCAACCATTATCAAACTTCTCCTTTAAGTTCTGGTTAATTGAAAATTAATTCGTGATTAAGGCTATATGTGTATAATAACATAAAACTGGCTATATTTGTAACTTGATTCATATGTGGGTTCATTCTGAATCATTGGATGCTTTTTGTGATTTGGGTCATGAGTGTAAAGGTTTTGTGGCTACTTATGAAAGTTAACTGTTTGTTGAGTGGTTATGCTAATTAATTAGCTGTACTTCTATTAAGTGGCTATGTTAATTAAATGGCTAATAATAAAAGGGGTGGGGTCTAAACTGGCTAAGTCTTAAAACATTTCTAAGTAGGGGTTACTTTTTAAATGTCACGACCCGGATTTTCCCCCAACATCGGGATCGTGATGGCGCCTACTCGTGGTAGCTAGGCAAGCCACCGTATTCATACTATCCTGTTTTTAACACAATTTTAATTAAATAAATGCGGAATACTTTATCGAAATAGAAATAACTAATTACAAGATGAAAATCATACTGAAATCCTCTACCCAAGACGTGGAGTCACCAACTCACGAACTACTACCGAATACTACACATAAAAGTTTGAAAGAAATATAACATAATTTTGTTTGTCTCGGAACAAAGAGACTACAGCTAGTAACATAAATAAAGAAAGAGACGCCGGGCCTGCGGACGTCTGCAAGCTACCTCGGTCTCAAATGTGATCAACTCCCACGCAATCAATTTACTGCTGCTGCTGCTCTTGATCGTAACCTGGACCTGTGCAAAAACGCACAGAAGTGTAATATCAGCACAACCGACCCCATGTGCTGGTAAGTGCCTGGCCTATCCCGGCGAAGTACTGACAAGCCTAGGACCAGACACCCACATAAACCTGTGCAAATCAATATATATGTATACCATAGAATAACAAGAAATAACCAGGTAATAACACAATAAGGAATATATCAAAGAATTCAACAATTTACAACAGTTAATAAATTCACAAGGAAAAACAAAGTATAATGGAAACACAAGTAATATCAAGTCAAGGAATAGCAAGCAGTAGCACGGCATCACCCTTCGTGCTTTTACTCTCATCCTCACCAAATAAGCAAATAAAGTACACGGCATCACCCTTCGTGCTTTTACTCTCATCCTCACATCCATAGTACGGCATGATCCTTCGTACATGGTTCAATAACAGGGCACGGCATGATCCTTCGTGCATAATCAATAAAATATGGCACGACATTAACCTTCGTGCATAAATAATAAAACATGGCACGGCATCACCCTTCGTGCATTATCACTCTTCCTCACCGAAATAACAATCACAGTTAAGGGCAAAGAAAGAAAAAGTAATTCATAAACCGTCCCAACAGGGGCAATCAATAATTATCTTCACAACAAGTCCCAACAAGGAAGAACCATAACAATTCTACAACCTGACAAAGGTTCAACAATGCATCTGTAAATATATCCCAAAATAAGCATTTTTAACGACTCACGGTCATACTAGACGCCAATGTATGGATGCTCGTCACCACAGCCCATACACCGCACTCGATCACCTAACACATAACACATAATCCTATTCCCTCAAGCTAGGATAGAACAAACACTTACCTCGAATGTTTATGAACAATTCAATCCGTGGAAATGTCTTTTTCTTTCAACTTTGTCTCCAATCCAATCGTATCTATACACAATTGATTTAATATCATCAATACTACTCAACAAACTAATTCTTAAGACCAAATACAACTTTTACAACATTTTGCCCGGAATAGTGAATTTCAACCCCGGGCCCACATGGTCGGAATTCGGGGTTAGGACCAAAATCCGGTTAGCCATCCCCCCACGAGTTCATGTATATGATTTGTTTCAAAATCGGACCTCAATTCGAGGTCCAATTTCCCAATTTATGAAAAACCCTATATTCTAACAAAAACAAGAAATTCTACCATGAAAACCTTTGATTTCTATTGAAAAACATGTTTAATGATGTTAGTAATTGAAAGAATTGAGTAAAAAGTGACTCACAATTGTTTTGATGAAGAAGGAATCCGTGAAGAATCGTAAATGGGTGTTTTTATTTTGTAAAAAGTGAAGAAATGAACTGAAAATCGTGTTTTACAGGTCTCTGTGTTCGCATTTGCGAACATGGGTTCGCAATTGCGAACCCCGACCAATTTCCGGAGTTTGAAAAATAAGCTAAAGCTGGGAAGTTCGCATTTGCGAACATATGTTCGCATTTGCGAACACTGGCAGTCAAAGGGATGTGCGCATTTGCGAACATATGTTCGCATTTGCGAACCAGGCTGGAAAGGGCAGTGTTCGCATTTGCGAACACAGGAAGTAAAGGACATTGTTCGCATTTGCGAACTATTGTTCGCATTTGCGAACATAGGCAGGACAAGGGGATGTTTGCATTTGCGAACAATTGTTCGCATTTGCGAACAAGGCTGGGTCATGAGGGTTTCGCATTTGCGATCAGGGTTCGCATTTGCGAGCCCTGCCTTGTACTACCCCCTTCGAAATTGCGAGAAATACTTCGCAATTGCGAAGCCAACAGCTGGGTGAAAAACCAGCAGTGCAACATTTCAGAATTTAATCCAACGGCCTATCAAATCTTTACCCGAGCCCCCGGCTCCAAACCAAACATGTACACAACCTCAAAAACACATTATGAACTTGTTCGTGCGATCACATCGCCAATATCACATCGTTTTCATCAAATCAAGCCTCAAATTCATGATTTTCATACTTTTGGTTTTCAAAACTTTCAAACTTGGACTCAAGGTCCAAAACATCTCAAACGACATCCGAATGTCACCAAACTTTACAGAAATCACATATATAATATTTAAGACTTGTACCGGGCGTCGTAACCAAAATACGAGCCCGATACCAAGGTCAATTAATTCATTTCCTTTAACAATTACATCAAAAACAATTTCATAGAAAAATTCATAACTTGGGCTCTAGGCCTCGGAATTCGACTCCGGACGCATGTCCAAGTCCCATATTTTCCTACGGACCTCTCGGGACCATCCAATCTCGGTCCGGATCCGTTTACCAAAAATGTTGACCGAAGTCAACCATATCAATATTAATATCATTTTTATCCAAATTTCTCATAGGATTCATATTTTCTATCACAAAATCTTTCCGGCTACATGCTCGGATTGTGCACATAAATCGAGGCAACATTACATGAGGTTTTCAAGGCCTCAGAAGCTCGAAATGATTAATAAAATAAGTGATGACCCTTTGGGTCGTCACAATCTCCACCTCTAAAACAACCGTTCGTCCTCGAACGGACAAAAGAAAGAAGTACCTGAGTCAGGAAACAAGTGTGGGTAACGGCTCCGCATATCAGACTCGGACTCCCAGGTCGATGCCTCAGGAGGCTGACCTCTCCACTGAACACGCACATAAGGATAACTCTTCGACCTCAGCTGTCGAACCTGCCGGTCTAGAATAGCCACCGGCTCTTCCTCGTAGGATAGATCATTGTCCAATTGGACAGTACTGAAGTCTAATACATGTGTGGGATCGTCGTGGTATCTCCGAAGCATAGATACGTGAAAAACTGGATGTACGACTGATAAGCTAGGCGGCAAAGCTAATCTGTAAGCCACCCTCCCACTCTGTCTAGAATCTCAAATGGACCTATATACCTAGGGCGGAGCTTGCCCTTCTTCCCGAACCTCATTACGCCCTTCATAGGCGACACTCGGAGCAATACTCGTTCACCAACCATGAAATCTACATCTCGAACCTTACGATCCGCATAAGTCTTTTGTCTGGACTGAGCTGAACGCAATCTCTCCCGAATAGTCTTGACCTTATCTAAGGCCTCCTGAACTAAGTCTGTACCCAACAATCGAGCCTCTCCCGGTTCAAACCATCCAACTGATAATCGACATCGCCTACCATATAACGCCTCATACGGAGCCATCTGGATGCTAGACTGGTAACTGTTGTTGTAGGCGAACTCTGCTAATGGCAGAAACTGGTCCCACGAGCCTCCGAAATCAATAACACAGGCTCGAAGCATGTCCTCTAGAATCCGAATAGTCCTCTCGGACTGGCCATCCGTCTGAGGATGAAATGCTATACTCAACTGAACCTGGGTGCCTAACTCCTGCTGGACCACTCTCCAGAACCGCGAGGTAAACTGCGTACCCTGATCAGAGATAATGGATACTGGCACCCCATGGAGACGAATAATCTCCCTAATGTAAACCTCCGCTAACCTCTCCGACGAGTAGGAGACAGACATTGGAATAAAGTGTGCTGATTTGGTCAGCCTATCAACAATGACCCAAATAGCATCAAATTTCCTCCGAGTCAAAGGAAGTCCAGTAACGAAGTCCATAGTGATCCGCTCCCATTTCCACTCGGGAATTTCAATCCTTTGGAATACACCACCAGGTCTCTGGTGCTCATATTTCACCTGCTGACAATTTAGACACCGAGCGACATACGCAACGATATCTTTCTTCATTCTGCGCCACCAATAATGTTGCCGTAAGTCCTGGTACATCTTCGCGGCACCTGGGTGAATATAATACCGCGAACTGTGGGCCTCTGCTAGGATCAACTCTCGAATCCCTTCGACATTGGGCACACAAACTTGACCCCGCAATTTCAATACCCCATCATCATCTAGATTTACCTGTGTGGCACCTCCCCGCTGTACTGTATCTCTCAACTCACGCAAATGAGGATCATCAAATCGCCTCTCACGGATACGCTCTAATAAAGAAGAACGAGCGACCGTGCAGGCTAACACTCTACTAGGCTCAGAAATGTCTAATCTCACGAACCGGTTGGCTAAGGCCTGGACATCTAGAGCTAATGGTCTCTGACTGACCGGAATGTATGCAAGACTACCCATGCCGGCATACTTTCTACTCAATGCATCGGCCACCACATTGGCCTTACATGGGTGATATAAGATAGTAACATCATAGTCTTTTAGCAACTCTAACCATCTCCACTGTCGTAGATTCAACTCCTTTTGCTTGAACAAGTACTGTAGGCTTTTGTGATCAGTGTACACCTCACATGTCACACCATATAGATAATGCCTCCATATCTTTAAGGCATGAACCACTGCTGCTAACTCAAGATCATGAACTGGATAATTCTTCTCATGTATTTTTAACTGCCTCGAAGCATAAGCGATAACCTTACCATCCTGCATCAATACCGCTCCAAGCCCTGTACGAGATGCGTCACAATAAACTGTATAAGGCCCTGCACCCATAGGTAGTATCAACACTGGTGCGGTGGTCAAGGCTGTCTTGAGCTTCTGAAAGCTCACCTCACACTCCTCTGACCACTGAAACCGGACACCCTTCTGGGTCAACCTGGTCATCGGGGCTGCAATAGAAGAAAACCCCTCTACAAAACGACGGTAGTAACCTGCTAATCCCAAGAAACTCCGGATCTCAGTCACTGAAGCTGGTCGAGGCCAATTCTGGACTGCCTCAATCTTCTTTGGGTCTACCTGAATACCTTCCACTGATACAATGTGACCCAGAAATGCTACCGAACTCAGCCAGAATTCACATTTAGAAAATTTGGCATATAGCTGGTTATCTTTCAGAGTCTGAAGAACCACTCTGAGGTGCTACTCGTGCTCTTCCTAGCTGTGGGAGTACACCAGGATGTCATCTATATAGACTATCACGAACAGATCTAAGTAAGGCCTGAATACCCGATTCATCAACTCCATGAATGCTGCTGGGGCATTGGACAACCCGAAGGACATGACCAAGAACTCATAATGCCCATATCTAGAGCGAAAGGTCGTCTTAGGAATGTCAGCCGCCCTGATCTTCAGCTGATGGTAGCCTGACCTCAAGTCTATCTTAGAAAATACCCTCGCTCCCTGAAGCTGGTCAAATAAATCATCAATTCGCGGAAGTGGATATTTATTTTTGATAGTCACCTTGTTTAACTGTCGGTAATCGATACACATCCGCATCGAGCCATCCTTCTTCTTTACAAATAATACAGGTGCTCCCCAGGGGGAAACACTGGGCCTGATAAAGCCCTTCTTAAGAAGGTCTTGCAATTGATCTTTCAATTCTTTTAGCTCCGGCGGGGCCATACGATAGGGTGGAATAGAGATGGGCTGAGTGCCCGGTGCCAGATCAATACAGAAATCAATATCCCTGTCGGGTGGCATCCCCGGCAGGTCTGAAGGGAAGACCTCGGGAAACTCTCGTACAATAGGAACTGAATCAATGGAAGGAACCTCTACGCCGGAATCACGAACATAAGCCAGATAAGCTAGACACCCCTTCTCGACCATGCGTCGAGCCTTAACATAAGAAATAACAGCGCGAACGGAGTGGCTTGAGGTACCCTTCCACTCTAATCGGGGTGATTCTGGCAAGGCTAAGGTCACAGCCTTAGCATGGCAATCAAGAATAGCATGGTATGGGGACAACCAGTCCATCCCCAATATGACATCAAAATCTACCATGTCCTAAAGCAACAGATCAACACGGGTCTCAAGACCCCCAAATATAACTACGCACGAACGATGCACCCGATCGACTACAACGGAGTCACCCACTGGTGTAGCCACATAAACTGGAATATCCAGAGCATAGCTGGGCACAGCCAAATATGGTGCGAAGTAGGAAGACACATAGGAATATGTAGATCCAGGGTCAAATAATACTGAAGCACCTCTGCCACACACAAGAATAGTACCTGTAATCACGGCATCTGATGCCTCTGCCTCTGGCCTGGCTGGTAAAGCATAGAATCGGGGATCTGCACCTCCCCTCTGAGCTGCGTCTCTAGGACGACCATCAACTGGCTGACCTCTACCTCTCGCTGGCCGGTCTCCACCTCTACGGTCTCGACCTCCACCTCTATAATCTCTACCCCCGCCTCCGGCCGGCTGGGCAGGCCGAGGGTCAGCTGGGGCCCGAATCATAGGACGAGGACCTCGCCGCCGAGAGTTGCCCGCCGCTAAAGGGCAATACCCGATAAAATGACTCGGGTCACCACAACCGTAGCAACTCTTAGACCGATAGTGCCTGCTGGCCCCGACGACCCGAATGGCCTCCACGAACACTCGAAAGAGGCTGAGCATTAATAGGAGGTCGGTCTGAATAATGCCCCCGAAAACCACGATCACCCGGTCCACCCCGTGAAGCCTGAACGGCGGAATGAAAAGGCCCGGAAGACCGGCCTATATCAAAGGATTCTCTGCCACTCGCAGGAAGAACCACCAAACTCGCCCGAATGACGAGGCCTCTTATCTGAAGAATAACCGCCTCCCCTAGCAAGAGCCATCTCAACTCTGCGTGCTGCATTAGCTGCCTCCTGAAATGATATGTCACTCCCCACGCCCATAGCCATCTGGAGTCTAATTGGCTGATTAAGCCCATCTATAAACCTGCGGACCCTCTCCCGCTCTGTGGGAAGTATCACCACTGCATGACAAGCCAAGTCGACAAATCTCGTCTCATACTGTGTGACCGTCATAGTGCCCTGATGGAGGAGCTCAAACTGCCTCCGAAGTACATCCCGCTGAGTAGCAGGGAGAAACTTCTCCATAAATAGTTCCGCAAACTGATCCCATGATAAAGCTGGGGACCCTGCTAGTCGAGTCAAGCAATAATCTCTCCACCAAGTCTTGGCGGATCCTGCAAGCCTGAATGTACAGAAGTCAACTCCATTTGTCTCCACGATCCCCATAGTCTTGAGAATCTCACGGCAACTGAATAAGAAGTCCTGAGGATCCTCTGATGTGGCACCACTGAATGTAGTGGTAAATAGCTTGGAGAACCGATCAAGCCTCCATAACGAATCGAAAGTCATGGCCGCTCCATCGCCGGCATAAGCTGTGGTACCTGACTGAGTGGCCACAGCTGGCTGAATTACTGGTGCCTGAGGCTGAGGAGCTACTGGCTCCGGAGTACGAGCAATAGGAGTCTGGGCCCCTCCTCCAGCCTGAGAAGCGGCTGGTGCAACTGATAATAAACCCGCTCTGGCAATGCTGTCCATAAATCCCGCTATTCTGACCAAAGCATCCCGAAGATCCGGGGTAAATAAAGCCTCTCCCTGGGACTTGAGCTGGGCCCACTGGAGCTGCTGGGACAGGAACCTCCTCGTCAATCTCAATTTGAGGCTCCACCTCGGGGGTAGCTGCCTGGGGCTGAGCTCTACCCCTACCACGGCCTCTGATACAGCCTTGGCCCCTGCCCCTCACGGGAGCTGCCTGGGGCTCGGGCTGCTGGTCAACGGACGAAGAAGCGCGTGTCCTTACCATCTGCGAAAGGACAGAATAGAAATTCAATCAGTAATTGAGGAACAAGTCGCACGACAAGAAAGAACAAATGAGAGACTCTTTCCTAACTCAATAGACTCTGGAGGACAAGTACGGACGTCTCCGTACCTACCTCTCAAACTCTACAAAGCTTGTTCGTGAGTGGTGAGACCTATGTAACCTAGAGCTCTGACACCAACTTGTCACAACCCGGATTTTTCCCCAACATCGGGATCGTGATGGCGCCTACTCGTGGTAGCTAGGCAAGCCAATGTATTCATACTATCCTGTTTTTAACACAATTTTAATTAAATAATGCAGAATACGTTATCGAAATAGAAATAACTAATTACAAGGTGAAAATCATGCTGAAATCCTCTACCCAAGACGTGGAGTCACCAACTCAAACTACTACTGAATACTACACATAAGAGTTTGAAAGAAATACAACATAATTCTGTTTGTCTCGGAACAAAGAGACTATAGCTAATAATATAAATAAAGAGAGAGACGCCGGGCCTGCGAACGTCTGCAAGCTACCTCGGTCTCAAACGTGATCAACTCCCACGCAATCGATTTACTGCTGCTACTCCTGATCGTAACCTGGACCCGTGCAAAAACGCACAGAAGTGTAGTATCAGCACAACCGACCCCATGTGCTGGTAAGTGCCTGGCCTATCCCGGCGAAGTAGTGACAAGCCTAGGACCAGACACCCACATAAACCTGTGCAAATCAATATATATGTATACCACAGAATAACAAGAAATAACCAGGTAATAACACAATAAGGAATATCTCAAAGAATTCAACAATTAACAACAGTTAATAAATTCACAAGGAAAAACAAAGGTATAATGGAAACACAAGAAATATCAAGTCAAGGAATAGCAAGCAGCTGCACGGCATCACCCTTCGTGCTTTTACTCTCATCCTCACCAAATAAGCAAATAAAGTACACGGCATCACCCTTCGTGCTTTTACTCTCATCCTCACATCCATAGTACGGCATGATCCTTCGTACATGGTTCAATAAAACATGGCACGACATTAACCTTCGTGCATAAATAATAAAACATGGCACGACATCACCCTTCGTGCATTATCACTCTTCCTTACCCAAATAACAATCACAGTTAAGGGCAAAGAAAGAAAAAGTAATTCATAAACCGTCCCAACAGGGGCAATCAATAATTATCTTCACAACAAGTCCCAACAAGGAAGAACCATAACAATTCTACAACCTGACAAAGGTTCAACAATGCATCTGTAAATATATCCCAAAATAAGCATTTTTAACGACTCACGGTCATACTAGACGCCAAGTGTATGGATGCTCGTCACCACAACCCATACACCGCACTCGATCACCTAACACATAACACATAATCCTATTCCTTCAAGCTAGGATAGAACAAACACTTACCTCGAATGTTTATGAACAATTCAATCCGTGGAAATGTCTTTTTCTTTCAACTTTGGCTCCAATCCAACCGTATCTATACACAATTGATTTAATATCATCAATACTACTCAACAAACTAATTCTTAAGACCAAATACAACTTTTACAACATTCTGCCCTGAATAGTGAATTTCAACCCCGGGCCCACATGGTCGGAACTCGGGGTTAGGACCAAAATCCGGTTACTCATCCCCCCACGAGTTCATGTATATGATTTGTTTCAAAATCGGACCTCAATTCGAGGTCCAATTTCCCAATTTATGAAAAACCCTATATTCTAACAAAAACAAGAAATTCTACCATGAAAACCTTTGATTTCTATTGAAAAACATGTTTAATGATGTTAGGAATTGAAAGAATTGAGTAAAAAGTGACTCACAATTGTTTTGATGAAGAAGGAATCCGTGAAGAATCGTAAATGAGTGTTTTTGTTTTGTAAAAAGTGAAGAAATGAACTGAAAATCGTGTTTTACAGGTCTCTGTGTTCGCATTTGCGAACATGGGTTCGCAATTGCGAACCCCGACCAATTTCTGGAGTTTGAAAAATAAGCTAAGGCTGGGAAGTTCGCAATTGCGAACCCTGACCAATTTCTGGAGTACGAAAAATAAGCTATGTCTGGGAAGTTCGCATTTGCGAACATTTGTTCGCATTTGCGAACTCTGGCAGAAAAAGGGAGTGTTCGCATTTGCGAACTAATGTTCGCATTTGCGAACACAAGCAATATTGGGCAGTGTTCGCATTTGCGAACAATGGTTCGCATTTGCGAACACAGGCAGTATAGTGAATGTTCGCATTTGCGAACATAGGCAGGCCCTGGGGGCTTTCGCATTTGCGAACAATTGTTCGCATTTGCGAACAAGGCTGGGCATGAGGGGTTTCGCATTTGCGATCAGGGTTCGCATTTGCGAGCCCTGCCAGTGCAAAAATTCAGAATTTAATCCAACGGCCTATCAAATCTTTACCCGAGCCCCCCGGGCTCCAAACCAAACAAGTACACAACCTCAAAAACACATTATGAACTTGTTCATGCGATCACATCGCCAATATCACATCGTTTTCATCAAATCAAGCCTCAAATTCATGATTTTCATACTTTTGGTTTTCAAAACTTTCAAACTTGGACTCAAGGTCCAAACCATCTCAAACGACATCCGAATGTCACCAAACTTTACAGAAATCACATATATAATATTTAAGACTTGTACCGGGCGTCAGAACCAAAATACGAGCCCGATACCAAGGTCAATTAATTCATTTCCTTTAACAATTACATGAAAAAAACATTTCATAGAAAAATTCATAACTTTTGCTCTAGGCCTCAGAATTCGACTCCGGACGCATGTCCAAGTCCCATATTTTCCTACGGACCTCTCGGGACCATCCAATCTCGGTCCGGATCCGTTTACCAAAAATGTTGACCGAAGTCAACCATATCAATATTAATATCATTTTTATCCAAATTTCTCATAGGATTGATATTTTCTATCACAAAAGCTTTCCGGCTACATGCTTGGATTGTGTACGTAAATCGAGGCAATATGAAATGAAGTTTTTAAGGCCTCAGAAGCTCAAAATGATTAATAAAATAAGTGATGACCCTTTGGGTCATCACATTAAATAACTCTTAACCCTAATTCTGCTAGACCTGAAACAGGTCGGGTAATTTTGAATAAATACAAAGGGTATAAAAGCAATAGTAAATGGCATTACTGAGGATTAAATAGAGCCTATAAGGCTAAAAGTGACTTTAGTGCCTAGTATTTCTGCAATTACTTGTAAAATAAAGGGCAAACTGGGCAAAATAAAATAGGCGTTTGTGTAACAAACCTTAGCAAGTGAGGGTAATTAGGTAAAACACCTCTAAAAGAACCTTATAGAATCGCCTAGAACCTTCTAGCAGGGGTTCTAAGGCATTTCGACACAATCTTTATAGACTACATTGTAATAATTGAAAGAAGAAGGAGAGGGAAATGAAATTAACTTATTTGAAATTCCCCCCAATTTCCCCCAAAATAATTCTATATATATATTGTTAGTGAGCCTGAAAAAGGGGTTCTCCATTCAAACGGTTTCAAATCTTTGAGAAATAAGGGGTTCGAAAATCTGAATTTCACATATTATAATTTTGGATTCAATTCTCAAATATAACTAAAGGATATAGAAGCTGATTAACTTGGGTGCTGATCTGGGGATTTCTGTGGGGTTGAATCTTCATCAATTCATCTTGACTTTGCTGAATTCATTGGATCTATTTGGGTTGATTTGCTGGATTCTATATTTGGGATTTTGTTAGCTGCTTTGCTGTGATCAACTTGTCTCGTTGTTGTTGCTATTAGTTGATGACTATTCTTCTTCTCCAAAGCCCTAGACTCATTGATTTGTTTTGAATCAGGTACACTTCTGCTTCCTGAAGATGTAATTGAAATTATGATGAAGGAATGAATTTAAATGGATTTCGATGGAGATTATTTCTATTTCTTCTTTTTAGTTGTAGTTATAATTCATAGAATCATTGTAATTCATTAGGAATGGTTGTAATAATTAACAGCTGTATGAGGTCGATATAGATTAGATTAGAGTAGATAATAGAGTAGCTAAATGTAAATCAACAATCAGGTATGGCTTATCACCTAATTAAAAAACTAAAACATGATAATAAAGTTAATACACTTAGGTAAATAAATATTATTCTGAAATTGGACGTATAAACTAGTATCCAGCTATTCCTGCTAGTTAAACTTTGAATTTGGATCAACTTAATCAAAAGGAAATGAGTGGTTTAAGTTTAAACTGTATTATTGTCTAGCTTCACTTAAAAAATGACTTATCTATAGATTAGTTTTAGATTTTTGTAATTGTTAATAACACAAGCATATCGAGTTAACATTTCAACACTGTTTTCATTTAGTTAAATTAGGTGAAAAAATAAGTCTTGCAACCAGCATTATAATAATTACTCGAGTATCTGGAATAATAGTACTAATACAAAATTTATGTTTTAGAATGTTCAATTAGCTATTAGGATATGAAATTAGTAGTGATTAAGATGTAATTTGATATCTTTTGAAATAATATGATATTTATTGACTTTCTCTGTCATTCGAAAAACATTTGCTTAAATACTATATTGAAGTTGCAAGCATGTTCTCTATTTCGTCCACTTACTCTGAGCCTAGTCATGAATATAGGCCCAGGTTTGATTAACGTAATATCTGAGTTCGCAAATAAAGACAGTAGTACATATTGGGCTACAGATGCCCATTCGTTCTTAGTAATGGACTGTTAAAGTAGTCCAAAGTCCAGGCCCAATAATAAATAAATGGCCTGGACCCTGATATCATAGTCTAAAAATAACAAAAGAACAAGATATAAATTAGGAAGAAAGAACAAAAGTAGAAAAACATAGTATATGACTAAGTTTGGACTTTAAAAAATAATGGATGAGCCTCGTCTTGAAGATGAAAAGATACATGGGGCCCCCAAATGGATTTCAGTGTAAAATGTTAGACTCGGAAGGACCGTTTAGCAAAATTCACGGTCTTCCCTAAAGATAATAAGATGTAGACGTTATAGGCACGCTAAAAAATTACATTCCTAATACGGGTGCACATTTTATGTGACCCAAATCCCAAATCTCGGCGAAGTTAAAACGCATTAAAGTCACATGCGTACTGGTTGTGGTGTGACTTAAAATGTATTTTTGTGACGTTGCAAGTCTTTTAAAAAAAATAACATAGCGGGACATTAAAAACACTTGTAAAATTGAAGCATATAAAAAATCAGATACGACAAACACAGCAGTTGAGCGACCATGTTAAAACCACGTAATTCGGGAGTTCCTAACACCTTCTCCCAGTTTAACAGAATTCCTTATCCGGATTTCTAGTTTCGCAGACTGTTAAAACATAATAATAATTTCCTCGGATTCGGTATTAAACCGGTGACTTGGGACACCATTTTCTTCCTAAGTGGCGACTCTGAAATTTAAATAAATCCCATTCCGATTGTCCTTAAAGTGGAAAAATTCTGTCCCTATTGTTATTATTATATCCCTTCTTTGGGTGTATTAGTAAATAGCGGGGTATACTTATTTAAAAAGTAGTAAAAAAGGAGGTATGACACCTGTATATATTGTCATTTGTTGTGTTGTACTTGAGGTTGTGATGCACGAGGTTTCTGTCGTGCAGTTGTTGAGATTGTGATGCACGAGGTCTTTGTCGTGCGATTGTTGCTACTATAATGCACAAGATTTCTGGCGTGCAGTTGTTTCTGAAGGGTTTCACGAGGTCTTTGCCATGCCATTATTGTTGTTGATGTTTGGCACATACGGCATAATAAGGAAGGATATGTTATATGCTTATATGTGGGTTGCGCATGTGGCAGAATAAGGTGGGACATTGCTATGCACGTGTGGCGAAATAAGGCGGTGCCAATTATATTATTTATTACACACGTGGAGAAATAAGGGGGCTATGTTAGGGATTGATTGTATAGATTTGTGACGGCATGTTGAGGCATTTCTATTTGTTTTATATTGTGATTGTGGGTTGTTTACCTGTATGAGCATTACCGCTTGGGAGTTGTGAGGAAACACTATAGGTGCGGTTCGTTCTCTTTTTCATGCTTTCTAGCTGTGTAGAGTTTTGTTAGAAACACTTGTACATGCATACACGTAGCTAAACACTCCTATCAGAGGTGAGTTCCTCCTAATTTATTCTAAGGGTGGAGGTATGCCGTCATGTATCCATTATATTGTGAGAGTGGCCGTATTTGGCCAATTAGTTGTCAGCTTGACCCTAATATTGATGGGGCACGGGATGCCAGTTGTTAGATTTCAGATGTTGGGTCTTTTACGAGTTGTGGATGTCCGAGACTTGGTGAAATTGTTGAAAGAGTTGAATAAGACCTTTGTGAACATCATTGTAGGGTATGGGTTATTGACTTGTTCTTCCCCTTGCTTTGTTGTGACCTTAGGATTTGGGTTGTGATTCTATTGTCATTTTGTATCATCGTTTATTATATTTTTGTTAATTGTTGTATTTACCCCTTATTGTGAATTGTAGTATTTTTGGTCGTTCATGCAGTCCTTACATATTTATATGTCGTTACCGTTTTTCTTATGATTTTACTGTTTATTGACCGGTAGGTGTCTCGATTGTTCCTCGTCACTACTCCATCGAGGTTAGTCTTGATACTTACTGGGCACCGCCATGGTGTGATCATGCTACTCTTCTGCACATTTTTGTTGTGGAGATACAGGTACTCCCGCTTAGTTCTGTCAGCCTTGGAAGAAGGCGTATCAGTGGAGACTTCAAGGTATATGTACTATGTCCGCATACCGATGAGTCCCTTCCCAACTTTTTGTATAGGTATAATTTTTCCAGTATTTCTCCTTTGTATAGATATTCTTGAGTCAGAGCATCTTATGTATCCCTTAGCTTGTGATTTGTGAGTTTCCGGGTTTTGGGAATGTTGTTAGCTTCGATAATAGTTATGGTATGTGCCGAGTGGCACCTTAAACACAATTTTATTTTACTAGACCAACGTTAATTATTTTCTTCCTCAATTATGGTTTATATTCCGCATTGTTAGGCTTACCAAGTCATAAGGACTAGGTGCCATCACGACATGTTCATGGAGGGTAAAATGGGATCGTGACAAACAGCTACCTCCACTTGTTCAATCCCTTTGTTTAAACCTTATGAGATCCCTAGAACTTTTGCTACGGAACTTCGGTACCACCATGTTACACCTCCTTTTTTCCACCCCGCAGAGGGTATAAGGGTATTAATTTGGTGTATATGTCATTGGGCTTAAAATGTTGTGGGCCATTCCGAATTGGGCCAAATTTTGGATAAGAAAAGCTTAACAAGACTAATGTTTTTTTTCATTAAAATATAAAAGTAATCCTTATTAATTAAAGTAAAGAATACTATATTGTTAAACTATTTTGATATTTTTCAGATTTTATACTAAAAAATAAACATGGAATTAGATTAAAACAATTGCAAAATCAAAATAATATTACTACCCAAAACACTAAATCCTTGAAAATAAAGTGTAACTATTTTTCTATATTTTTGAAATTTATGTAAGGTAGATAAACTAAAAGTAACAAAATAAAATATCAATAACCTAAATAAAAAAAATATTTTTATAATTTTTATTTTCGTGACAAAATAAAGTAAACTAGCGATATTAGGTCTAAACTAAATGTCTAAAAGCTAAAATGGGTAAAAACTCGGGGAGAGTCAAAAATTATATCTCTACACACCAAGCTAAAGACTATCCTCAGTTCTCTAACCTTCAGCATAGGATCCTAGAAATTGAGAAAACCCTGATATATCAAGATACTCCATCTAAGGAGTCTTCTTTACATGTTCTCCAAGAAGCCGATTCTGAAAAAGAAACCAATTCGCAGTCAGAACAATTTTATGAAAATCCCCCCTAAAATGTGATGACCCATTGTCTCATGAGTTACCAGCCTGTTTCCTCAATTTTTGCTCCTTATTGTTTTGTTCATATGTGTTTTGAGGTATTGGGTTGGTTGGATTGAATCCGGATTGGTTTAGATGAAGTTGGAGACATTTAGTCTCTTTTAACAAGGCTTAGGTTCGAAAAGTCAACTAGATGTTGACTTATATGTTAAAGGGCTCGGATGTTAGTTCTGATGATTCAATTAGCTTTGGGAGGTAATTTATGAGTTAGTAGTGTGATCGAAATGCATTTTGGAAGTCCGGAGTAGAATTAGGCTTGAATTGGCGAAGTTGATATTTTGGCGATTTCCAATTTATAGGCGAGATTTTGATATATGGGTCAGAATGGAATTTTAAGAGTTGTATTAGCTTCGTTGTGTCATTTGGGATGTGTGTGTGCAGTTTTAGGTCATTCAGATGGGATTTAGTTGGTTTTTTTTTATCAAGAGCGTATTTCAGAAGATTTTTAAAAACTTAGGCTTTAATCCGATGTGTTTTGGGTGCTTTGATGTTGTTTGAGGTGTTTTGATGAATGGAACTCGTTTGAATAATGTATCTGGTTATGTTTGTGCCTTTGGTTAGGGTCATAGGGGCCTCGGGTGAGTTTTAGAAGGTTAAACAGGTCATTTTGGAGTTCAAAAAATTGCAGGAAAATATGCTCAGGTGTTGCATATATTTATACCTTTGCATTCGCGAGTGGTCATTGCGTTCGCGTAGAAGGATTCGAGGAAGGCCATAATTTAAACCTTTACGTTCGCGAGAGGGGATTCGCATTCGCGGAAGGGTTGGGTAGTTGGTCATCGCGTTCGCGAGATGGACCTCGCGATTACGTAGAGGAATTGGGTCAGTTGTGGTTTGAGGTCAAGTGTCCATCGTGTTCGCGGAAGGATGAGTGCATTCATGAAGACTGGTCTGAGCAAGGCATCACGTTCGCATTGGTCGTGTCGCATTCGCATATAGTAAAAAGTGGTCAACGTAGGTTTGTGCTTCGCGAACGCAAAGGTTTGATCACATTCGTGAATAAAGAAAGGCGGGCCTGGACAGAGTGTTTTACACTCATTTTCACCCATAGCTACTCGTTTTTTGAGATATTTGAAGGATATTAAGGAGAGAATCAAGGGGAATCGTTGGGAGGTAAGATTCTCGGACTAAAAACTCAATTATTATGTGAATTTCGCCTAGAAAATCATGAAAACTAAGCAAAAAATTGAAGAACTAGGGCTTGAGAAATTGGACTTTTGATCTAGGATTTGAAGGGTCATTTGTGGATGGATTTTGATGTTTTTGGTATGTATTAACTCGTGAGAAGATAAGGAACCTATTGGTGTAAACATTTCTGAGTTTCGAGAAGTGGGCCTAGGGCTCGAGTTTTGCTAATTTTGGGATTTTTGGTATTTTTCGATTGTTTTCGCTTGGGCTTTGTTCCCTAGCATATTTTGATGTTCTCGTTCTGGTTTTGGATAGATTTAACGAGCGTAGAGGCCAATTCGAAGGGAAAAGGCATCGCGAGCTAGAGGTTTGGTCAGTTTGAGGTGAATAATTATTGTAAATGATGTTCTGAGGATTTGAAACCCCAGATTGTGCATCGTAGTACTATATTGAGGCGAGGCACACGCTCGATGACGAGCGTGGGGTCGTGCACTATTAGAGATTGGGACTTGGACCGTCCCGATTGATGATTTTATTACGTATGTGATTGAAAACTATTTTCTACCATCATTTATTGGGCTGAACGCCATATTTGGGCTTCGTGCCGACTATTTGAACCCTTCGAGGCTTTTAATTGCCATTTCCTCGTTGTTTTGACTTACTATTCCAACTCAGTCATATTAATTTCCATTGTTTTACTGCTCGGTCATTTTTACTCAATTTTGAGACTTAAATGATATTTGGGTTGAGAAACACTATTTTACTATCGCTCGAGGAGCTTGTGATGATTTTTGACTAGGTAAGGCTGATAGCCTATATTGTGAGGAGATACTGATATTGATTGGAGGCCGAGAGCCTGAGATATGTACGCCACGAGGTGGCTTGATTGATATGAGGCCGAGGGCCTAGATTTGATGTCACGAGATGGCTTGTTATTGTGCTTGGGCCGTAAGGGGCCCCTCAAGTAGTCTCCACACCCCAATGAGTACAAATACCAATTATGATGTGAGATAGAGCTCGAGGGGCTGTTACTATTGTGATATGTTGCCCGAGGGGCGGATGTGGTGTTACTGTGCATAATAGGCGAACTTCTATTGGATTTCTTTTCCTTAATTACCGTTAATTATTTGTTTACTTGTTGTAAGTGGATTTATATGTTTTTCACTGTTTTACTATTTCTTAAATGATTTTACTACTTCATTATAGAATGCCATGTGCTTTACATGTTTTTGTACTTTCAGTCATTAATTATATTCGTTACTCACTGAGTTGGAGTACTCACTTTACTCCCTACACCCTGTGTGTATATTTAAGCATAGCTGGTTCCGCTCGGAAGGAATGATTTCCTCCAGTTCTAGGTGGGCCTTTTTGGAGATTACGAGGTAGTTGTTGACATTCGCAGCCCTGTGTCTCTATTCCTCTTTCATTCCCGTTTCTTTTCAAATAATTGTAGTAGTTTGACTTTAGCAGACTTTATTATGGTTAATAGATGCCCGTGACTTGTGACACCCCTGTTTGGGATGTGCCGGGTTGGTTTTTTCGGCATTTTTATTGATATTTCCGCTATTTAGTATTATTAAATCATGTTTGGACTATTTTGTGTTGGTTAACTGCTTTAGAAGATCAATTAGGTTAAATTGGCTAGCCTTGTCTTCACTAAAGGTGCTATCACGATCGGGTTCAGGGGTTAGGGTCGTGACAAGTTTGTATCAGAACCTAGGTTACATAGGTCTCACGAATCATGAGCAGGTTTCGTAGAGTCTCGGGATCGGTACGGAGACGTCTGTTTTTATCCTTGAGAGGTTGCAGAACCTTTAGGAAAAACTTCACATTATTTAATTCTTATGGTGCGAGTTTATTGATCAGAGTACTAAACTTTTGTTGTTTTACTCTCTCACAGATGGTGAGGACACGCGCTACCGGAGAGGCTGTGCGATCACTAATGCCACTAACTCAGTCACCAGCTGTGCCTATTGTGTTTCCGGGTCTTCAAGAGGCCTTGGCTTAGATCTTATCAGTTTGCACTAGCCTAGATTAAGTGGCCTTAGCCACTGTAGACGCAACTACTTCACAGGCCGGGAGAGGTAGTCAGACTCCCACCACCCGCACACTTGATCAGGTCATGCATTTTCTACAGACGCCAGGGCCACATCTAGCCCAGCCGATCCCAGCTGCTCAAGACTATGTAGTTCCCATCATGCTAGAGGATGAGCAAAATAGGTTGGAGATATTCTGGAGACTTCAGCCTCCGACCTTCAGCGGAGTAGAGGGTGAGGATGCCCAAGTCTTTTTAGATAAGTGTCAGAGGATGCTTCGTACATCCTGTATATTGGAACTAGGGGGATCTCTTTCACTACTTATCAGTTCTAAGGAGCCACTTTTATTTGGTGGGAGGATTTTGAGAGGCCCAGGCTTGCTGGTACGACACCCCTTTCCTGGAAGCAGTTCTCCGTTCTCTTTCTGGAGAAGCATGTACCGCAATCTCGCAGGGAGGATCTGCATAGATAGTTTGAGTTGCATTAGGGAGAAATGATCGTGTCACAATATGCGTTGATATTTGTCACGCCCCAAATCGAGGAACATGACCGGCGCCTGACCAGGTTGCCCCAGTCAAGCGGACCTGGGTGCCTTTCATTCCCACGCGTTACCCCTGTGATGACTGTTTCTCATTAACCAAATATATTACTAATCATAATTGATTTCACATTAAACAAATAAAACGATACGAGTGATTCATTTACAAGATTTCAAATTTTTTTTACAACGCCCGACATAACACCATATATATATACATAAGACTGGAGTCCCACAGTTTACATGTCTACAGAGCCTCTAGGATACAAAAGGGAAATACAATACTTGCCGGTAACAAGGCTCCGGCTATACCTTACAAAACCAAAATGAAATCCAAACCGAGTGGCATGAACCACACAAGGCCCCGAGGAAGAAAGGGGCTCACCAAAAACGGGCAGTGGAGGATGAAAGACACTACTGCCGATGAGCTGAAGTGCCTGCTACTGATCCACCTACAATCATAACACGAATGTAGCGCCCCCGGCAAAAGGGACGTCAGTACACTTGAATTGTACTGGTATGTATGGACAAACTTTGTCCCAAGTAAACTCAAGCCATTAAATTACATCAACAATTAATTGAGCCAACCAACCATGTTTCCACATTTTCCTCATTTCAAATAATTCTCACACAAAGCACTTTCTACAATCAACCAATTTAACAATAACCAATCAATCACGTAAAGCACAAGTAGTCAAACAAAGGGGCAATCGGTGCCCCACAGGTTGCAAACTCTCCTGCTGTCTCCTTTCACAATTTCACATTATTGATTTATGTATCAATTTTCAATAGCGATTTCGATCGCTTTCCATCCTTATTGCCCCCGACCACCCTTATTACCTCGGCCACCCTTATCACCCCAACCCACACCTTATTTCCCCACGTTGCGGCGCGCAACACGACCCCGCCTTACAGTTGAAAACACAACAATTTCAAACAGCAGATAAGGTACTACACACAATTTCAGCAAGTTCAAATAAGCAACTTACACATTGGTTCATGTTCTCAATTTCTCCTCAATTCAATATCACAACCATGTTACAATATTTCCACAATTCAAGTGTTTCATCTCTTTCCACAATAAACCAATTCTCAAGTATTTCGTTTGTTTTCCACAAGGTGCCATATAGGCCATCATAGTCATTATTCACAATTCTTTTGCCAAATTAAACTCTCATTTTATATCACTCATAGCTCAACAACAAACTTTAAATATCCAACAACAACATCAAGAATTTCACACAATTTGTCAATTTAACACGAACAAACAAACTTCACACATATAGGCGATTTCACAAGAATCAAAATTAGCCATACATACCTGGTGATGAGTTTTCTTCCGTTAACTTCCTACTTTATGCTTACCCAAGCTATCTTACTCTTGCCAACCTTGTTCTTGAAGACTCTTACTTCTACTCACTTCTTTTTACTAGAAATCAAGTTCAATAATCATGCATGAGTGTAAAAATTCTATTTTTTTAAAAGCTATTATATGCAAACCTCTCTTTACCCAATTAAAACTGAAAATCAAAGAAAATAGTTAGGGTTTTTACCTTGAAAAGATTGGGGAAGTTGAATCTTTGCCCTAGAATCCTTGGAATTAAGTAGTTGGAACAATCTTTAAAGATGAAGAACTTCTCTCTCTAAAAACCCTCTCTTCTCTCTCTAATTTTGGTGAGATGATATGATAAAATGAAGAAGAAAGGTGTTATATTAAAGAAGAGATCGGGTCAAAATGTTACAAAAATCTGGGCCGGGGTCAAATATGCGGTCACTATGCGACCGCAGAATCAACATGCGGTCCGCATAGTGACCGCAGAATTGCCCCAAATTTTACAAGGTTCTGTTAAGGAATGCGGCCAGAATGCGGTCCGCATGTTTGATCCGCGGTCGCAAAATGCACCGCAGATTTGACATGCGATCGCATATCGACCGCACATTTGACAGATTTTTGGGAAACTCTCCGGAACGATTTGCGGTCAGAATGCGGTCCGCATGTCAGGTTTGCGGTCGCATTCTTGACCGCATATTTGACATTTTTCGGAAAAATTAATTCTCTATATTTTTGAAACTCAAATCACTACCAAGGGTCCGAACCGCGGCGAGCAAGCTCGCCGCGAAGAATTCTACGCATTCCTAACACATTATTCGGACCATTACACCATAGCTACTAGGTTTTATGCACAAAATATTTACGGGGCCTTACAATATTCTTTGAGTTGGCTTGCCATTCCATCCGATTAATCCTAACAGACGGAGAGAGGATTAGGAGATTTATCAAAGGCCTTACTTATCAGCTCTGTATTATCATGACCAGGGAGAGAGTGACTGGTGCTACAATCAAGGAGGTTGTGGATATTGCCAGGGAGATTTGGCCTGTCCATTGCCAGGAGCGAGAGGAGAGGGAGGCCAACAGGCCTCAAAGATCTAGTAGCTATAGTGGTTGTCCTTCGAGGGGCCAGTTTCAGCACGGCAGAGGCCGATAGGTTTGACATGGTCAGTCTGATCGCTCAGGTTATCTAGGGGCGTCATCGGGTCATGGATCCCACAGCTCACACCATGGCCATTCTTCACTTAGTACCCTCCCAGCTCAAAGATCATCCTGTGCTCCATCTGCTCAGGGCTCTTCTAAGTCGAGTGCATCCGCTGGTTACTCCGGTGCGAGGGGTTCCCATCATTCCCCTTCTCTAGAACCTAAGAGTTGTTAAGAGTGTGGAGAGATGGGCCACATATAGAGGCAGTGTCCATGCCATGTTGCTAGTTCATCCCATCAGAGGGATCATTCATTAGCTTCAGTGTCAATTACTTCACCACCACCCGCCCAGCTAACTAGGTGTGGGAATCAGTCAGCCAGGGATCTCTCCATAGGGGGAGGTCAATCGAGGGATGGTCAAGTTTGTTTCTATGCTATTCTAAGCAGAATCGATGCTAGTTTCAGCATGGCAGAGGCTGATAGTTCTAACATGGTCAGTCTGATCGCTCAGGTTATCTAGGGGCGTCATCGGGTCATGGATCCCACAGCTCACACCTGGGCCATTCGTCACTTAGTGCCCTTCCAGCTCAAAGATCATCCCGTGCTCCATCTTCTCAGGGCTCTTCTAAGCCGAGTGCATCCGCTGGTCACTCCGGTGCGAGGGGTTCCCATCATTCCCCTTCTCTACAACCTAAGAGTTGTTAAGAGTGTGGAGAGATAGGCCACATATGGAGGTAGTGTCCATGCCATATTGCTAGTTCATTCCATCAAAGGGGTCAGTCATTAGCTTCTGTGTCAATTGCTTCACCACCACCCGCCCAGCTAACTAGGGGTGGGAATCAGTCAGCCAGGGATCTGTCCATAGGGGGAGGTCAATCAAGAGACGGTGAAGTTTGTTTCTATGCTATTCTAAGCAGAATTGATGCTATTTATACCAATATTATCATTACATGTATTATTTTAGTCTGCCACAGCATTGCCTCTATATTATTTGATCCTGTTTCAACCTATTCTTACGTCACATTATACTTTTCTCATTATTTGGGTACTCCTTGTGAGTTTCTTGCTTCACATGTTTATGTATCTACCCCGGTGGGCGATAATGTTGTTGACTGTGTGTATTGATTGTGTGTGGTGGTTATTGGGGGTCTAGTGACACGAGTTGATCTATTAGTATTGAGTATGATGGATTTCAATGTCATCCTGTGCATGGATTGGCTATCTCTGTGTTGCGCTATTCTGGTCTATCGTGCTAAGACGATCACATTGGCTATATCGAGTGTTCCATGGATTGAGTGGTGAGATGTGACTGATTACATTCCTAGTAGAGTGATTTCTTTCTTGAAGGCCCACCATATGGTTGGGAAAGGTTGTCTTTCGTATCTTGCCTTTGTGAGGGATGTGGGAGCTAAAACTCCTAATATTGATTTTGTCCTAGTTGTGAGGGATTTCCCTGATGTATTTCCTACAGACCTGCCGGGTATGCCACCGAACAGAGTTATTGATTTTGGTATTGACTTGGTGCCAGACACTCGGCCCATTTCTATGTTGTTGTATCGTATGACACTAGTAGAGTTGAATGAATTAAAGGACCAGCTACAGGAACTCCTAGATAAGGAGTTCATTTGGCCTAGTATGCCACCTTCGGTGCGCCAGTTCTGCTTATGAAGAAGAATGATGGCACTATAAGAATGTGCATTGATTATAGATAATTGAACAAAGTAACAATTAAGAACAAGTATCATTTGCCTCGCATTGATGATTTATTCGACCAACTTCAGGGGGCAAGAGTATTCTCTAAGATTGATATCCGTTCGAGTTATCACCAGTTGAAGATCAAGGATTTGGATATTCTCAAGTCGTCCTTCAAGACAAGATATAGTCACTATGAGTTCCTGGATATAAATTTTGGGCTGACTAATGCCCCAGCAACATTTATGCATCTGATGAACAACATTTTCAGGCTTTATCTTGACTCATTTGTCATAGTTTTCATTGATGATATCTTGGTATATTCGCGCAGTCAGGAGGAGCACGCGGAGCATTTGAGGGCTGTGTTGCATAGATTGAGGGAGGAGAAACTTTATGCAAAGTTCTCCAAGTGTTAGTTTTTGCTCAGTTCAGTGGCGTTCTTAGGACACGTGATGTCCAGTGACGGTATTCATGCCGATCCAAATAAGATAGAGGAGGTTCAGAGTTGGCCCAGAATGTCATCAGCCATATAGATTTGTAATTTTCTGGGTTTGGCAGGCTATTATCGCCGGTTTGTTCTAGGATTCTAATCTATCGCAGTTCCCTTAACCAAGATGAATCGGAAGCTTGATTTAGTTATATGGTCGTACGAGTGTGAGGAGAGCTTTCAAAATCTCAAGACATCTTTGACTACGACTTCAGTATTGGTTTTGCCATCTGCTTCAGGTTCATAAACCGTGTATTGTGATACTTCAAGAGTAGGGATTGATTGTGTGTTTATGCAGGAGGGTAGAGTTATTGCTTATGCTTCTCGTCAGTTGAAGCCCTATGAGAAGAAGTACCCAATTTATGATTTGGAATTAGTTGACATAGTTCATGTGTAGAAGATTTTAAGGCATTACTTGTATGGCATATCTTGTGAGGTATTCACTAATCATCACAGTCTTTAGCATTTGTTCAAGCAAAAGGATCTTAATTTGATAAAGCGGAGGTGGTTGGAGTTCCTTAAGGATTATGATATCACTAAATTGTACCATCTGGGGAAGGCCAATATGGTGGCCGATGCTTCGAGCTGAAAGGTAGTGAGTATGGTGAGCTTGGCATATATTCCAGTTGGGGATAGACCTCTTACGGTTGATGTTCAGGCTTTAGCCAACCGATTCATGAGGTTGGATATTTTGAAGCCTAGTCGGGTTTTGGCTTGTGTGGTTTCTCGGTCTTCACTATATGAGCGTATCAGAGAGTCCAGTATGATGATCCATATTTACTCGTCCTTAGGGATATAGTTCAACATGATGATGCCAGAGATGTGACCATTGGTAATAATGGGGTGTTGGGGTGCAGTGCCAGATTTGTGTGCCTAATGTAGATGGGCTTCAAGGGTTGATTCTGGAGGATGACCATAGCTCGCGGTATTCTATTCATCCAGGAGTGGTGAAGATGTATCAGGATCTAAGACAATATTATTTGTGGTGGAGAATGAAAAAAGTTATTACAGGATTTGTAGCTTGGTGTCTCAATTGTCAACATGTGACATATGAGCATTAGAGACCAGGTGGCTTGCTTCAGAGGATGGATATTCCATAGTGGAAGTGGGAGCGGATCACTATAGATTTTGTAGTCATATTCCCTCTGACTTTGAAGAAGTTCTATGGTATTTGGGTGACTGTGGATAGGCTGACCAAGTCTGCACACTTCATTCCTGTCTGTACTACTTATTATTCAGAGAGGTTGGCAGAGATATATATTTGGGAGATTATTCAGTTGCATGGTGTCCCGGTTTCCATCATTTCAGATCGGGGCACTCAATTTACTTCCCAGCTTTGGAAGTCTGTTTAGCGAGAGTTGGATACTCATGTGCAGTTGAGCAAAGTTTTCACCCTCAGATAGACGAGTAGTCCGAATGCACCGTTTATATATTGGTGGATATACTACGTGTTTGTGTTATTAATTTTGGAGGTCATGGGATTAGTTTCTATCGCTTGTATAGTTTTCTTACAACAGCAACTACCAGTCGAGTATTCAGATGGCTCTATATGAGTCTTTGTATAAGAGGCGGTGCAGATCTCCAGTTGGTTAGTTTGAGCCCAGTGAGGCTAGATATTGGGGACATATTTGGTTCAGGATGCTTTAGATAGGGTGAAGGTAATTCAGGAGAGACTTCACAGCACAGTCGTGGCAAAAGAGGTATACTAATAGGAAGGTTCAAGATATGTCCTACATGGTTGGTGAGAAGGTCCTATTAAAGGTTTCACCTACGAAGGGTGGTATGAGATTTGGAAATAAAGGGAAGTTGAGTCCGCGGTTCATTGGTCCTTTTGAAGTGCTTCGAAGTATTGGGGAGGTGGCTTATGAGCTTGCTTTGCCACTCAGCTTGTCGAGTATGCATCCAGTTTTCCACGTTTCTATGATCCAGAAGTATATTGGAGATTCATCTAATATTCTGGATTTCAGCACGGTTTAGTTGGAGGGTGATTTGACTTATGATGTGGATTCAACAGCTATTTTGGAGCGTCAGGTCGGAAGTTGAGGTCAAAAGATATAGCTTCGATGAAGGTGCAGTGGAGAGGTCGGCCCGTGGAGGGGGCTACTTGGGAGATCGATGGGGAGGTGTGGAACAAACTTGACTCGTTCGAGGACGAACGTTTATTTTAGTTGTGGAGGATGTGATGACCCGGCCGATCGTCTCATGAGTTACCAGTCAATTTCCCCCATTTATACTCCTTATTTCTTTGTTCATCTGTGTTTTGAGTTATTGGGTTGGTTAGATTGAATCCGGGTTGGTTTAGTGAAGTTGGAGACATTTAGTCTCTTTTAAGAAGTCTTAGGTTGAGAAAATCAACTAGATGTTGATTTGTATGTTTGTAACGACCCGATCGGTCGTTTTGAACTTTTTCACCTTGATCACCAGTTTTAGGGCATGACTTGCCCCGTGTTATGCATTATGACTGATGTAGATCATTAGTTTTGGTTTCAGAAAAAATCAGGATGAAATTGAAAGAACAATTTTAGTAGAAAGCCTTGCATTTGAAAGGTTTGACCAAGAGTTGACTTATTTGTATATGATCTCGGATAGGAGTTTATATGATTTGGTTAGCTCTGTTTGTTGATTTTTGACTTGGGAGTGTGATCGGAAGTGATTTTGGATGTCCGATGTAGAATTAGGCTTGAATTGGCGTTTGGCGAACTCTGGTTGAAAAGTGAGATTTTAATCTGAGGGTCGGAATGGAATACCGAGAGCTGCTGTAGCTTCGTTATGTGATTTTTGATGTATGTGCAAAATTTCAGATCATTCGAAGGTAATTTGGTTGAATGCGTGTTTCAAAAGTTTTTGAAGAACTTAGGCTTGAATTCGGTGAGAATTGATGATTTTAGTGTTGTTTGATGTGCTTTGATGATTGAAACAAATTTGAATGATGTTTTAGGATATGTTGATACTTTTGGTTGAGGTCTCGTGGACCTCGGGGTGATTTCAGAGGGTTAATGGGAAGTTTTAATTTGGAAAATAATGCAGAAAAATTGCAGGTCAGTTGCAGGCATTTTTGGCCTTCGCTTTCGAGAAGGGGGTTCCGCATTCCTGAAGGGCCTAGGTTCTTGAGCATCGTGTTAGCGAGGTTCTGTGCTGCGCTCATGAAGGTTTGAGTTAGGCTGCACCGCATTCGCAAGTGAGGGTACGTAATCGCGAAGAGGTGCTAGAGCTGATGGCCAAATGTTCATCACGTTCGCGAGGAGGCGAACGCGTTCACGAAGGTCAAGAATGTGAAGCATCGCGTTCGCGATTGGGAGGTTGCATTCTCGTAAAGTAAAAGTTGGTCAACGTATTTTTGTGCTACACGTTCGCGCGTTTGACCGCGTCCGCGAATAAGGAATTCCAGTTCTGAGTAGTGAGTTTATTTAATATTCCATCCCCGATTTTGGATCAATTTTGCACCATGGTTGATCATTTTGAGAGCTTCTTTGTGAAGATTAAAGAGGAATCCAAGGAGAATCGATTGTAGGTAAGATTTTTGGACTTAAAACTCGTTTTTGTTGGGAAATCCACCTAGAAATACATGAAAATTATGACTAAAATTGATGAACTAGGGCTTGAGATTTTGAAATTTGATTTAGGTATTTGGAGGACCATTTTGTATCTGATTTGAGAACTTTTGGTACGTATGAACTCGTGAGGAGATAAGGAACATATTGATGTGAAAATTTATGAGTTTCAAGAAGTGGGCTTGGGGCTCAAATTTTGGTAATTTCGGGATTTGTGCTCGTAATTGATTTTTTTGCTTGGGCTTTGTTCCCTTAGCATATTGTGATGTGTTTGGGTAGATTTGACACACGTGGAGGATGATTTGAGGAGCTAAGGCATTGCGAGAGAGAGATTTTGTCGATTCGAGGTGAGTAATGATTATAAATGATATCGTGAGGGTTTGAAACCTTCGATTTGCATATCGTAGTGCTATATTAAGGTGACTTGCGCACCGGATATTGAGAGTGGGGTAGAGAACCATTGTGGAATGTGACTTGGTCCATCCTGATTGATGATTTATCACGTCTTTGACTGGAACTTATTTGTTATTATCATGATTTGGGCTGATTGTCATATTTGGGCTTGTGCCAATTATTTGAACCCTTCGGGGATTTTTATCACTCTTTCCTCACTTATTGATATACTACTTGAGATTAAACCTATTAATTATACAATTTTACAAACTCAGCCACTTTAATTGACTTTGAGACTAAAATGATATTTCCACTATTATTTGTGCTGAGCACTACTATTTTATTGATACCCGAGGGGCTTATGATTTTTTCTAAACTGAGTGAGGTCGAGAGCCTGAGAAACATTTATATGCCATGAGGTGGACGGAGTGATGAGAGGGGGCTTTCAAGCCTCGTGAGTGTTGTGCGGAGGCTTTCAGGCCTCGTGAGTGATGTGAGGAGGCTTTCTGGCCTTGTGAGTGATGTGAGGAGGCTTTCAGACCTTGTATGTGATGTTTGAAGGCTTTCAGGCCTTATGTTGATATAGCGCGTGGGCCGTAAGGGGCCCAACCGGAGTTTGTACACCTACAGTGAATGCGGGTACCCATATGATCTAAGAGTGAGCCGGCTGATGCTATGCTGAGTGACTGATACTAAGCCCAACGGGCTGATAGTATTTTGAGCAATTGATATAGAGCCCGAGGGGCTGGTACAGTTTTGAGATATTGCCCGAAGGCAAACTTTTATGTGCTTATCTTGCATATCTACGTGCCTTTTCACCTGTTATACTGTGGTATTTATGCCTGAGGGGCGGATTTTCTGTTCTTATTGGCACTAACTGTTTTGAAATCATTTTGTAACTGTTGAAAAGATCATTTTCAAAAGAGATTTAAATTGAGCCAAGATATTTCCAAAGCTTTCACAGCTTCACTATTTTCTCAAGGATTGTACCCTGCTTCTAAATAGCATGATGGTTTTCCTTACGTGATTTCCTATTGCTCAGTTGTTATTTAGCTTTATTACTCACTGAGTTGGAGTACTCACTTTACTCCCTTCACCTCATGTTCAGATGCGGGTATCTATTCACCTGGTAGCGGGTTTTGGCTGATCAGAGGCATAGTTATATGAGTTAATGAGGTGACTGTCGCAACACCATATTTCTCTTTTTTTTTTCAGTATTCCGATTTTGTATATTTTAGACTTTGTAGTGGATTTACATTCTAATAGATGCTCGTGACTTGTGACATATCAATTAGGGATGTATTGGGTTGACTTTCCGCTAATTAATACCATTAAGTCATATTTAAGTTGTTTATTTATGTTAGCTATTTTTGAAAAGACGAGCTGGGTTAGTTGGCTGGGCTCGTCTTCACGAGAGGCACCATCACGATCGGAGCGGGGATTGGGTTGTGACAAGTTGGTATAAGAGCCTAGGTTACATAGGTCTCACAAGTCATGAGCAGGTTTAATAAAGTCTTGTGGATCGATACAGAGATGTTTGAATTTATCCTTGAGAGGCTGCAGAACCTTTAGTAAAACTTCACATTCTTGAATTCTTATCGTGCGTCCTTGATTCGTCTTGAAAAAAAACTCTTGGAATTCCTTCCACGTGTTTGTATGCGCACATGAGCGCTTAGTATCAGATGTGTCGTGATGGCTTGTGATTCCCCGATCGAGGGGCAAGATGTGATCTCTGTGAGTTTGCTGTTGGGCCAGTCTAGAGTACTTGAGTCCGGATCATTGCCTATGGCTTGAGCACCGAGGTGATAATTGTGTGAGCAGGTGTTTTGAACTTATATGTTCTATAGTATCCTTATTAGTGGAAGTGACGATTGAATAGCCATGTGATGTGTATGTTAGTACTGCGGGATGTACCTATGTAACTTGAAAGTGCCGAGGAAGGTCAACGGGATAATAGATGAACTATTGAGTTTATGATTTTTTTCATTGTGATTGGATGTGTAGATCCGAATTATGAGTGAGAGAAGAATCTTTTCGTGTCTCCTAGATGGGAGTGAAGTGAATTTCATGTTGCGGTATGAGTTTAGACTAAGGAAGACTAAGTAACTGTGTAACAAGTAAGACGGTGGAATGTATTGTAAGACCCCGTAAAATATTTGTGCTTAAAACCTATTAGCTGTGGTGTCATGGTCCGAATAATGTGTTAGGAATGCGTAGAATTTCTCGTGAATTTTTGGACTGCAAATCTACCATATAATTTCTCGTGAATTTATGGATGTCTAATCCGCGGTGCATTCTGCGACCGCAGATCAAGAATGCGGACCGCATTTTGGTCGCATTCCGTAACAGAACATATGAAATTTTGAGGCTATTCTGCGGTCCATTCTGCGGACCGCATGTTGATTCTGCGATCGCAGATGCGACCGCATAATTGACTCGGCCCAGATTTTTGTAAATTTTTTACCCGACCCCTTATTTAATAAAACTCTTTCAAGCTTCATTTTTCTCACATTTTCTTACTAAAACTAGAGAGAGGAGAGAAGGGTTTTAGAGATAGAAGTCTATCATCTTCAAGAATTGTTCCAAACATTTAGTCCAAAGGATCTTAGGACAAAGATTCAACTTCCCCAATATTTACAAGGTAAAACCCTAACTATTTTCTCTGATTTTCAGTTTTAAAATGGGTAAAGAAAGGTTTGCATATAATAGCTTTTGAAAATAGAATTTAACACTCATGCATGATTATTGAACTTGATTTTTAGTAAAAAGGAAGTGAATAGACGTAAGAGCCTGCAAAAATGAGGTGGGAAAAATAGAATAACTTGGGTAAGCACAAAGTAGGAGGTTAAAGGAAGAAAACCCGACACCAGGTATGTATGGCTAATTTTGATTCTTGTAAAATCGCCCATATGTGTGCAGTTTGTTTGGTATGTGTTAATTTGAGAGATTGTATGAAATTCTTTGATTTTGTAGATGTTGGGAAATCAATTGATGTTGAACCACATGTGGTGTGGTATGAAATATGAATTGAAAGATAACGAGGGAATTAGAATTGGTAAAGAACTGAGAACAACTGTTGTGATGGCATACATGGTTTATTGTGGAAGGAATTGAAACACTTGAATTGTGGTAAATTGTTGAACATACTTGTACGGGTACTCTCGAATATGGAAACATTGTAACTTGGTTGTGACATCGGTTTGAAAAGTAATTGATAACATGATCCAATTTGTAAGTTGCTTATTTGAACTTGTTGTAATTTTGTGTAGTGCATTGTTTGCTATTTGTGATTGTTGTGTTTGAAACTGTACGGTGGGATCGGGTTGCACGCTGCAACACAAAGTGATAAGGCGTGGGTTGGGGTGATAAGGGTAGCCGACGTAATAAGGGTGGACGAGGTAATAAGGATGGAAAGCGATCGAAATCGCTAATGAAATTGATATAAAATCATTGATATGAAATTGTTAAAGGAGACAGCATGAGAGTTTGCAACCTGTGGGGCACTGATTGCCCCTTTGTTTGACTACTTGTGTTTTACGTGATTGATTGGTTGTTGTTCTACTTGTTGATCTTAAAACGTGCTTTGTGTTGAGAATTATCTGAAATGAGGAAAATGTGGAAAACATGGTTGGTTGGCTTAATTAATTCTTGATGTAATTTATTGGCTGTCTTATCATCGTGATTACTTGTTTAATGGCTTGAGTTTACTTGAGACAAAGTTTGCCCAGACATACCAGTACAATTCTAGTGTACGGACGTCCCTGTTGCCGGGGGCGCTACATTCGTGTTATGATTGTAGGTGGATCAGTAGCAGACACTTCAGCTCGTCGGCAGTGGTATCCTTCATCTTCCACTGCCCGTTTTGGGGAGACCCTTTCTTCCTTGGGGCCTTGCGTGGCTCATTCCACTTCTATTTTGGACTTTATTTTGGATTTTGCAAGGTATAGCCGGAGCCTTGTTACCGGCAAGTATTTTATCCCCTTTTGTATCCTAGAGGCTCCGTAGACATGTAAATTGTGGGATTATGGCCTATGTATATGTATGTCGGGCGTTGTAAATATATATTGTAAACTTGTTAGTAAATCAATCATATGGTTGTGTTTGTACATTGTGAAATCAGTTATAATTGGTAAGACATTTGGTTTATAAGAAATAATAAACACAGGGGTAACGCGTGGGATAGAAAGGCACCCAGGTCCACTTGACTGGGGCTACCCGGTCAGGGGCCGGTCATAACCCTTGATTTGGGGCGTGACAGGTATACAGAAATGTTATATTGAGGCGAAGCAGGTGGGTTATCCCTGACGGAGTGTTATGAAGTGGTGTGACCCTATGTGCGTGTTAGAAGATCTCATATGTAATGGAATGGTATGTGTTGAAATTTGAAATTTCGTATTTTCTTAAAAGAGACTGTTGCGTGGATGAATGTGAGATTTGTAGAAGATTTACAGAACTAGATGATCTGTGTTTTCACAAGATTTAAATGATTTGAGTTTAATCTCACTATAGTATTGTGGCATCAATAGAGTAAAAGCGTTAAGAGTTATTGAGCGTATCTTGATATATGGCTTCGAGCCAAGAGGGGGAGTCGGCTTTGAGCAGTTGATTGCACAGTTGGGTGCTATGTTAGTTCCAGTTTGGGGCGTGCGAGTGAAATAACTATGCCTAGATTAAAGGAAAGTTTGACAAAGGTTATGTTATGCTTCATAGAGTAGGAGAATTACAGAATGTCTAGAGTGTTGTTGGTATAAGATACTCGCCACATAGAGCAAGAAGTTGCTTGGTTGTATTGGGATAAGGACTTTATTTTGCGGTATCAGAATGCTAATGAGGCACGGGTGGTTCTGTTTGTTAGGTCAAGTAATTTGTAGTTTGAATAAGAGTGAATGACTTTCGAGAATGGCTCGAATATGTTCAAGATTCTACAGGAAACATTCGGGTACCTTAAGGTTGTGTATGTGGTTAGGGACTGTGTTTTCATTTGAAAATGTGGAGACTTGTGGCATTTTATGATTAATTATGGGATCCTATGTATCGGTATCTGGAAGGTAAAGGTAACAAATTCAGATTTGCAGGAAGTTCTTCAGAGTAAAGTATTCTAGAATGTGTTGTTTCTGGGGATACTGAGAGGGTATTCAGCGGCTTATGGGTTTTAGATAGTGTGTTGTTGTGCTTGGGTCTCGGGTAGTGAGCCTGGGTTGAGAGATTGTGGTACTACAACAAAAGGGGATATCATGTTAAAAATGAATTAGAATGAAATCTAGATAGATGAAGTAGCTTGATGGTAGACCAAATTGGTACGAAAAGGATATGATTAATTCTTTGTGTGTGTTTGAGGTAATGAGTTCGTACAAGTATTTGCAGCAAAGCTCTTGAGTTATGACAACTTGCTTAGCTTGGTCTAGTTAGAATGGTTCAGTCCTGGCAGTTTAGCTTGTGCAAATGGAATTGGGAGAGAGTTCTTGTTGGGTTTTTCCTGTGGTTTGGAGATGTATATTTTCTATGGGCATGCAGAGCATGGGATGTGTAATGATTTTTCTTCTAAATTGGATCAGTGGAAGTTCTTGGAAAGATGAGTTATAGTTTACTTTTGAAGAGAAGTTCATAAAACTCTTAGGCAACGGGTTGCCTCAGGTAATCAAGTGAATGGTACTGCTAATTGAAAGTGATTTGACGGGAGTATATGTTTCAGGAATCAGGTAATGTGATTAAACTAATGATACTTTGGTGGTATTGTGGCACTATATTATTGGATCGACTATTGATGTTCGATTTGCTTATACAAAACATAGGAATTTTAGAATGTCTTTCGTGGAATGACTATGTACCTAAGGTGTGATATGTATTTGGATGACGGAATTTAGTATTAGGTATGGTGATTTGTGTGCTACATGGAATTGGAGACTGCAAGTTCTCATATTCAGGCTATGTTGCGATTGTAGATCGTATGTATCGGCACCGTTTAGCGGCTATCGGGATTTGGAGGCTCGAGTGAATCTTTATTGCTGGTATGTCAGATTTGGGAAGTGATGTTGGAATTCAGACTGGTTTTCTTAGTGTTGGGTTATCCTTAACTATTGCGCTATGGGCTATCTCGGAAATTCCACGGCTTGAGTGGGAGATGCGTTGGATTATGTACTAGTAGAGGGGTTTACATTTCAAAGACCTAGCGGGTCGCTCTGAAGGATTGCTTTCTTAATTTGACCTTCATGATGGATGACAGTGCAGAGGTTTCTACATTGATTCAGTTCTGGTGTTGAGGGACTTTAGATGCGTTTTTTGTGGCCGAGTATGTCGCCGAGCGAGGTTGTGGATTTCGATATTGATTTGATGTTGGACACCGTATCGTATAGCTCTGGTAGGAGTTTTAGTAATGGAGGGAGCAACTTCAGGCTTCCATGATAAGGAGTTCGTTGGCAGGCCAATGTGGATGCATGTTCTATCTTGATACGGCTTGGTTGGCCCCAAATAGTATTGTTGATGGATAGGTTGACTCAATCATTATTGATATTATTAGTGATCTGGTGAGTTCTATGAGTTGTTTTCTGTGTTGTAAGAGGTTATGATTTGTTGGTCATGGGCACATGTAGTGCAATTCTATTGGTAATTCATAGTGGAAGTCGAGCGGGAGGAGTAATTGGGTATTGCTTGGTGAATGAAGTATGGGTTATGACCTATCGGGTTTTATGGAATACGTTACTCGCTTCATCATAGGTGTAAGGATTTGCTTTGGTTCCAGATATCAAATTGTGCGTGGCTATCGATTTTGATCATAGTGACTTGGGGTGTTTCATGTGTAGCAGTGTTTGCATAGGATCGCGTGTTGTAGCGAGGCTACATTGAGATATGACCTTTCAGGGCGAACTCATATGTTCTATTTCTATGATGTAAGATGGGGTCCATCTTTGTGTTGTGGTGGTACTAATGAGCATAAGGTACAACGCTTTCGTTTGGGGTTATTTTCATGATTTGAGTATATTCAGAATGTTTCTTATTGGTGCGTGAATTATAAAAGTTGTTGTTTGGTATTGATGTGTCATGTCACCAGAGTGGTACATTGGATTTGAGGTGATCGTTGGGGTCATTAATGAATATGATCGAATTTGATTTCAGCTTGTTAGAAGGATAATATCGATGTTCGAATCGGAAATCGGTTGTGGTATTAGCCAACAAGGGAAGTGACTTAATGAATGGCTGACCTGAGAAATGGTTATGATTTATGGCGTGTTTCATTTATCATTGGCAGTATGCGAAAGTGTTGGAATGAGACTTTAGCTGATAAGAGGTTTTCTATCTATATTCGGTTGTTATGTGAAGCTACTGTGAATAGAAGTTATCGTTTTGAGTATTTGAGTTATATGGTATATCATATAATTGCACTTGAGGTTGCATGTATGGGTTATTACAGCTGGTTTGGGACTATTCAGAGTATAGATGTGAGGTTCTAACCCTGTGTGTGATTTCGAAATGTGAAATGTGGTTCTACTATTTATGGACTAGACTGGATTGTGTGATTTAGTTAAAATACGTTATCGAACCTATATGAGATAGCGTTGCGTGGGATCACCCCCAGGTATATGCATAGTAAGGTTATTCAGCGACTGGTTGGCTTTTAGAGTAACTATGCGTACATTCGGGTATGAACGTGTGTTTAAGTAGGGGAGGATGTAACAACCCGACCAGTTGTTTTTAAATTTTTCATCTTGATCGCCAATTATCGGCCATGACTTACCCTGTGTTATGCATTATGACATATGTAGAACCTTCGTATTTGTTTTAGGAAAAATCGGGATGAATTTGAAATAACGGTTTCAATAGAAAACCTTGAATTTGAATGGTTTGATCAAGAGTTGACTTATTTGTATATGAGCTCCGATTGGAGTTTTTATGATTTGGTTAGATCCACTAGGTTATTTGTTACTTAGAGTGTGATCGGAAGTGATTTTGGAGGCTTGATGTAGAATTAGGCTTGAATTGGCAAAGTTACTATTTTGGAAAAATTCTGCTTGATAGGTGAGATTTTGATCCGAGGGTCGAAATGGAATTCCTAGAGGTGCTATAGCATCGTTATGTGATTTGTGATGTGTGTGCAAAATTTTAGATCATTTGAAGGTGATTTAATTGGGTTTTTTATCAAATGCGTGTTTTGGAAGTTTTTGAAAAACTTAGGCTTGAATTCGGTGAGAATTGATGATTTTAGTGTTGTTTGATTTGTTTTGATGATTGGAACAAGTTTTAATGATGTTTTAGGATATGTTGGTGCTTTTGGTTGAGGTCCCAGTGACCTCGGGGTGATTTTGCAGGGCAAACGGGAAATTTTAACTTGAAAAAAATGCAAAAGAATTGCAGGTCAGTTGCATGCATTTTTGGCCTTCGCATTCGCGAAGGGCCTGGATTTGTGAGCATCGCATTTGCGAGGTTCTATACTGCGTTTGCGAAGGTTTGAGTAAGTCTGCATCGTGTTCGTGAGTGAGGGTACACGATCGCGAAGGAGGTGCTGGATCTGATGGCCAAATGTCCATCGTGTTTGCGTGGAGGCAAACACATTCGTGAAGGTCAAGGCTGTGAAGAATCGCGTTCGCGATTGGGAGATCGCGTTCTCGTATGGTAAAAGTTAGTCAACGCATTTTTGTGCTACGCATTCGCAAGTGTTTGACCGCGTGCGCGAAGAAGGAATTCCAGTGCTGAGCAATCATTTTATTTAACATTCTATCCACAATTTTGGATCATCTGTTTTCCATGGTTGATCATTTTGAGAGCTTCTTAGTGGAGATTAAAGAGGAATTCAAGGGGAATCGATTAGAGGCAAGATTTTTGAGCTTAAAACTCATTTTTATTGTGAAATCTACAAAGAAATTAATGGAAATTAAACCTAAAATTGATGAACAAGGGCTTGACATTTTTAAATTTTATTTAGGGATTTGGAGGACCATTTGAGGTCAGATTTGAGAACTTTTGGTACGTATGAACTCGTGAGGAGATAAGAAACATATTGATGTAAAAATTTCTGAGTTTCGATAAGTGGTCCTGGGGCTTGGGTTTTGGTAATTTCGGGAATTCTGCTCGTAATTTATTATTTTTGCTTGGGCTTTGTTCCCTTAGCATATTGTAATGTATTCGCTTTGAGTAGAAAAGACATCGTCAACTAGAGATTTCACCGTTTTGAGGTGAGTAATGATTGTAAATAATATCCTGAGGGTTTGAAATATCGGACATGCACATCGTAGTGCTATATTGAGGTGACTTGCGTGTCGGATATCGAGCGTGGGGTAGAGCATCGTTGGGGATTGTGACTTGGTCAGTCCTGATTGATGATTTTATTGCGTATTTGACTGGAACTTATTCGTTATTATCCTGATTTGGGATGATTGCCATATTTGGGCTTGTGCCAATTATTTGAACCCTTCGGGGTGTTTTTATCACTCTTTTCTTACAATTTGATATACTACTTGAACCAGTCCTGCTAAATATACTATTTTACAAACCCAGCTGCTTTAACTGAATTTGAGACTTAAATGATATTTTCACTATTGTTTGGACTGAGCACAACTATTTTATTGATGCCCGAGGGGCTTATGATTTTTTCTGGACTGAGTGAGGCCGCGGGCCATAGATATATTTATATGCCACGAGTTGGCTGGAGTAATGTGAGGGAGCTTTCATGCCTCGTGAATGATATGAGGAGGCTTTCAGGCCTCGTGAGTTATGTGAGGCGGCTTTTAGGCCTTGTGAGTGATGTGAGGAGGCTTTCAGGCCTTGTGTCTGGTGTGAGAATGCTTTCAGGAATTATGTTGATATAGAGCTTGGGCCTGGGCCGTAAGGGCCCCTCCAGAGTTTGCACACCTACAGTAAGTACGGGTACCCATATGATCTGAGAGTGAGCCCGAGGGGATGATACTATGTTGATGTCACGACCCGGATTTTTCCCCCAACGTCGGGATCGTGATGGCGCCTACTCGTGGTAGCTAGGCAAGCCATTGTATTCATACTATCCTGTTTTTAACACAATTTTAATTAAATAAATGCAGAATACTTTATCGAAATAGAAATAACTAATTACAAGATGAAAATCATACTGAAATCCTCTACCCAAGACGTGGAGTCACCAACTCACGAACTACTACTGAATACTACACATAAGAGTTTGAAAGAAATATAACATAATTCTGTTTGTCTCGGAACAAAGAGACTACAGCTAGTAACATAAATCAAGAGAGAGACGCCGGGCCTGCGGATGTCTGCAAGCTACCTCGGTCTCAAATGTGATCAACTCCCACACAATCGAATTACCGCTGCTGCTCCTGATCGTAACCTGGACCTGTGCAAAAACGCACAGAAGTGTAGTATCAGCACAACCGACCCCATGTGCTGGTAAGTGCCTGGCCTATCCCGGCGAAGTAGTGACAAGCCTAGGACCAGACACCCACATAAACCTGTGCAGTTGCAATATATATATATATATATATGTACATAAACATTTATAAGGAAATACTCTACTCTGCAATAACAATCAATAACTCATAATATCCAGATTAATCTAATCCACGGAATTAAATCTTACTTTCGTGTCTCAATTCTTTATTTTTCTTTTCATATCTCGTGGTAGGCGTACCACCCGCTCCCAACCGTATCAATAAATATTATCTTGTGGTAGGCATACCACCCGATCTCATTGTATCAATAATTATATCTTATGGTAGGCGTACCACCCGATCCCAATTCTTTAATATATATATTACCTCAAATAACAAGAATTAACCAAGTAATAACACAATAAGGAATATCTCAAAGAACTCAACAATTAACAACAGTTAATAAGTTCACAAGGAAAACAAGGTATAATGGAAACACAAGTAATATCAAGTCAAGGAATGGTAAATAGTTGCACGACATCACCCAAATAAAATATAATGGAAAAACAAGTAATATCAAGTCAAGGAATGGCAAATAGTTGCACGGCATCATCCAAATAAATATAATGGAAAAACAAGTAATATCAAGTCAAGGAATGGCAAATAGTTGCACGGCATCACCCTTCGTGCTTTTACTCTCATCCTCACATCCATAGTACGGCATGATCCTTCGTACATGGTTCAATAACAGGACACGGCATGATCCTTCGTGCATAATCAATAATAGGGCACGGCATGATCCTTCGTGCATAATCAATAATAGGGCACGGCATGATCCTTCGTGCATAATCAATAAATAAACATGGCACGGCATTAACCTTCGTGCATAAATAAATAAACATGGCACGGCATCACCCTTCGTGCATTATCACTCTTCCTCACCCAAATAACAATCACAGTTAAGGGCAAAGAAAGAAACAATAATTCATAAACCGTCCCATCAAGGGAAATCAATAATTATCTTCACAACAAGTCCCAACAAGGGAGAACAATAACAATTCATCCGTAATATATCTCAAAATAATCATTTTCCAACGACTCACGGTCATACTAGACGCCAGTGTATGGATGCTCGTCACCACAGCCCATACACCGCACTCGATCACATAACACATAACACATAATCCTATTCCCTCAAGCTAGGATAGAACAAACACTTACCTCGAATGCTTATGAACAATTCAATCCGTGGAAATGTCTTTTTCTTTCAACTTGGCTCCAATCCAACCGTATCTATACACAATTGATTTAATATCATCAATTCTACTCAACAAACTAATTCTTAAAACCAAATACAACTTTTACAACATTCTGCCCGAAATAGTGAATTTCAACCCCGGGCCCACATGGTCGGAACTCGGGGTTAGGACCAAAATCCGATTACCCATTCCCCCACGAGTTATGTATATGATTTGTTTCAAAATCGGACCTCAATTCGAGGTCCAATTCCCCAATTTATGAAAAATCCTATTTTCTAACAAAAACAAGAATTCTACCATGAAAATCATTGATTTCTTATGGAAAACATGTTTAATGATGTTAGGAATTGAAAGAATTAAGTAAAAAGTGACTTACAATCGTTTTGATGAAGAAGAAATCCTTGAAGAATCGCAAATGGGTGTTTTGGTTTTGTAAAATGTGAAGAAATGACTCTGAAATTCGTGTTTTTCAGGTCTCTGTGTTCGCATTTGCGAACATGGGTTCGCAATTGCGAACCCCGACCAATTTCTGGAGTTTGAAAATTAAGCTAAGAGTGGGAAGTTCGCATTTGCGAACATTTGTTCGCATTTGCGAACCAATGTTCGCATTTGCGAACACATGCTCGCATTTGCGAACACATGCTGTATAAGGCAGTGTTCGCATTTGCGAACAATGGTTCGCATTTGCGAACCAAGGCAATATGGGATAGGTTCGCATTTGCGAACTATTGTTCGCATTTGCGAACATAGGCAGCACTGGGGACCTTCGCAAATGCGAACAATTGTTCGCATTTGCGAACAAGGCCGGCTTCGCATTTGCGATCAAGGTTCGCATTTGCGAGCCTTGCCTTACACTGTCCCCTTCGCAATTGCGAGAAATTCTTCGCAATTGC
>JASVEL010007388.1:0-76191 GCA_032618575.1 Nicotiana noctiflora
TTGCCAGTTTTGTGCAAATTTGCCTTTCGCTTCAGCCCAATGCGGCAGAATACGACTCAACACCAATTGTCCCACTTCAAATTTCCGAGGACGTACCATCTTATTGTATGCTCTGGCCGTTCTCCGCTGATATAATTGCCCATGACAAACCGCTGCTAACCGCTTTTTATCAATCATATTCAATTGTTCCAACCGGGCTTTTACCCAGTCATCATCATCGATCTCTGCTTCAATTATGATTCGAAAAGATGGTATATCAATTTCTGCGAGTATAACAACCTCTGTTCCGTACACCAATGAATAGGGTGTGGCACCAATCGAAGCACGTACGGTTATGCGATAACCCATAAGAGCGAAAGGTAATTTTTCATGCCATTTCCTTGACTCTTCTACCATTTTTCTAAGAATCTTCTTTATATTCTTATTTGCAGCTTCTACTGCTCCATTTGCCTTTGGTCTGTAAGGTATAGAGTTACGATGCAGGATTTTAAATCTTTGACATGCTTCTGCCATGAGGTGACTGTTCAGATTTGTCCCATTGTCTGTGATAATTATTTTGGGAATTCCGAAATGGCATATGATATTTTCATGTACGAAATCCACCACGGCTTTGTTCGTCACTGCCTTAAATGTCTTTGCCTCCATCCATTTGGTAAAATAGTCAATCGTGACCAGGATAAATCTGTGTCCATTAGAGGCTGCAGGCTCTATTGGTCCGATGACTTCCACGCCCCAGGCAATGAATGGCCAAGGTGCAGACATTGTATGCAATTCGTAAGGTGGGGAGTGAATCAAATCTCCATGTACTTGACATTGGTGGCATTTTCTCACATATCTAATACAATCCCGTTCAATGGTGAGCCAATAATATTCCGCTCTTAGTATCTTCTTTGCTAAAATGTATCCGCTCATATGAGATCCGCAAGCTCCCGCATGTACCTCAGTCATAATCGTGTCAGCTTGTTGTGCATCCACACATCTCAATAATCCCAAGTCTGGTGTTCTTTTATATACAATCCCTCCAGTGAGGAAAAATGCATTTGCCAATTGTCTTATAGCCCTCTTCTGATCTCCAGTGGCTTATTCTGGGTACTTTCCTGTCTTCAAGTATTCCTTGATATCATGATACCATGGTTCTCCATCTAGTTCATCTTCCACAGCAAAACAATAAGCATTTTGGTCATACACCTGTATCTGAAGTGGATCTATATAGGCTTTATCCGGATGATGCAACATAGAGGATAATGTGGCCAGAGCATCTGCTACTTCATTATGCATTCTTGGGATTTGTTTGAACTCTATAGATTGAAATCTCTGGGATAGTTCATGTAGACAATGCCGATAAGGTATCAACTTCAAATCTCTTGTCTCTCATTCTCCCTGAATCTGATGTATCAAAAGATCCGAGTCACCCATGACCAAAATCTCTTGAACACCCATGTCTATTGCCATCCTCAATCCCAATATACACGATTCATATCTAGCCATATTGTTGGTGCAGAAAAATTGGAGCTGAGCGATGACGGGATAATGCTGACCCGTTTCCGAAATAAGTACTGCTCCAATTCCTACTCCTTTACTGTTGACGGCTCCGTCGAAGTACATTGTCCAACCTGGCTAGTCATTTTGTTCCACTTCTTCATTATTCATTGCCTTTTCATCTGGAAAATATGTCTTTAGTGGCTCATATTCATCATCCACTGGGTTTTCCGCTAGATGATCTACAACTGCTTGCGCCTTCATTGCCGTACGTGTTACATAGATGATGTCAAATTATGTGAGCAGAATCTGCCATTTAGCAAGTCTTCCTGTAGGCATGGGCTTCTGAAATATATACTTCAATGGATCTAATCATGATATCAGATATGTGGTATAAGCTGACAAGTAGTGTTTCAGTTTCTGAGCAACCCAGGTTAATGCACAACACGTTCTTTCCAACTGAGTGTATTTTACCTCATAAGATGTGAATTTATTATTGAGGTAATATATCGCCTACTCTTTCTTTCCAGTCTCATCATGCTGCCCCAGTACGCAGCCAAGAGAATTCTCTAACACCGTCAAATACAAGATCAAAGGTCTTCCCGGTTCCGGAGGAACTAACACTGGAGGATTGGCCAATTATTCTTTAATCTTATCAAAGGCTTCTTGGCATTTATTTGTCCAATTTACTGCAGCATCTTTCTTTAACAATTTGAAAATAGGCTCAGATGTTGATGTTAGCTGAGCAATGAACCTGCTAATATAGTTCAACATGCCTAATAAACTCATCACTTCCTTCTTGTTCTTCGGTGGAGGCAAATTTTGGATTGCTTTTATCTTCGATGGGTCCAATTCAATACCAAGCCGGCTTACTATAAACCCCAATAACTTTCCTGAAGGTACCCCGAAAGCACATTTTTCTGGATTGAGCTTGAGATTATATCTTCGAAGCCTCCGGAAAAACTTCCTCAAATCTTTAACATGATCACATTGATTTTTGGACTTAATGATGACATCGTCCACATACATTTCTATCTCTCGGTGTATCATATCATGAAACATAGTGGTCATTGCCCTCATATATGTAGCCCCAGCATTCTTCAACCCAAACGGCATCACCCTATAACAATATGTTCCCCAATGTGTGATAAAGGCTGTCTTTTCTGCATCTTCTTCGTCCATTAGGATCTGATGATAACCCGCATAACAATCCACAAAAGAGCCAATTTCATGTTTGGCGCAATTGTCAATCAGTATATGGATATTTGGCAATGGAAAATCATCCTTTGGAATGGCCTTGTTGAGGTCTCTGTAATCATCACACACCCTAGTTTTTCCATCCTTCTTCGGAACTGGCACAACATTAGCTAACCAGGTGGGATATTTAGTAACTTGTATGACCTTCGCCTCAAATTTCTTATTAACTTCTTCTTATATTTTCACGCTGATGTCCATTTTAAACTTTCTCAACTTCTGTTTTACAGGCCGGCATTCCGGATAAATGGACAATTTATGTACAACCAGATCAGTACTGAGTCCAAGCATGTCATCATAGGACCAAGCAAATACGTCCTTATATTCATGTAATAACTTGATTAGATCTTCTCTGAGGGAAGCCTCTAAATGTATAATGATCTTTCTTTCTTGGACATTATCCTCACTCCCAGATTATTAGATTCTGCCTCATTTAAGTTCGTTTTGGGTTTTTACTCATATTGATTCAAATCTTTACTAATTTCCTCCAGTATTTCCTCATCTTCATATTCTACTTCACACTCATTTTCAATTTCCTGTATAACTATTCGATTATCAAGACTCGACCGGGAATCCTTCATGCATGACATATCATTGGAATCAGCGAATATTGAACTGTACAAAAGAAGAAAAATAAAATAAGGCAAAATTGAAGAAAGAAAGAAATTGCATTTCATTGATTTTTTTCAAAAAGATAATAGAGGCTGGATACATTTGTTTTCAATGGGTTGTGGGATTACAAAACAGAACAGTTTTGGGAAAAATTAAATATTTAAGGCTAACTACCACAACTCCCTCCTGATCGGAAGAGGAGTAGCTTCCCAATTATTAAGTGCAGTGCTGGGTCCCACAAACTGAACATCCATCCTACTCATTCCCTCACCCATCTCCAACATGTTTACATCCTCAAACAGCATCTCGAACCTAGCTAGAAATTCCGCATCTGGCCTTATTTCAGTATAACTTAGCACAGCAGTTGTCAAATGTCTTCGTGTACCAGGACTAGTAAAGGTGTCGGATAATTTTGGAATTGGTTTTGGGGGGGTCCAACTTTTCTTCTTCATTCTTTTGGCTCTTTGGATGTCGGCATAAGTAGGCTTAAAACCCAGGCCAAAGGTGTCATTATTTCCCGGCAAGTGGAATGGTTGTGTTATCCCTTGTAGAGTTATCCCCAAACCTTTTCTTGGTGCAAACCCATTTCTGATTATTTCTTTGGCCACCATTACTGCTGTAGGAGCCACTGTAGGAATTGGCATGCTCTCCCCTTCGGATATTTTATTAACTACCACAGCATCCATCACTTGATATACCCATAGGCCCTTGTCCTCTTCAGTTTCTTCAAATGGCGTTATGGTGTTACAGACATCATCATCTCCATGCACTATGATTTCCTGCTGTTCCCATTCGAATTTTACCATCTGGTGTAGAGAAGATGTTACAGCTTTTGCCACATGGATCCACGGACGTCCCAATAACAGATTGTAAAAACAGCGACATTTAGCACTTGGAACTCCAAGGTGAAGTCCACTGGTCCGATGGTAACTTCAAGCACAATGTCCCCTAGGGTATTCTTGCCTCCTCCGTCAAAGCCCCGTACACACACACTATTTCGACGGATTCTATCAGGATTAATCTTCAGCTTTCCCAGAGTTGAGAGTGGACAAATGTTGGCACTTGACCCGTTGTCTACTAGAACACGGGTAACCACAGATTCTTCGCACTTGACAGTGAGATAAAGTGCTTTGTTGTGCTATGTCCCTTCAAGTGGCAATTCATTATCTAAGAATGTTGTCTTGTTCATCTCAAATATTTTATTCGTGATTTTCTCAAGATGGAAGACTGATATTTTCTCGAGCACATGTGCTTCGTTCAAAATTTACATTAACGCCTTCCTGTGCTCTTCAGAATGAATTAACAATGAAAGCAATAAAATCTGTTCAAGCGTCTTTCTCAACTGCTATACTAGAGAATAGTCTTGAGCTTTCATCTTTTTTAAAAACTCTTCTGCTGCTTCTTCAGTAACCGCTTTCTTCACATGATTAGGATTCTCCTTCACCACTTTTGGTTTCCTCAACTCTTCTGGGGCAAAGCATCGCCCGGAACGAGTTAGGCCATGTGTTTCATTGACTTATCCTGTAACCTCCTTCCCCTTGTACGTCACTGTGACTTTGTTATAGTTTCATGGTATGAATTTAGTGTTTGCAACTGGCATTTGCACAACCGGTTTGATGACTACAGGTTCCTCATATGCTCCCTTCACTATCAACAATGGCTTAGCTCCCGGCACTACTATTTTCATAGCCTCAACCACTGGTGGCTTCTTCACTGGCAACTCGGATGTCGCTTTCTCTTTCTCACCTTCTTTTTCCACTTTGCTATTGGATTTTATCATCATCATTGATTGGGACGGTTTCTTACTGCTCTCTCCTTGTTCCAACTCTATCATGTGCATCTCTTGATTGGCTGGCAGTGGGTTCTGTGTAATATTATGAGTTTCTGGAGCCTGCACCTCGATCCTCCTAGTATCAATAAGCTCTTGTATGGCGTATTCCAAGTGCCAACACTTTTCAGTATCGTGTCCTGGCGCCCCGAAATAATATTCACATCGGACTCATGGATCAAGGTTTCTGGGTGGTGGGTTTGGAAGTTTTTGGCTCAATTGAGCTTAGCATCCCCAGCTCCCTCATGCGATGATAAAGACTGATGTATGACTCCCCTAGTGGAGTGAATGTTTTCTTTGTCTGGGCTTTATTTCCTCTTACTTCCGGATTTGGGTGGAAGCTGGGTCTATTTGGATTTTTATATGTTCTAGAAAGTGGGTAGGTGTTTTCTGTGTGGTAGACGTTTTGTGGGGTTTGGGCTCGCCATACATGTGGAGGTGGTGGGTAATGTTGAGCATGTGGGACGGAATAATGTGGAGAGGTGGGTGGATAATATGGTGGAGGTGGGTTGTAGGGTGCTGGTGGGTATGGTTGGTATGGACGAGGTGGGTGATTGTATGTATTTTGGCTCCGAGACCACGGTCTACTTTCAACAACTGCAACCTCCTCCTTCTTCTTTTTACCAATAGATCCCCCATTTCCGATTTGTATCGCCTGATTCGTGGCCTTAATAGACGAAAAGCTCATGATCTTATTGGTTTTCAATCCTTCTTCTACGAAACTTCCCTTTTTCACCATTTCATTAAACGTTTTACCAATAGAGGATACCAGATGACCATAGTAACTAGGCTCTAAGGCTTGTAGAAAGCAGTCCACCATTTATGTTTCCTTCATGGGAGGGTCCACCCGTGCATCTTGTTCCCTCCATCTAAACGCGTACTCCCGGAAACTTTCCCCGGGCTTCTTCTCCATTTTTGTTAGTGACAGCCTGTTTGGAATTATCTCCAAATTGTACTGGAAGTGGTTAGCGAATGACTGAGCTAGATCATCCCAGATGAACCATCTGGTGTGATCTTGACGAGTATACCACTCTAGTGCAAAACCGCTCAGACTTTGGCTAAATAAGCCATCAACAGTTCATCTCTTCCCCCTGCACCACGCATCTTGCTATAGTAACCCCTTAGATGGGCTACCGAATCCATATGTCCATCGCACATATCGAACTTTGGTAGCTTGAATCCAGCCGCGAGCTGTACTTCTGGAAACAAATATAAATCTTTATATGCAACGCTCACTTGGCCTCCTAGCCCTTTTATGTTACGGAAAGATTGTTCTAGACTTCTCATCTTCCGTGCCATCTCTTCTTGCTCCAAGTTTCTGACGGGCTTTTCTTCCCGTCATATCCATAAGTGATGTATAGGAGTCATGTTGCCTAAATGTTGGCTCTGGTGGATAATAATGAGTGTCTTGCACATGGAACACCGGTTCACTTGACGATTAATGTAGAGCAGCAGCTGGTGGTGCCACATATACTGGGGCGACCTGAGGTGGTTGTGGTGGAACCTGTTTCGATAGTGGTGGTGGTGCCTGTGACGTTGTGGCATAGTAGTGTTGGTAATTTGGGTACGTGGAGGATGAGTTCATGGTAGGTGGTTCAGGATTATGATTTGCGGGAGGGACATATGATGGACTGGCTAGATAGGTGGGAAAAGGTTGACCCCTAGACCAGGCTTGGTACTTTTCCGACATTTGCTGCCTTAGCTTATACATTTCCTCTTTCATACCCGCAACATCTACAACCTCTTCTTCCTGTACTGGGTCCATGATGGTAGGTTCAATCTCCTGAGTCACAGCGTTAGACATAGCTTTTGAACGTGTATTGTAATGATGATGTGCAAGAATGCCAGTTGCTAGCTGAAATTTGATACTCATCAACAACAAAACTCGTTAATAGTTAGCTCATAAGCGGTAAAACGTAATGATTAAAATCACAATTTTTGCCCTTTATCATTATGCATTATACCGGCATTTATTCCTCTTTGAACCACCATTTTCTTTCTCCTCTATTTTTTTTAATGCTTTTCTATTCATCTTTTTTTCTTTTTCTTATTTTCCAATTTTCTTTTTCTTTTTTCATTTTCATTTTCGATTTTATTTTTCCGTTCCTACATATTTTCCTATCACCTAGACAATTGGTATAAATCAGAAAAAGAATGATAACAATTTCTTTCGAATTTTTCATTGATACTCAAAAACATTGATTACAAAATGATATTGTGCTACAAATGCAAAAGGAATACAAATACAAAATGCATTCCCTACGAGTACATTAATGCTCCTAGTGCCCGCGAGACGTCGTTCGGTCTTGCCGTGGGCCTATATGTTAATCCACTTTGGAGTTTATCTAGGTCAGACATTACTTGCTTTACAAAGAACTTTACTGCTGATGTGAATGTTTCCTGCGACATATCTTCACACAATTGGCATTTTCTGGTGATGTACTGAGCAATGTTGATGATTCTTTCTCAGATGACCCGTTTTTCTTGAAGCAGCCTGCTGATCTGTTTGGCGCGAGCGTCTAAGGTTTGTTGGTTATCTTTTTGTAGTTGTTGTAGCTCAAATTCTAACCGAGCCATAGCCGTGTAACAATGTTCTCTTTTTACTTCAAACTCTTTGATTATCTTGATACTTTTGACTTCGGCTGTAATGACTTTCTTTCTCAATCGAGCTACCTCAACATTATGTTCATCTAGTAATTGCTGAACCATTCTAGCTTTTTCCTCGGCATTTCTGGCCAGTTGTCTCCGAACCCCGACTAACTCCTTTTCTGCATTATCAAGATCGAAGTTGTAGTCATTCACTTTGCACCGAAGATTTTCAATCAATTTCTCATCTCGGCCTAGGCGAACTAGGGTCTCGGATGAAATTTTCATTTTTGTAATTTGAGCCTTTAAGAGTTCATTCTCTTTTCTCAGCTGCTTCTTTTCTCCTTCGTCAGATGCCGCTTGTAAACCACTCTCGAATTGGAGATCTCAAAATTGTTTCTCTAGCAAGTTGATCTTGGCTCTATACTCATTTTCTCTGGCCACCCAATTTCTGTGTTCCTTAGACTGCTCAGCCAAATCTTCAATGTGAGGCCTTTTCATTGGTTTATCAGGCTCGACATCCCGGCGATACCATGCGACATACCCTGGCGATACTTCTCCCTGAGTTCGGTTTCCCACACAAGTGTCTACCTTCAAGCTTTCGCATTTATTCCAAATTTGTCGAATCTTTGCTTCTGGGAATTGTCCGTCCGGACTAATCTCTACTGCTTGTAAGCTGAGGTCCCCGTCTTTTGGTATAACTTGATATCTTCCAAGCTGTCGTAGTACCCTGTACGGTGCATAAGGCTGAATGTTTTTGATAACAACTAGGTCGGGAATCCAAACTAGAGTAAGAATTTGAGAAGTAAATGCGGAAGCAATAACAACAGGAATTGAACAACTAGAATTAAAGAGACGAAAATAAAGGATATGGGAAAGATTCAAGGAAAGAATTCCGAGAACTTTCAAGAACGCAAGTTCTATAGCCTTGACAAGATCAAAGTAACAACGTCTTGATTTATGAAAGAAATCAAACGCCTTTACTTAAAAGCAAATCAAAACAATAGATTCGGATCTTGACCACTTTACGAGTAACTTGAGACAACAATTAATACTAGTGTTAATCGCCTTCTAAGAATACCACAAAGGAATCAAAGATATCACAAAAGAGAAGTAATCTTACTACCTTGAACTATGAACTAGTAAAGGTTGAAAGATAAATCTCAAAGCACAAGTAACAAAGGTTCAAAAGAACTCTCAAAGCATGATATACTCACTCAATAATAATGTGTCTTATGAAGGTGAAGAACGCCCTATTTATAGGAGCACAAAGGCATAAAAATAACATTAAAAACTAGATGGGGTTGTTGTAGTGGAAAACACAATTATTAGAATGAGGTAGGTGGTTGCTAAAGTCTAAGAAAAGTCTTTGGTAGGTGAGGGGCGGCCAAGACTATTTGGGGCAGATTTGGGCCTTAAAACAACTAGTTTTGGGCCATTTGTTTGGACTCCAATTGGGCTACTCTTGTAACACCTCTTTCCGGAACTCTTTTAAGCTCATTTTGAGCCCATTTGGTGACTCCATGGGCAGATTTGGGTAACCAAATCTTCCTCCTCTTGGACTTCAATTTGAGCAACCAAATAGTTGTAAAACTTCGACAACTCTTCTCCTTTGGGCATGAGCTCTTCCTCCATAGTTAGAAGCTTCTTTATTTGCCATTGAAGTCCAGCAACCTTAGTTTGCAATTCCTTAGCTTGAGATCTTGTAAATGGCCTTCTTGGAGCTTCCAAAACTCTATCCTTATCGGTGATGCTATCATTCCCCTCTTCTTGAAAAGAATTCGTCCCCGAATTCGATCCTACGTCAAACAAAGATAAGTCAGCAACATTGAATGTAGCACTTACTTGAAACTCACCAGGAAGGTCCAACTTGTAAGCATTGTTTCCAATCCTTTCAAGGACTTGAAAGGGCCATCTCCTCTAGGATGCAACTTTGACTTCCTTTTGGAAGGAAATCTCTCCTTTCTAAAGTGAACCCAAACTAAATCTCCAGGTTTAAAAATAACTTGTTTTCGACCCTTATTCTTTCTCAAGGCGGTTTGTTCATTTTTCTTCTCAATTGCAAGCCTTGTTTGCTCATGAATTTTTTTCATCATCTCAGCCTTCGTCCTACCATCAAAACTAGCAATATCATTACTAGGTAATGGCAATAAATCAAGTGGAGTAAAAGGATTAAAGACATAAACAACTTCAAAAGGAGACATACCTGTAGAAGAATGGATTGTTCTATTGTAAGCAAATTCAATCATAGGTAAGTGATCTTCCCATAAAGTTAATTTACCTTTCAAAACAGCCCTCAACATGTTTCCTAAGTTTCTATTAATTACTTCAGTTTGTCCATCAGTTTGTGGGTGACAAGAAGTGGAAAACTACAATTTAGTGCCTAACTTCCCCCAAAATACACGCCAGAAGTGACTCAAAAACTTTGCATCCCTATCACTAACAATAGTTCTAGGTATACCATGCAATTTCACAATCTCTTTTACAAAAAGATTAGCAACATGTGAGGCATCATTAGTCTTTAAACAAGGAATAAAACGAGCCATCTTGGAGAACCTATCTACCACAACAAATATACTATCCTTACCATACCTTGTTCTAGGCAAACCTAACACAAAATCCATAGATATATCAATCGAAGGTGAAGTAGGAACAGGTAATGGCGTGTAAAGACCATGTGGTAACACTTTAGATTTAGCTTGTTTACATTCCAAACACTGTGTGCACATTCTTTCAACATCTTTTCTCATTCCAGGCCAAAAGAAATTTTCAGCAAGTATGTCTAATGTCTTTGGGACCCCAAAGTATCCCATAAGCCCTCCACAATGTGCTTCCCTTACAAATACTTCACGTAAAGAGCAATTAGGGATACACAACTTATTTTCCTTAAAGAGAAACCCATCTTGTAGGTTAAACCTATCAAGAGGACCCAACTTACAATCTGCAAAAGTTTTGCCAAAATCAACATCATTAGCATAAAGTTCCTTTATTTGATCAAAACCCATCAATTTAGAAGTGAGGGTAAAAACTAAGACATACCTCCTTGAAAGTGCATCAGCAACAACATTCTCTTTCCCTTGTTTGTAAGAAATTACATAAGGAAAAGTTTCAATAAATTCAACCCACTTATCATGCCTTCTACTAAGCTTACCTTGTCTTTTCAAGTATTTCAAGGAATCGTGGTCAGTTTTAATGACAAACTCCCTTGGCCACAAGTAATGTTGCCATGTGGCTAAAGCCCTTACCAAAGCATAAAGCTCTTTGTCATAAGTTGAATAGTTCAATGTGGCTCCATTCAACTTCTCACTAAAGTAGGCAATAGGTTTAGAATCTTGAATCAAAACAGCACCTATTCCCTTGCCAGAAGCATCACATTCAATTTCAAAAGATTTAGAAAAATCAGGCAATTGTAATAACGGAGCAGAACATAACTTTTCTTTCAACAAGTTAAAAGCATCATCTTGTTATTTTCCCCATTTAAAAATCCTATCCTTTTTTATAACTTCAGTTAAAGGAGAAGCAATGGTACTAAAGTCTCTCACAAACCTCCTATAAAAAACTAGCAAGTCCATGAAAACTCCTAACTTCAGTTACACTATTAGGTTTAGGCCATTCTTTAATTGCTTTGATTTTCTCTTCATCAACCTCAACACCCTTAGAGCTAACCACAAAACCCAAGAAAATCACACGATCCACATAAAAAGTACACTTTTTAAGATTAGCAAATAACAAGTGCTTTCTAAGAACTTCAAAAACTTGTCTTAGGTGTTCTACATGCTCTTCTAAAGTATTAGAAAAGACCAAGATATCATCGAAGTACACCACAACAAATTTTCCATGAAAATCCTTAAAAATATGATTCATTAATCTCATGAAAGTGCTAGGTGCATTAGTCAAGCCGAAAGGCATAACTAACCACTCATAAAGCCCATATTTGGTCTTAAAAGCAGTTTTCCATTCATCTCCTGGATTCATTCGAATCTGATGGTAACCACTTTTTAGATCAATTTTAAAAAATATTTTGGATCCATGTAATTGATCCAACATGTCATCAAGACGAGGAATAGAGTGGCGATACTTTACCGTAATCTTGTTGATTGCTCTACAATCCACGCACATCCTCCAAGTTCCATCCTTTTTGGGTACCAATAGGACCGGAACAGAGCAAGGGCTCATGCTCTCTCTCACAAAGCCTTTCTCAAGGAACTTCTCAACTTGCCTTTGAAGTTCCTTTGTCTCTTCTGGATTACTCCTATAGGCTGGCCTATTTGGGATTTGTGATCTAGGTACAAAATCAATTTGATGCTCAATGCCACATAAAGGTGTCAATCCACTAGGAATATCTTCTGGAAAGACATCTTCAAAATCCTGCAAAAGAGAAGAAATACTACTTGGCAAAGAAGAAGTTAGCAACTCAGAGTTAATCAAAGCCTCTTTGTAAGTAAGTAGTATTATGGGCAGCCCCTCTTTTCTTGCATTTAAACACTCTTTGGATTTTATATAGAAACTCTCTCTTTTTCTTTCCTTAGCCTCTTTCCTCTCACCAAGACTGTCTATTTTTTTATTCGAACCCTCTTTTATCTCTTCTCTCAAATTGCTGCCCTCTCTCTCTTTCTTTTCTTTTTCCTCAAGCTCACTTTTTATCCCTCCCTTGACTTTCCCATTGTTTCCTTTAATCTCTTCTGATCTTCAAACACTTGAGAAGGAGATAAAGGTGCAAGAGTAAATTTCCTGCCATTTAGTTCAAGCGAATATCTATTCTTTCTCCCATCATGAAAAACATTCCTGTCATACTGCCAAGGACGACCCAGTAATATATGACAAGCTTGCATAGGCACTATGTCACAAAGAACATCATCCTCATATCTACCAACGTTAAATGAAATCATACACTGTTTATTTACCTTTAGTTCACCACTATCATTTAACCATTGGAGTCTATAGGGAGTAGGGTGTTTCATGCATGCAAGTCCCCAGTTTTTCCACAAAGTATGAACTAACCACATTAGCACAACTACCACTATCAATGATCATAGAGCAAGTTTTTCCTTTTATCCCACACCTAGTATGGAATATATTCTCTCTTTGTGCTTCACTATTTCTTCCTAAATTGATAGTCATAATCCTCCTAACTACCCCAACCATTCCATCATTAGGTAGTTCTAAATCACCTTCATCACTCATATCTCCCTCTTCATCTCCCTCACTCTTTTCACTCTCATATCCTCCATCTTCTTTTAGAATGATGTTCCTTCTACTTGGACATTCATGCATCATATGTCCCCTTCCTTTACATTTATGACACTGAATAGAACTAGAAGGTGTAAAAGGTTTAGGGTTGAAGGTTTTACCTCCCTCTTTGTTCTCCGAGTTTACCTTTTCCCTTGTCTTCTTGAGGCCGAGAAAAATTCTTCATCTCATGATTTGGCCATGGTTTCTTAGGCATGGTGCTTGTTCGACATCTCCATGAGCCAGTTTGCTTTCTTTTATTTTGATTTTCTACCTTTATACACAAATCAACTAACTCATCTATTGTTACATATTGTTGTAATTCAACTACATCGGCTATTTCCTTATTTAAACCATTTAAAAACCTAGCCATTGTAGCCTCTTCTTCCTCCATACAATTAGCTTGGATCATAGCTATATCCATAGCCTTAAAGTAATCATCTACTGACATGGACCCTTGCTTCAATGTTTGAAGACGTAATTGTAGCTCTCTTTGAAAGTGTGATGGTACGAATCTCTTCCTCATCACCCTTTTAGCCTCAGTCCAAGTAGCAATTGGTGCTTGTCCTTCTTGCAGTCGATCCTTATTAAGCTTTTTCCACCAAATAGAAGCATAATCAGAAAACTCAACAACAGCAAGTTTAACCTTCTTACCTTCAGAGTAGTTGTCACAGTCAAAGATTGCTTCAACCTTTCTCTCCCAATCAAGATACAAGTCTGGATCCCTTGTTCCCTTGAAAGATGGCATCTGCATCTTTATATTACTTATATTATCATCCTCTATCCTACCTCTTTGTCCCTTCCTATCTCCTCTCACCCTATCAAAATCAATATCATTAAAATCATCAATAAATGTTGCTTGATTTACAATAGGAGCATGGGGTACATTTCTTCTAGCAGGTGGCCTAACATTATTATCCCTCCTAAGTTCAGCTATTGTATCATTTTGATCCGTAATGGTATCCCTCATTTCTTGGAGTTGGAGATTCAGCCTTTCAAACTGTTGATGCATGGCTTGCAAGGTAAAATCATTCCTTGCTTTGATTTCAGCTTCCTAGAGAATCATTCGTTCATTATCACTACTTGTATGTGACATCTTTAAAAATTGTATCACACAAATTAGCTTCTTTTTTTTCTCTCGAAATAACCTTTGAACAAGTACTTTATAGATTTATAGTTAAACCTAACTTGTATGTAGTTCTTAGTAGTAAAACTCAGATTTTTCTTTTATTTTTTTGGGAACAATTAAAAGAAGAAAGAATCAAATCCTAGAACTTTTAGGCTCGGTTGAAATAAGATACGAACAAAAAGGAAAGAATATAAATGTGTAGAATACAGAGAGTAACAAAATCAAGGATCCCCTCTTCTTGTTTCCTTTGTTAATTTTTGGAAACACTTAGATACAAAAGATATATCCTGGAGAGCAAGCAATTGTATTTCTTCTTGTTTTAAATTGGATTTCGTTTTTTTTGTTTTTTTTTGTTTTTTTTTGTTTTTTCAAAATATCCCAAGAATTATCAAGAACGAAATCTTGATAGAACCGCTCTGATACCACTTGATAACAACTAGGTCGGGAATCCAAACTAGAGTAAGAATTTGAGAAGTAAATGCGGAAGCAATAACAATAGGAATTGAACAACTAGAATTAAAGAGACGAAAATAAAGGATATGGGAAAGATTCAAGGAAAGAATTCCGAGAACTTTCAAGAACGCAAGTTCTATAGCCTTGACAAGATCAAAGTAACAACGTCTTGATTTATGAAAGAAATCAAACGCCTTTACTTAAAACCAAGTCAAAACAATAGATTCGGATCTTGACCACTTTACGAGTAACTTGAGACAACAATTAATACTAGTATTAATCGCCTTCTAAGAATACCACAAAGGAATCAAAGATATCACAAAGAGAAGTAATCTTACTACCTTGAACTATGAACTAGTAAAGGTTGAAAGATAAATCTCAAAGCACAAGTAACAAAGGTTCAAAATAACTCTCAAAGTATAATATACTCACTCAATAATAATGTGTCTTATGAAGGAGAAGAACACCCTATTTATAGGAGTACAAAGGCATAAAAATAATATTAAAAACTAGATGGGGTGGTTGTAGTGGAAAACACAATTATTACATTGAGGTAGGTGGTTGCTAAAGTCTAAGAAAAGTCTTTGGTAGGTGAGGGGCGGCCAAGACTCTTTGGGGCAGATTTGGGCCTTAAAACAACTAGTTTTGGGCATTTGTTTGGACTCCAATTGGGCTGCTCTTGTAACACCTCTTTCTGGAACACTTTTAAGCTCATTTTGAGCCCATTTGGTGACTCCATGGGCAGATTTGGTTAACCAAATCTTCCTCCTCTTGGACTTCAATTTGAGCAACCAAATAGTTGTAAAACTTCGAAAACTCTTCTCCTTTGGGCATGAGCTTTTCCTCCATAGTTAGAAGCTTCTTTATTTGCCATTAAAGTCCAGCAACCTTAGTTTCCAATTCCTTAGCTTGAGATCTTGTAAATGGCCTTCTTGGAGCTTCCAAAACTCTATCCTTATCAGTGATGCTATCAGTTTTTAAGGCCCATGATCAAGAAATGTGACCCTTCTGTTGGCATATACATAATCTCATCGAGGGGAAACCATATGCCCAATCAATTTGGCTAGCGGTCAACGATCGCAAGTACGAAATCCAACCTTTTGCTCCCTCCGGTAGCTTAACTTCTTTTGTTCTCATATAAAACTCCTCAATGTACGTCTTCTCAGATGACCCATAACTTGAGAACGGAGGATGACGACACAAATGTTCTACCAACAAAATCTGGAGAATCAAATTGCAACCCTCAAAGAAGTCATGCCCCGCTTTACAGGATGTGAGGACAAGGAAAATATCAGCTATAATCATTGGCGCCAATGTGCTATTATCTTGCACGAGAAGAGTACTGGCTACCCCGCCGACCCTTGTATCAATGCTTCCATCTTTTTTCGGGAATATGACTAGTCCGAGGAACGCTACTATAAAGGCAAATCGCCTATGCTCTTCCCACTTGACTCGGTTGGATTTACTACAGAGCTTGTTCGTAGGATCGTTGAAACCCCCGATATGACCATATCTATTGTAGATAAAATTTAGAGAACAAAACCCATTAGCCAAGTCTTCGTTATGGACGTTCCTGGCAATCTTCAGAGAATCGAGGAATCTGTGCACTGTTATCGCTCTCAGAGCCACCGGGTATTTCTCTTTTAGGGGAACCTCATCTTTCCCGATATAGTAAGCAATTTCCTCTGAGTGAGCTCGAAGTCTGAGAAGTGTAGAACATTATGTGTAGGATCCCAACAAGTGACAAGTGCCCGGATTATATCACCACGGGGAATTATGTCGATCAACCTCGTAAGGTCCTTTAGATAGCATTTAACCCAATCTTGTCCTTTTTGACCCATATCGTTCCACCTTAGTCTCAACTCCAAAGGGATTTTATTCATTAAAATGAAGGGTTTATTCTGTATTGTGCTCATTCTGCACATTTATTAAACGCGATTTTATTCAGAAAAATGGAAAATATTTTTCAAAGACAATTTTCATTTTCTTAAAAGAATTAGCCTTTTCAGGCTTTTTATTTTGAAAAGAAAAAGACATGATTTCAAAGTGGCTATTTTTGCCAAAACAGCCTTCCGGCGTCCTTTCGGAACATTCGGTTATTTCCAAAAATAGCAATCACTTTGATTATTTGAAACTAAAATACAATATTTTTTGTCATTTTCTAAAAGGGTGGTTGGACCCGTCAAGGGTTGCCTACGTATCCCACCTAATGGCGAGAATCAAACCTGCGTAGTTCGGTCAGATTATGTGACCAATTATTTAAACAACATTGTTTCTCCTATTTTTTCAGATTTTTTTCTTTTTTTTTTCCAGGTTTCGACACCATTTCGCTAATATTTCAATATTTCTATTCCAAAATTTCTCGTTCTTTTTTTTTCAAGAATTTTTCCGGTCCGCATAATGATCCAGAATAATTAAAATGCAACATATAATATGCTCGGTCTTTAATATTCCGGGTCAGCTGTCCTAGACGGACCCAACCCCTGTGTTGAGTCCCCTAAGTCAGTTATGATGCAAATAATCGTCCTAGACCTATGTTCAATATCTTATATGTCACGACCCGAATTTCCCACCATCGGGAGTCATGATGGCGCCTACTAGTGGAAGCTAGGCAAGCCAACTATTACTCACATTTTTCATTAGTTACCAAACTCTTCTTAAGACATTAAATTTAAAACATATAATTACAGCGGAATAATTAAACTTAGCAGAAGACTTAGTCAATTTTATCAAATATGATACAGAAACCCAAACATGATACACTACCCAAGACTGGTGTCACAATACTCACGAACTTCTAAGAATAATACACACAATTGTTTGAAGGAAATATAAGTTGTTTATCACGAATACATGAGATAACAGAATGAAATACATAGATAGACGAGACAACTGGTCATGCGGACTCTTGCAAGGCTACCTCGTAGTCTCAGTAGTCGGAAAATCCACAATCGTGCTATTGCCGATGTTGCTGTCTGTAACCTGTATCTGCGCAAAAAGAGAGCAGAGTGTAGTATCAGCACAACCGACCCCATGTGCTGGTAAGGGCCTGGCCTATCCCGGCGAAGTAATGACGAGACTAAGGCCATTCACCCACAAAAACCTGTACAGTTGAAATATATATACATATACAACAGCAGAAAATGTTATCGAACGTTTATAAGGGAAGAATCTGCTCTGAAATAACAGTCAATAACTCATAATATCAAGAGTAATCTAGTCAACGGAACAAATCTTACATTCATGTCTCAATTCATTTTTCATTTCATATCATGTGGTAGGCGTACCACCCGCTCCCAAATGTAACAATAAGTAATACCTTGTGGTAGGCGTACCACCCGCTCCCAAATGTATCGATAGGCTACCGGCAACTATGGCCAATGCCAAGATTTAAATCACTTTGTGGTCGGCGTGCCACACGATCCCATTTCTTATATATATATAAGTGATCGGCGCGCCACACGATCCCAATTCATTAATATATAAGTGGTCGGCGCGCCACACGATCCCAATTCATTAATATATATATTACCGACATTTAACCAATAATCTCTGATCCACAGTAAGTGTATAAAAGTATTACCGGTTTGAACCAATAATCTTTTCTTCGACAATATTTATAATTATCGGTTTTGAACAAATAATTGATAATAAATCAACAATTTATCTCTGTTACCGGTGTGACACCAATAACTCTTGATTAACAATTCATACATAACTGAATTCCTATTTCTTTCAAGCTAGGATAGAACAAACACTTACCTCAAAAGTTTACGAACAATTCAATCCGTAGCAATGCCTTTTCCTTTCGAATTTGGCTCCAATCCAATCGTATCTATACACAATTGATTTAATATCATTAATACTACTCAACAAACTAATTCATATGGCCAATTATAATTTTTATAACATTCTGCACGGAATAGTGAATATCGACCCCGGGCCCACATAATCGAAATTCGAGTTTCGAACCAAAATAAGTTCACCCAATCATCCATGAGATCAAATATACAATTTTTTCTTAAGTTCGACTCCAAAATGAGGTCTAGATCGCAAATTCTTTGAAAACCCTTACTATATTCAATTCTCAATTTTTCTACCCATTTACACATATTTAGGGTTAGGAATTCAAATAATAATGAGGGAAAATGAAGAAAACGAGTCAAGAATCACTTACCCAGGAAGTTTTGATGAAAATCGCCCAAGAATCGCCCCAATAAGCTGTTTGGAGAAGAAAGAGTTGAGAGAAATGGGATTTTATCCCGTCTGTTCTGTTTTTGCATGGGCAAATTTACTCTATGCGATCGCAGGGCCTGTGATGCGACCGCATAGAAGAAAATAAGGGGACAGCAAAATTTCTCTATGCGATCGCGGAGGACTAATGCGATCGCATAGAAGGAAATTCTAGGCCTCAAGTCTTACTCTATGCGATGGCGAAGGATACTGTGTGATCGCATAGGAGGGAAAGTTGAAGCTATGCGATCGCATGGGAACTATTGCTATCGCATAGAAGGATTTTGGGACCCCTGATCTTTGCTCTATGCGATCGCAGCTACACCTATGCGATCGCATAAAAATTGCAGAATTTCTGCTACATTTCCAAGTCCAAAAACCATCCCGTTACCTATCTGAAACTCACCCGAGCCTTCGAGAATTCAAACCAAGTATGTACACTGACTCAAAAATATCATACGAACTTGCTCGCGCTATCAAATTGCCAAAATAACATCAAAATCAATGAATTAAGCCTAAAAACTCAAGAATTCTTTCAAAATTTCATAACTTTCATAATTTCCAATTTAAGGCCGAAACACGTCAAACAACGTCCGTTTTCAACCAAACTTTACAGGAAGCGCTTAACCAACATATATGACCTGTACCGACGTCGGAACCAAAATACGTGCCTGATATCGCTACTTTTTAATCAAATTTTAGTTTTATTTTCCTTAAACATTTTCAGAAAACAATTTAACAGAAAAATTCTTTTACCGGGGTTCTAGACCTCGGATTTCAATTCCGGGCATACGCCCAAGTTTCATATTTTTCTACGGATTTTCTGAGACCGTCAAATCACGGGTCCGGGTCCGTTTACCAAAAATGTTGACCAAAGTCAACCATATCAATATTAATATCAAAATTCTTCAAATGTTTCACATATTTCACATATTTCAACATAAAAATTTTCCAACTTCGTGCCCGAACTGTGCACGCAAATCGAGGCAACTATAAATGAGGTTTTCAAGACCTCAGAAGCTGGAAATGATTAATAAAACAAGTGATGACCCTTTGGGTCGTCACATTCTTCACCTCCAAAACAATCGTTCGTCCTCAAATGTACAAAAGAAAGAAGTACCTGAGTCAAGGAATAGACGAGGATATCGGCTCCGCATGTCAGACTCGGACTCCCAGGTCGATGCCTCAGGAGGCTGACCCCTCCACTGAAGTCGCACAGAAAGAAAACTCTTCGACCTCAACCGTCGAACCTGCCGACCTAGAATAGCTACCGGCTCCTCCTCATAGGACAGATCTTTGTTCAATTGGACAGTGCTAAAATCTAACACGTGCGATGGATCGCCGTGATATTTTCGAAGCATGGATACGTGAAACACTGGATGCACAGCTGATAAGCTAGGTGGCAAGGCAAGTTTATATGCCACCTCTCCCACACGATGAAGAATCTCTAATGGGCCAATAAACCTAGGGCTAAGTTTGCCCTTCTTTCCAAATCTCATCACGCCCTTCATAGGCGACACTCGGAGCAATACTCGCTCCCCAATCATGAAAGCTATATCTCGAACCATGCGATCTGCATAGCTCTTTTGCCTAGATAGAGCTGTGCGAAGCCTATCTTGAATAATCTTGACCTTATCTAAGGCCTCTTGAACTAAATCCGTGCCCAATAACCGAGCTTCTCCCGGTTCAAACCATCCAACCGGAGAACGACACCGCCTACCATACAATGATTCATAAGGAGCCATCTGGATGCTCGATTGATAACTATTATGATAAGCAAACTTTGCCAAAGGCAGGAATTGATCCCACGAACCTCCAAAATCAATAACACACGCCCGAAGCATATCTTCCAGTATCTGAATAGTCCTCTCGGACTGACCATCCGTCTGGGGATGAAAGGCAGTACTTAGCTGAACTTGCGTGCCCAACTCTCGTTGAACCACCTTCCAGAAATATAAGGTAAACTGTGCACCTCGATCTGAAATAATAGAGATAGGCACACCATGAAGGCGAACGATCTCCCTGATATAAATCTCAGCTAACCTCTCGGAGGAATAGGTAGTGGCAATAGGAACAAAATGAGCTGACTTGCTCAGCCTATCAACGATCACCCAAACAGCATCAAACTTCTTCCAAGTCATCGGAAGTCCAGAAATGAAGTCCATCGTGATTCGCTCCCACTTCCATTCAGGAAGTTCAATTCTCTAAAATAAACCGCCAGGTCTCTGATGTTCATACTTAACCTGCTGACAATTAAGGCACCGTGCCACATATGCCACAATATCCTTTTTCATTCTGCGCCACCAATAATGTTGACGCAAATCTTGATACATTTTCGCTGCGCCTGGATGAATAGAATATCGCGAACTTTGAGCTTCTTCTAGAATCAATTCTCTAAGCCCATCAACATTTGGCACACAAATGCGCCCTTGCATCCTTAGGATCCCATCAGCATCTAAGGTGACCTGTTTAGCACCTCCTCGCTGAACCATATCTCTAAGGTCACATAAATAAGAATCATTATATTGTTGAAGGCGGATATGCTCCAATAATGAAGAGCGAGCGATCGTTCAAGCTAGTACTTGACTAGGCTCAGAAATATCCAACCTCACAAATCGGTTGGCCAAGGACTGAACATCCAAAGCAAGTGGTCTCTGATTGACTGGAATATAAGCAAGACTGCCCATACTGGCTGACTTCCTACTCAAAGCGTCGGCCACCACGTTTGCTTTTTCCGGATGATATAAAATGGTGACATCATAATCTTTTAGCAATTCTAGCCACCTTCTCTGCCTCAAATTCAACTCTTTCTGCGTAAACAAATACTGAAGACTCTTATGATCGGTGTATACATCACATGCTACACCATACAAATAATGCCTCCAGATTTTCAATGCGTGAATAATCGCCGCCAATTCTAGATCATGCACTGGATAGTTCTTTTCATGAATCTTCAACTGCCTCGAAGCATAGGCAATAACCTTGCCATCCTGCATTAACACTGCACCAAGCCCAATACGGGAAGCATCACAATAAACAGTATAAGGTCCCGTACCTGTGGGTAAAACCAATACCGGTGCTGTGGTCAAGGCTGTCTTGAGCTTTTGAAAGCTCGCCTCACATTCATCGGACAATTCAAATTGAACACCTTTTTGTGTCAATCTGGTTAGTGGGGTTGCAATAGATGAAAACCCCTCTACGAATCGGCGATAATAACCTACTAATCCCAAGAAACTCCGAATCTCTGTGGCTGATGTCGGTCTAGGCCAGTTCTTGACTGCCTCAATCTTCTTCAGATCAACCTGAATACCTGCTGCCGTCACAATATGACCTAGGAATGCAACCGAACTTAGCCAAAATTCACACTTTGAAAATTTTGCATATAGTTGGCTATCTCTCAGAGTCTGCAAGGCCACTCTGAGATGTTGCGCATGCTCCTCCTGACTGCGGGAATATATTAATATGTCATCAATGAAGACAATTACAAACAAGTCTAAATAAGGCCGGAACACCCGATTCATCAATTCCATAAAAGCTGCTGGAGCATTTGTCAACCCAAAAGACATGACCAGAAATTCATAATGTCCGTACCGAGTGCGGAATGCTGTCTTAGAGACATCAGATGCCCTAATCTTCAGCTGGTGATAGCCATATCTCAAATCTATCTTCGAATATACCTTGGCACCCTGAAGCTGGTCAAATAAATCATCAATTCGCGGAAGTGGATATTTATTTTTGATAGTCACCTTGTTTAAATATCGATAGTCAATGCACATTCTCATCGAACCATCTTTCTTCTTTACAAATAATACTGGTGCACCCCACGGCGAAACACTGGGTCTAATGAAACCCTTTTCAAGTAAATCCTGCAACTGCTCCTTCAATTCTTTTAACTCTGGCGGAGCCATACGATATGGGGGAATGGAAATGGGCTGAGTGCCCGGAGCCAAGTCAATGCAAAAATCAATGTCCCTATCGGGCGGCATACCTGGCAAGTCTGAAGGAAATACTTCAGGAAATTCGCGAACCACAGGCACAGAGTCAATAGAAGGAACCTCAACACTGGAATCACGGACATAGGCCAAATAAGCCAAGCATCCCTTCCCAACCATACGCTGAGCCTTAACATAAGAAATAACATTGCGACTAGTATGACCTAAAATTCCTTTCCACTCTATACGAGGCAAATTCGGCAGAGCTAAAGTCATAGTCTTGGCATGGCAATCTAAAATAGCATCATATGGAGAGAGCCAGTCCATGCCTAATATAATATCAAAGTCCACCATATTTAGGAGCAATAAATCAGCACGGGTCTCGAGACCCTCAATTACTATAATACATGACCGATGAACTTGATCAACCATAATAGAATCGCCTACTGGTGTAGACACATGAACAGGAACACCCAGTGGATCACTAGGCTGAATCAAGTACGGTGCAAAATAGGAGGACACGTACGAATATGTAGACCTAGGGTCAAATAATGCTGATGCCTTTCTATCACAAACCAAAATAATACTTGTAATGACGGCATCGGAAGACTCACCCTCTGGTCTGGCGGGAAGTGCATAACATCGGGACTGTGCCCCACCACCCTGAGCAGTATCTCTAGGACGATCAGCTGCTGGCTGGTCTCTACCTCTATCGGTCTGAGCTCCACCTCTATGACCTCTACCTCCACCTCTATGTCCTCTACCTCCGCCTCTAGGTGGCTGGGCAGGCTGTGAGGGAACTGGGGCCTGAATCATGGCACGAGAACCCTGCTGGTGAGATCTGTCCAGAAGCTCGAGGGCAATACTTTGCAATGTGCCTAAGATCACCGCACGTAAAACAAGCCCTCGGCTACTGAAAATAGCGTAGTGGTGGTGCACTGATAGGCTGCTGATCAGAGTAGTGTGGCTGAGAATTACGATCACCAGAAGCATCGTGAGAAACCTGAAGAGCTGACTGATAAGGCCTAGGAGGATGGCCTCTATCATGGGAATCTCTACCTCCAGACGAGGTACCACTGAATCTACCCGAATTACGAGACCTCTTATCTGATCCATGTCCTGCTCCCTGTGAAAGAGCCATCTCGATCCGGCGGGCTGCATTAGCCGCCTCCTGAAAAGTGATTTCAGTTCCTGCCCCCAAAGTCATCTGTAGTCGAATTGGCTAATTCAAGCCATCAATTAACCTTCTCACCCTTTCCCGATCTGTGGGAAGTATGATAATAGCATGACGAGCCAGGTCCACGAACCTAGTCTCGTACTATGTGACAGACATAGAACCCCGATGAAGACGCTCAAATTGCCTGCGCAGAGCCTCCCGCTGAGTTGCTGGAAGGAACTTTTCCAAGAACAATTCCGCAAATTGCCCCCAAGTCAAAGATGATGATCCCGCTGGCCTGGATAGACAATAATCCCTCCACCAAGTCTTGGCAGAACCAGATAATCGAAAAGTAGCAAAGTCCACACCATTAGTCTCCACAATACCCATAGTACGGAGAACCTCGTGGCAGCTATATAGGAAATCCTGGAGATCCTCTGAAGGAGTGCCACTGAATGTGGTAGTGAACAGCTTGGTAAACCTGTCCAATCTCCATAACCCGTCAGCATACATAGCTGCACCATCATTAGCCTGAGTCACAATAATAGGCTGAGCTGCCTCAACTGGCTGAATCACAGGAACTTGAGCCTGGGGAATTACTGGCTCCGGAGTGCGCGTAGCAGGAGTCTGATTACCTCATCCAGCCTGAGAAGTGGCTGGTGCTACTGGTAATAAACCTGCTCCGGTGATATTGTCCATAAAACCTGCTATCCGGACCAAAGCATCCTGAAGATCCGGTGAAAACATAACTCCTCCTGGGACCTGAGATGGGCCTACTGGAGTTGCTGGGACTGGAACCTCCTCCTCGATATGAGCCTCAGGTTCTGCCACTTGTGCTGCTGCTCGGGGCTGAGCTCTGCCCCTACCTTGGCCTCTAGGACGACCTCGACCTCGGCCTCTGCCCCTAGCGGGAGCTGCCACTGCTGGGACCTCGGGCTGCTGGTCAGTAGATGAGGATGCACGTGTTCTTACCATCTGCGGAAGAACAGAGTAGAAGTTCAATTAACATTTGAAAGATCAAGTCGCACGACCGGAAAGAATAAAGGGAAAATTTTCCTAACTCTGTAGCCTCTGGAGGATAAATACAGACGTCTCCGTACCGATCCCTCAGACTCTACTAAGGTTGTTCGTGAGTTGTGAGACCTATGCAACCTAGTGCTCTGATACCAACTTGTCACGACCTGGATTTCCCACCATCGGTAGTCATGATGGCGCCTACTAGTGGAAGCTAGGCAAGCCAACTATTACTCATATTTTTCATTAGTTACCAAACTCTTCTTAAGACATTAAATTAAAAATATATAATTACAGCGGACTAATTAAACTTAGCAGAAGACTTAGTCAATTTTATCAAATATGATACAGAAACCCAAACATGATACACTACCCAAGACTGGTGTCACAATACTCACGAACTTCTAAGAATAATACACATAATTGTTTGAAGGAAATATAAGTTGTTTTTCTTAAGACATTAAATTAAAAACATATAATTACAGCGGAATAATTATACTTAGCGGAAGACTTAGTCAATTTTATCAAATATGATACAGAAACCCAAACATGATATACTACTCAAGACTGGTGTCACAATGCTCACGAACTTCTAAGAATAATACACACAATTGTTTGAAAGAAATATAAGTTGTTTATCTCGAATAAGGCCAGTCACCCGCATATACCTGTACAGATGAAATATATATACATATACAACAGCAGAAAACGTTATCGAACGTTTATAAGGGAAGAATCTGCTCTGAAATAACAATCAATAACTCATAATATCCAGAGTAATCTAGTCAACGGAACAAATCTTACTTTCATGTCTCAATTCATTTTTCATTTCATATCTTGTGGTAGGCATACCACCCGCTCCCAAATGTAACAATAAGTTATACCTTGTGGTAGGCGTACCACCCGCTCCCAAATGTATCAATAGACTACCAGCAACTATGGCCATTGCCAAGATTTAAATCACTTTGTGGTCGGCGTGCCACACGATCCCATTTCTTATATATATATATAAGTGGTCGGCGCGCCACACGATCCATCATATATATATATATATATATATATATATATATATATATATATATATATATATATCCGTCATTTAACCAATACTCTCTGATCCACAGTAAGTGCATAAAAGTATTACCGGTTTGAACTAATAATCTTTGCTTCGACAATATTTATAATTACCGGTTTTGAACCAATAATTGATAATAAATCAACAATTTATCTCTGTTACCAGTGTGACACCAATAACTCTTGATTAACAATTCATACATAACTAAATTCCTATTTCTTTCAAACTAGGATAGAACAAACACTTATCTCGAAAGTTTAAGAACAATTCAATCCGTAACAATGCCTTTTCCTTTCGAATTTGGCTCCAATCCAATCGTATCTATACACAATTGATTTAATATCATCAATACTACTCAACAAACTAATTCATATGGCCAATTATAATTTTAATAACATTCTTCCCGGAATAGTAAATATCGACCCCGGGCCCACATAATCGAATTTCGAGTTTCGAACCAATATAAGTTCACCCAATCATCCATGAGTTCAAATATACAATTTGTTCTTAAGTTCGATGAGTTGATAGTTGGATATGGAATTCCTGAAGCAAACCAATACTATGCCCGTACCATATGTTGACATGTTACTGACGGTGGGAGCAAAAGGGGCCAAGCCTTGCATTATCCTGTGAATGCCCATGAATTTGGCCATTGAGAACATTTCGGCCTTGCAGTTGAAGACGTGGGTCAATAGACAAGAACCTACATTCGTGGCAACCCTCCGCATTAAAGATATAGAATGCTCCTCGGATCCCATTCATGTACCCGTGAAGGAGCTACTACTGGAATTTGAAGATGTCATGCCACAGGACATGCCAAAGCGACTCATGTCTAGGCGCACTGTGGACCATGAGATTTAGTTGGTGCCCGGTGCGAAGCCACCAGCCCGTGCGCCTTGCAAAATGTCACAACCCAAACTTACTTGTCACACCTATTTTTTTACTACACCCCTGTAAAGGGGTATATGGAAGTTTTTTCAACTTAAAGTGACAATCGAAATGTGATTATTTCATTTTAAAGTTCAAAGTTACCACTTCGGATATTTATGGTGTGCCAAGTCACCAGTTTCAAATTCCGAATCAAGGAATGGTTGACTCTGTATTACAGTCCACGAACACAGAAATTCGGGTAAGGGATTCTGTTAATCCAGGAGAAAGTGTTAGGCATTCTCAGATTCCGTAGTTATAGTATGGTCAACTGTTATAATTGACCTATAATCTGATTTTAATACATATTTTAACCTATGGTTCATCTTTAACCTTATAACCGCTTTTATTTAAATATTTTTTAGGAAGATTCAACATCACATAAAATGCGTCTTGGACCACGTCACATAAATCTACCCGCAGTCCGCAGTCCGCAGCACATTTTATCTAATGTTGTTGAGATTTATATTTGGGTCACATAAATGCGCACCCGAATTTAGAAAAGTAATTTTTAATAGTGCCCCCAAACCAACTACGAATTTGCAACTTTGTTAGGCCGTGAAAATTTACTAAATTGCACACCTCGATTATAAGGATTCAAATATTCAAGGACAAGCTAAATGAGGGCCATGCAATTGAGATCATATTTTGCATGGCTCACTTCAATTAACTAATGAACCTAATCAATTAAGAAAAGAGAATTTTTCACAAAAGGCTTTATTAAGACCTAATTAGCAATAAATAGAAACTCTTTCCTATATTACGTGATATAGATATGTTTTGCGTTATTTTATGATGTATATAGTGTATTAAACGAATTGTATTCAATAATACAACATGAAATGACGTCTCACAAATAGGGATTCATGTAATCATGATCTCTATTTAGGTGTATTAAACTGTATTAAACAAGAAAAAAGTAACGTTTCAGCGCAAATCATGGGAAGGTGAATCTGTATTTAGGTGTATTAAGCTGTATTAAGCGGCATCATTTCACAAAAAACAGGAGTTATACCATAAATTGGTGAGAGAAAAATATTTTGTACCATCTAATAAGGATTAAATATAAATATTTTGCTACAAAATAAAAAAGGTTATTATATTATGTAAAATCTTAAAAAGGTATTTACATGTTATAAATAGGGTACTAACATATTCTATAGGTGGTAAAATTTCCTTAGAAAAATGAACTATAAAGATCCTAACTAATCGTTCGGACTTATGCAAGAGAAAACTAACAGGTATTGATTGAAGTGATTCAACGTTTTTTTTTAAAAAAAAAAAATGCACTTACACGGAAGGCCAAATAAATGAGAGGATGGCACTCTTTGCATCGAACAAACACATAAAAGAGTAGAGGCAGACCGTGCCGAACATATTCGAATTTGGGCTCCAATGAGCCCAATTTCACTAGGAGCAATGGCGGCCCAGCACATGCGCCTGAAGTGTGGTTGTAACCCTTGGGCCAACATTGAGCCCAATGATTAGAACAAGATGCAAACCCAATCAAGAAAATATGAAACATGATACTTTGGCATTTTACCTTCACATGTAGACCACACAAGCATTCTGAAATTAAATCGTATTCAACTGGCCATCAAAGCATGTTCTTATCGTATAAATTGAGTGGGGCGTTCAATTTAGGCGCTCCTCTTTTATCTGTAGTCACTTTATCTTTTTATTTGTATCCGTACTCACTTTTTAAAAAACTACAGTTTCCCTTTACAACTGAAAAACTTCAGCTCTAGAGCTGAAGTTTTGGGGTTATGTCACGACCCAAATCCGGTCGTGATGGCGCCCAACAATCAAGCTAGGCCAGCCAAACCAACAGTTTAATTATAACACAATACCAGTCCCCAAATGGACAACCCAAGAAGAATATATGAGTTTAAGAACTCCAATAATAATAATACTGAACAAAATACCGACACTCCCAAAGATCCGGAGTCACAAGTCTAGAGCCTCTAACAAAACCCAACAGGAAATAGAGAGTACGATATAGAAGTACTCAAGTCTGAATACAAAATATAAAATAACAACTGGAATGAGAGGAGGAGCTAGGCTCTGCGAACGTAGGCAGCTACCTCAGCAACTCGATGTGACAATGTAAACGCCGGAGATGTCCGTCTACTGCTCCTGTGTACCTGAGTCTGCACACAAAAGGTGCAGGGAGTAGGGGTGAGTACTAAGTACTCAGTGAGTAACAAATATATATAAGTAGCTGACAGTAAGAAATCCACAAAATACCACAATATGAAGCTACACTACAGTCCGAATCTCCTACGAACTAGCAACAACAATCCAACACAACTACCACAGAGTAATTCAACAAATACAAATGCAATGCAATGCACATAACCTCTACGGCATGTAGCCCGATCCAATTTAACGTCGACGGCGCTCACTGGGGGTGTGTACAGACTCCGGAGGGGCTCCTACAGCCCAAGCGCAATACTGATGCGGCGTGCAGCCCGATCCTCACATCAACCACTGCGGCGTGCAGCCCGATCCCATACTCAGTCCACAATAAGCAATTAAGTCACAAAACAATTCATTTTCCTTAATTCCAATTCTCCATTCATAATTTATGAAAAATACTTTAACTTTATAAATTTTGCAAAAGCCGGTGACTTAGCATTTCAAAAGTGTGATTACAATTTCCAGGACTGAGATCAGTGATTTAAGCAATTTTAGTTATCACATAAATATTGTCCTCTAAGGACGCTACAGATCGGCACAAGGCCCCAAACAAGGCTTACAACCCACAAACATAGCAAATACAGTGTATTTCCAACACTAACAACATATTATTCACCTTCGGGATGGACCAAGTCTCAATCCCCAATCACAATCAATCCCGCACCTGCCACGGTGTGCGAGCCACGCCCTATTAGTGTCACAATGTGCTAAGCCGGGGTTTCGAACCCTCAGGCTACAATATACACAAACTACTCACCTCTAGCCGGTCGTAGAATCGTCCGCGATGCCTTTTCCTTTGAATTTCGTTGCCTCGTGTGTAGAATCTAGTCAAATAACAATAATTATATCAATTACGGGTCAAAGAATCATAACCCACTTCAATTTATATGAAATTCGCAAAATTACACTAAGTTGGTAAAACCCGACTTTCGGTACGATTCTCGAAAAATTACGAAAGTCTCATATTCGAAACCCTCATCTCAATACGAGTCCAAGCATATCAATTTTACCAAATTCGGACTCCATTTGCTCATTCAAAACCTTGATTTTCTAAAGTTCAAGCCTAGGGTTAAATCTTCCATGAATCACCCCAAATTCTTCCATTTTCATGATATAATTGCATAATAATACCAATACTAATCATAGTTTAAGTCCATAGTTGCTTACCTGATGATTTCCCTTGAGTTTCTCTTCAAAATCGCCCAAATCGCCTCTAAAGCCGAGACCCCAAATGTGTGAAATGTTCTGAAATTTTTCTAACTTCTGATACACTTAACTTACAGCGATTTTCGCTTCTGCGGAAGAATTTCCGCTCCTACGCGTCCGTATCCGCGACCAACGGGTCGCTTCAGCGGTTCCAGGCCTAGCCGGCCAATTCCGCTTCCGCGATATACGGACCGCCTCTGCGCGTCCGCTTCTGCGGAGATTCTCTCGCTCCTGCGGGTTTTCCCGCTTCTGCGACTAGGCGTCCGCCTCTGCGGACTCGCGTAAGCGGCTACCCTTCCGCTTCTGCGATCCTTCACCCCATGGTCCTTGGCCGCTTCTGCGGCTCACCTTCCGCTCCAGTGATGCCGCTTCAGCGGAAAATGTTCCGCTTCTGCGATGCGCAGCGCTTCTGCGCTCCTCGTCCGCTTCTGCGGACCCGCTCCTGCGCCCATAATTCCGCAGGAGCGGAAACAACAGAAACATGACTCTTCAAACCTGCAATTTCCATGTTTTTCTCCCGATTAACCATCCGAAAACACCCCGAGGCCCCCGGGACCTCATTCAAACACACCAACACATCCTAATTCCTTATTCGAACTTGTTCCAATCATAAAAACACCATCCTAAACATCAAAATCACCAATTAACCACGGATTCAAGCCTAAGTTTCTTCAAAACTTTCAAAACTAACATTCAACCCAAAACCCGATCAAACGATGTCCGAATGACCTGAAAATTTGCAGACATATCCAAAATCACATAACGAAGCTACAGAAATTGTCGGAATTCCATTCCGACCCCCGGATCAAAATATCACCTACCATCCGGTTTCGCCAAAATTCAACATTCGCCAATTCAAGCTTAAAACTACACCGGACCTCCGAATTCAATTCCGATTGTTCTCCTAAGTCATAAATGATCCCCGGAACTAGTCGAATCATCAGAATCCGGTTCCGAGCACTCTAACTCAAAAGTCAACTCTTGGTTGACTTTTCATTTTCAAGCTTTCTTCAAACATGCTATTTGTTGCATTTTCAATCCAAATCACTCCTAACTCACCCGATATACTCTAATACTGTTTTAAAAGCATAATATATGTAAATGCAAGATAACGGGGTGGTAATTCCCGTAACGACGGGCCGGGTCGTTACATTCTCCCCAACTTAAACAAACGCTCGTCCGCGAGCGGGTTAAGAAACATACCTAGAGCATCAAACAAGTGTGGATATCTGCTCCGCATTTCCTGCTCGGTCTCCCAAGTTGCTTCCTCCACGGGACGACCTCTCCACTGCACTTTCACTGAAGCTATATCCTTAGATCTCAGCTTACGAACCTGTCGACCCAAAATGGCTACTGGTTCCACATCATAAGTCAAATCCTCATCTAGCTGTATCGTGCCGAAGTCCAACACATGAGACGGGTCTCCGACATACTTCCGGAGCATAGATACATGGAACACCGGGTGAACTCCCGACAAACCGGGTGGCAAAGCAAGCATATAAGCCACCTCCCCAACTTTCCTAAGCACCTCAAAAGGTCCAATAAACCTCGGGCTCAACTTCCCTTTCTTTCCAAACCTCATAACACCCTTCATAGGCGAAACCTTCAGCAACACCTTCTCACCTACTGAATAAGACACATCTCGGACCTTCCGGTCTGCATAACTCTTCTGACGCGACTGAGCTGTGCGAAGTCTCTCCTGAATCACCTTCACCTTATCTAAGGCATCTTGGACTAACTCCGTCCCTAACAACCTAGCCTCGCCGGGCTCGAACCAACCAACTGGAGACCTACACCGTCTCCCATATAAAGCTTCATACGGTGCCATCTCTGAATGCTGGACTGATAGCTATTATTGTAAGCAAACTCCGCCAAAGGCAAATAATCAGCCCATGAACCACCAAAATCAATGACACAAGCACGCAACATGTCCTCCAATATCCGAATAGTACGCTCAGACTGCCCATCCGTCTGTGGATGAAATGCTGTGCTCAGCTCTACCTGTGAACCCAACTCTCGCTGAAATGTCCTCCAGAATTGAGATGTGAACTGGGTACCTCTGTCCGATATAATGGAAATAGGAACTCCATGCAATCTCACTATCTCACGGATGAATATCTCTGCCAACCGCTCTGAGGTATAGGTAGTACACACTGGGATGAAGTGAGCTGACTTAGTCAACCTATCCACCACCACCCAAACTGAATCAAACTTCCTCGCTGTCCGAGGGAGTCCACTAACAAAGTCCATAGTTATTCTTTCCCACTTCCACTCCGGAATATCAATTCGCTGAAATACACCACCAGGTCTCTGATGCTCATACTTGACCTGCTGACAGTTTAGACACCGAGCCACATGGCTCACAATATCTCTCTTCATCTTTCTCCACCAGTAATGCTGCTTCAAATCCTGATACATCTTCGCGGCTCCTGGATGAATAGAATATCACGAACTATGGGCCTCTTCCAATATCAACTCACGAAGGCCATCAACATTGGGCACACATATCCGGTCCTGCATCCGCAATACACCCTCACTATCAATAGTGACATCTCTAGCATCATCATGCTGAACTCTGTCCTTAAGGACAAGTAAGTGTGGATCATCATACCGGCGCTCTCGAATACGATCATATAAAGAAGAACGAGCTACTACACAAGCCATCACCCGACTGGGCTCAGAAATATCCAGCCTTACCATCTGATTAGCTAACGCCTGAACATCAACTGCTAGGGGTCTCTCCCCAACTGGAATATACGCCAAACCGCCCATACTAATAGCCTTCCGGCTCAATGCATCAGCCACTACATTGGCTTTCCCGGGATGATACAAGATAGTAATATCATAGTCTTTAAGCAACTCAAGCCATCTCCGCTGCCTCAAATTTAGATCTTTTTGCTTAAACAAATGCTGAAGGCTACGGTGGTTTGTATATACATCACAAGATACACCATATAGATAATGCCTCCAAATCTTCAAGGCATGAACAATAGCAACTAACTCCAAATCATGAACAGGGTAGTTCTTCTCGTGGGGCTTTAGCTGACGAGAAGCATATGCAATAACTCTACCCTCCTGCATCAACACACAACCGAGTCCAACTCGGGAAGCATCACAATACACCGTATATGATCCTGAGGCCGATGGTAACACAAGTACTGGAGCCGTGGTCAAAGCCTCCTCGAGCTTCTGAAAGCTCTCTTCACATTCATCAGACCACACAAATGGAGCATTCTTCCGTGTCAGCTTAGTCAACGGTGAAGCAATAGATGAGAAATCCTGAACAAACCGACGATAATAGCCTGCCAAGCCGAGAAAACTCCGAATCTCTCTAGCTGAGGAAGGTTTGGGCCAATTTTGCACTGCCTCAAACTTCTGTGGATCAACCCGAATACCATCACTGGACACTATATGTCCCAGAAAACCCACAGTATCAAGCCAGAACTCACACTTAGAGAATTTTGCATAAAGCTTCTCTTCTCTCAACCTCTGCAATGCCACTCTCAAATGTTGTGCATGCTCCTCCTGGCTGCGTGAATATACCAGGATGTCATCAATAAACACAATCACAAAAGAATCAAGGTACGGCCGAAATACACTATTCATCAAGTGCATGAATGCAGCTGGGGCATTAGTCAGCCCGAAAGACATCACTAGGAACTCGTAGTGCCCATATCGCGTCCCGAACGCTGTCTTCATAATATCCGAGTCCCTGGTCTTCAACTGATGGTAGCCCGATCAAAGATCAATCTTAGAAAATACACTAGCTCCTTGGAGCTGATCAAATAAGTCCTCAATACGAGGCAATGGGTACTTATTCTTCACTGTTACCTTGTTCAGCTGCCTGTAATCAATGCACATTCTCATTGTGCCATCTTTCTTCTTTACGAACAACACCGGTGCACCCCAAGGTGACACACTAGGACGAATGAAACCCTTATCTAAGAGTTCCTGAAGCTGTTCTTTCAATTCTGTTAACTCTGCTGGTGCCATGCGATAGGGAGGAATAGAAATGGGCTGATCAGTCGGCATACCTGGTAGGTCTGCTGGAAATACATCCGGAAACTCCCTTACAATGGGGACCGAATCAAGACCGGGTGTCTCGGCCTCAACATTTCTAATGAAGGCCAAATAAGATAAACAACCCTTGCCAATCATTCGTTGAGCCTTTATATAAGAAATCACCCTGTCGGACACATAATCAGTCAAGCCACGCCACTCGATCCTCGGATTACCTGGAATAGCTAACGTGACTGTCTTGGCATGACAGTCCAGAATTGTATGATAAGGAGATAGCCAATCCATGCCTAGGATAACATCGAAATCTACCATACCCAGTAGTAATAAATCAACTCGGGTCTCCAGACCCCCAATAGTAACAATACAGGATCGATATACCTGATCCACAACAACAGTATCCCCCACCGGGGTGGACACATGTACGGGCAAAGCAAGAATACCACGGGTCATACCCAAATGATGTGCAAAGTAAGTAGAGACATAAGAATAGGTGGATCCGGGATCAAATAAGACAGAAGCATCCTTGTGGCAGACCGAGATAATACCTGAAATAACCGCATCCGAAGCGCTAGCATCCTTCCTGTCCGGAAGAGCATAGAAACGAGCCCGACCTCCACCAAGCACGATCCTCGCCCTCGGGGCGACCTCCAGATACCGGCCACCGGCCCTAGCCGATCGTGTCGGTGCTCGAAGAAACGAGGAGTAGAAGGCGAAGGTCGATCCCTCCGCCGTGACCTCTTACGAAGCCACCGAGGACACTCTCTCCGATATGGCCCAAATCACCGCACTCAAAACAACGGCCCGAAGATGGAAGAAGGGGCCGCCGAGGACCCTCGCTACCGATGAATCCTCGTGCCGAGGAAACAGGAGCGCAGCTCGAGCCGGAAGAGCACTCGGTGCGGTGCCGACTCGCCGACGGTTCGCCGACCCCGATAACCCCGCCGGCCTTGACGACCACGATCGGATGAAACCCCACCGGACTCTGTACGTCCAGACTGATGAGACCCGAAAGAGCGACCTCTGCTATGCTGAAATTGGCCCCTAGACGGAGCACCACCGTAACTGCCAGTACCACGAGGCCTCTTAGCCTCTCTCCTCTCGCTCTCTGCGGCGATCCGTCTCAATGTGACGGGCAGCATCAACCACCTCCTCAAAGGTAACTGTCGAAACTCTCTCCCTGGTCATCAATATGCGGATGGGGTAAATAAGACCATCAATAAATCTCCGGATCCTCTCCCTGTCTGTAGGAACCATCCACATGGCATGACGGGCCAGCTGTGTGAATCTCATCTCGTACTGATTAACTGTCATCTCTCCCTGCTTCAACCACTCGAACTGACGTCGCAGCTCCTCTCTCTGAGACTGAGGCACGTACTTCTCCAAAAATACCGTGGAGAACTGCTGCCAAGTGAGGGACGCTGCCCCAGCGGGCCTACGCCTCTCAAAATCCTCCCACCACTGGAATGCTGCACCTGTAAACCGAAAAGTGGTGAATGAAACACCGCCGGACTCTAGAATACCCGCAGTGCGAAGCATGCGCTGACATCTGTCAAGAAAACCCTAGGCGTCCTCGCCCTCCGCACCAATGAATGTCGGAGGCTGTAGCCTCTCAAATCTCTCCAAACGACGCTGCTCATCGTCGGGCATAACTGGAACCATATAAGCAGGAGCTGGTGCAACGGGCGCAACTGGCTGAACTGGCTCGGGTGTGTGAGCCACGGGGGTCTGATTCCCTCCCCCTGCCTCTCATAAGATCTGAGCCAAGGTCTCCTGAAGACCTGGTATGACAATGGGCACTGCCGGTACCTGAACCTGAGTTGTCGGAGCGTCTGCCGCTGGAATCTGGTCCTGAGTTTGGGCCACTGGTGTAGGAATCTGACCTTGAGTCTGGTCAGCTGGTGGGTCAGCAGGCACTGGCACTGCTGCCCTACCTCTACCACGACCACGGCCTCCGGGTGCCAATGGTGGTCGTCCGCCACGTCCGTTAGCTCGTGTTCTCGCCATCTGCAAGAGAATAGAATATGGAAAGATTTAATTTCATGATAACACAAATCGCACGATATGAATTCAAGAAAATGAGATTTTTTCCTAAAGTTTCTGTAGCCCTTCGAGGATAGATACGGACGTCTACGTACCGATCCGCGAAAACCTACTAAACCGGCTCATGACTCGCGAGTCCTAATAACCTAGAGCTCTGATACCAACTTGTCACGACCCAAATCCGGTCGTGATGGCGCCCAACAATCAAGCTAGGCCAGCCAAACCAACAGTTTAATTATAACACAATACCCGTCCCCAAATGGACAACCCAAGAAGAATATATGAGTTTAAGAACTCCAATAATGGTAATACTGAACAAAAGTACTGACACTCCCAAAGATCCGGAGTCACAAGTCTAGAGCCTCTAACAAAACCCAACAGAAATAGAGAGTACGATATAGAAGTACTCGAGTCTGAATACAAAATATACAATAACAACTGGAATGAGAGGAGAAGCTAGGCTCTGCGAACGTAGGCAGCTACCTCAGCAACTCGATGTGACAATGTAAACGCCGGAGATGTCCGTCTACTGCTCCTGTGTACCTGAGTCTGCACACAAAAGGTGCAGGGAGTAGGGGTGAGTACTAAGTACTCAGTGAGTAACAAATATATAAAAGTAGCTAAAAGTAAGAAATCCACAAAATACCACAATATGAAGCTACACTACAGTCCGAATCTCCTACGAACTAGCAACAACAATCCAACACAACTACCACAGAGTAATTCAACAAATACAAATGCAATGCAATGCACATAACCGCTACGGCGTGTAGCCCGATCCAATTTAACGTCGACGGCGCTCACTGGGGGTGTGTACAGACTCCGGAGGGGCTCCTACAGCCCAAGCGCAATACTGCTGCGGCGTGCAGCCCGATCCACATATCAACCACTGCGGCGTGCAGCCCGATCCCATACTCAGTCCACAATAAGCAATTAAGTCACAAAACAATTCATTTTCCTTATTTCCAGTTCTCAATTCATAATTTATGAAAAATACTTTAACTTTATTAATTTTGCAAAAGCCGGTGACTTAGCATTTCAAAAGTGTGATTACAATTTCCAGGACTGAGATCAGTGATTTAAGCAATTTTAGCTATCACATAAATATTGTCCTCTAAGGACGCTACAGATCGGCACAAGGCCCCAAACAAGGCTTACAGCCCACAAATATATCAAATACAGTGTATTTCTAACACTAACAACATATTATTCACTTCCGGGATGGACCAAGTCTCAATCCCCAATCACAATCAATCCCGCACCTGCCACGGTGTGCGAGCCACGCCCTATTAGCGTCACAATGTGCTAAGCCGGGGTTTCGAACCCTCAAGCTACAATATACACAAACTACTCACCTCTAGCCGGTCGTAGAATCGTCCGCGATGCCTTTTCCTTTGAATTTCGTTGCCTCGTGTGTAGAATCTAGTCAAATAACAATAATTATATCAATTACGGGTCAAAGAATCATAACCCACTTCAATTTATATGAAATTCACAAAATTACACTAAGTTGGTAAAACCCGACTTTCGGTACGATTCTCGAAAAATTACGAAAGTCTCATATTCGGAACCCTCATCTCAATACGAGTCCAAGCATATCAATTTTACCAAATTCGGACTCCATTTGCTCATTCAAAACCTTGATTTTCTAAAGTTCAAGCCTAGGGTTAAATCTTCCATGAATCACCCCAAATTCTTCCATTTTCATGATATAATTGCATAATAATACCAATACTAATCATAGTTTAAGTCCATAGTTGCTTACCCGATGATTTCCCTTGAGTTTCTCTTCAAAATCGCCTAAATCGCCTCTAAAGCCGAGACCCAAATGTGTGAAATATTCTGAAATTTTTCTAACTTCTGATACACTTAACTTACAGCGATTTTCGCTTATGCGGAAGAATTTCCGCTCCTACGCGTCCGTATCCGCGACCAAAGGGTCGCTTCAGCGGTTCCAGGCCTAGCCGGCCAATTCCGCTTCTGCGATATACGGACCGCCTCTGCGCGTCCGCTTCTGCGGAGATTCGATCGCTCCTGCGGGTTTTCCCGCTTCTGCGGCTAGACGTCCGCTTCTGCGGACTCGCCCAAGCGGCTCCCCTTCCGCTTCTGCGAAGGCCGCTTCTGCGGCTCCCAGTCCGCTTCCGCGCTTCCGCTTCAGCGGCTCCCCTTCCGCTTCTGCGGTCGCCGCTTCTGCGGCTCCTTTCCGCTTCAGCGCACCCGCTCCTGCGCCCATAATTCCGCAGGAGCGGAAACAACAGAGGCAGTGCACAAATTTTCTGCAATTTTCCATATTTCTCCCGATTAACCATCCGAAAACACCCCGAGGCCCCCGGACCTCATTCAAACACACCAACACATCCTAATTCCTTATTCGAACTTGTTCCAATCATAAAAACACCATCCTAAACATCAAAATCACAAATTAACCACGGATTCAAGCCTAAGTTTCTTCAAAACTTTCAAAACTAACATTCAACCCAAAACCCGATCAAACGATGTCCGAATGACCTGAAAATTTGCAAACATATCCAAAATCACATAACGAAGCTACAGAAATTGTCGGAATTCCATTCCGACCCCCGGATCAAAATATCACCTACCATCCGGTTTCGCCAAAATTCAACATTCGCCAATTCAAGCTTAAAACTACACCGGACCTCCGAATTCAATTCTGATTGTTCTCCTAAGTCATAAATGATTCCCCGGAACTAGTCGAATCATCATAATCCGGTTCCGAGCACTCTAACTCAAAAGTCAACTCTTGGTTGACTTTTCATTTTCAAGCTTTCTTCAAACATGCTATTTGTTGCATTTTCAATCCAAATCACTCCTAACTCACCCGATATACTCTAATACTGTTTTAAAAGCATAATATATGTAAATGCAAGATAACGGGGTGGTAATTCCCGTAACGACGGGCCGGGTCGTTACATTCTAAACAAAAACTTCAGTTCTACAACTGAAATTTTATTTTATAACTAGAGTTGAAGTTTCCGGGTTACTAAACAAAAACTTCAGCTCTAGAGCTAAGTTTTTATTTTATAACTTGAAAACTTAAGCTCTAGAGCTTAAGTTTTCGGGTTACTAAACAAAAGCTTTAGCTCTAAAGTTGAAGTTTTTATTTTATAACTGAAAAACTTCAGCTCTAGAACTGAACTTCAGGCCCGACTACTAAAATGCTGAAGTTTTGTGTAATTGCCTTTGCTATTTCAACCTCAGTGTGCTGAAATTATGTGAAAAAGCGGGTAAACTTATAATTTTTTTGCAAAGCGGGCACATGTTAGAACGTGACACAAAAAGCGAATATAGATACAAATACCCCGTTCTTACTTCTTAAATGACTTGTGCCCTTTTCTTTTTCTATTAGCAAAGTTTCTGTGCACACTACATCTTATATGCATGGACATTGCATCATTCAAAACCATCAATTTTGAAAATAATATAAGCAAAACCACATAGTAGAAACATCCCATGCAATCTGTACTACAAGTTTAGTATGTGGAATCTAAACTACATAATTTCTTGGCCCATTTTGATTATACATTTCGCCGATCACTCATTCGCTTGCGTAGAGTGATTATGACATCTTCTCATTCAAATTTTTTTTCAAATAATTAAGAGATAAAAGCGGATAGGTAAAACAGAAAAATAATAAATCATAGTTTGTCCAAAAATTAATTAAAGCCAAGTTTAAGTCTATAAAGCGACCGTGCAAGGACTATGGGACTCGGGAAATGCCTTATACCTTCTCCACGGTCAACAAAATTCCTTACCCGAATTTTGTTTTCGCGAACCGATTAAAATAGAGTCAAACCTCCCTTTGACTAGGGATCCAAATAAATGGTGACTTGAAACAGTGAAAAAATCAATTCCATGTGGCGACTCTGAAATAATTAAATAATCCATATTCAAACTTTGTCACTTTGATTGGAAAAACTCTTTGACCCATGTCCATATCTTTCGGAGGGGTAGAAAAAGAGGTGTGACAGTAATAGGGAGAAACTTCTCCAAATATAGCTGCGTGAATTGCTCCCAAGACAAGGGTGGTGATCCGGCTGGTCTAGCCAAGCAATAATCTCTCCACCGAGTCTTGACGGATCCAGACAAGCTAAAAGTGGCAAATTCGACCCCATTAGTATTAAATATCCCCATGTTCCTAAGAACCTCGTGACAACTGTCTAGATAATCCAAGGGATCCTCAGAAGATGCACTGTTGAAAGTGGAAGTGAAGAGCTTGGTGAACCTATCCTATCTCTATAAAGCATCAGTAGACATAGTTGCTCCATCACCGTCCTGGGCTACCACACTCGCCTGAACTGATCGAACTGGCTGAACTGCTGAAGTCTGAAACTGGGGAGCTGCCTGCTCCCGAGTGCGAGTAGTAGGAGTCTGGGCTCCTCCTCCAACTTAAGAGATGGCTGGTTTTATAGGAAGCAAACATGCTCGGGTGACACTTTCCATGATGCCCACTAGACGGACCAGAGCATCCTGATGGACTGGAGAAGCAATAAACCCCTCTGGGACCCGATCTGGGCCCACCGGAACTGTTGGAGCAGGAACCTCATCATCAAAGTCAACATGATGTCCACTATTGATGCTACTGCTTGGGGTTGAGCTCTAACCCTACCTTGGCTTCTACCACGGCCTTGGCCTCGCCCTCTACCCCTCGTGGGAGCTACTGCTAGGGCTCCGGATGCTGGTCAATGGATGAGAAAGCACGCGATCTCAGCATATGCAAGAGAATAAAATCAAAATTCAATCGGCATTGAGGAACCAAAGCGCATGACAAGAAAGGAAAGATGTGAAATTTTCCTAAATTTATAGCCTCTGGGAGATAAATACACACGTCTCTGTAACGATCCCTCCAACTCTATTAAGCTATGAATTGTGAGACCCATATAACCTAGAGATCTGATTCCAACTTGTTACGATCCGGATTTACTAATCTCGGGAGTCGTGATGGCACCTACTAGTATAAGCTAGGCAAGCCAAATATTTAACAAATTTACTTTTTTGCCATTTTCTACTCTTTAACAATTAAAATCACTAACGCGAAAACAACAATAATATATAATGGAATAAAATGTAATATAATAACTAAACATGTATCCCAAATAACCTTTTAAGCCTCAACTACCCAAGATTGGTGTCACAGTTTTACAAATGATCTAAGAATACTTCATACAAAGTCTAAAACAACAAACGATACACTGTTTCTAAACTAAGGAAATGAAACAAGAAATAAGGGATATGGGGAGACCTTGGATCTCCGCATGAGCTGAGGGAAGCCACCCAATCTACGATCCAAAGTCTACAACACTGGGATCTGCATAAAAGACTGCACAGTGTAGTATCAACACAACCGACCACATGTACTGGTAGGTGTCTAGCCTAACTCCGGTGAGGTAGTGACGAGGATACATCAGACTACCACATAAACATGTGCAATTCAAATATATATAATGAAAAAGAAATGCATAAATAAGAGTCAATAAGGGAGAGGGAGCATACTGGCGGGGAAATACTAATTCCAAATAGAAAGACATCAAACGACGAAAAGGAACAACATAAATCGAATATAAACCCAAATAATTAGAAATCAATAAATAAGTGGCATCAGCCTTCATGCTTTTGCTGTCATCATCACCAAAGCAATCATATAATAAAAATGTGCACGACATCACCCTTCGTACTTTTACTCTCTTTCCTCACCATATAATCAATATAATCGGCACAGAATGGTACATCGTGCGGCACGGAACCACCCTCTGTGCTTTACACTCTTTCCTCACAATCACACACGGCATCACCCTTCGTGCCTTAAGTCCTTTCCTCATAAAACAAACAATGCATGGCATCACCCTTCGTGTTTTAACTCTCTTCCTCACCCAAACAATAATCACAAATAGCAGGGCTAGAGAATAAATGAGATTTCAATACAAATCCTGGCAAGGGAACAACAATTCAACAATTAAGTCTCGAGGGAACACCTTAATAACATTAACGTCCCGGCAAGGGAGATAACAAATATTTCAACAATATTCCGGCAAGGGTGTCAACATAATATCTTCTTTTCTTTCTCACTTTCACTTCACAATTCACTCCGTAACTCGAGCTAATGCTCTAGAGATTAATTTATCACTTCTACTTTCATGATTTGTTATACAAGTTGAGCAAATGCTCCTCAATGTTCATAGGTCACAATTCCTTCTACAACAAATAGAAATCATCACCAAGGCATGAAAGATACAATGAAGTTATGATAATCACAATATAAGAGTCATGGGCATGCTAGACACCAATATATTAGCACTCGTCACCATGCCTATACGTTGTACTCATCATTTACCACATATCAAATAGGACTCAACACCTAATCCCTCAAGCTAAGGTTAGACCAAACACATACCTCGATGCCATGAACACAACTCAAGTTTCAATTATAGTTTTACCCCTTGATTTTATCACCACTTCGCTCGTATCTAGTCACAAGTTACTTAATTATATCAATAAATGCTAAACAAATTAATTTGAATGCATAAAAATGAATTTCCCAAAGTTTTGACCTAAGTTAAAAATTACCTCTAGGCCCACATGGTCAAAACACTAGGTTCGAACCAAAACGCGATCACCAATTCCCCCACAAACTCAAATATATAATTTATTTTGAAATCGAACCTCAAATCGATGTCCAAATCCCCAATTTTTGAAAAATCTAGGTTCTTCCCAAAACACATAATTCTCCCAATGAACATTAATATATTAAGTATTAATATATTAAGTATTTATTTGAATATGAAATCATGTTGAAATATATTAAGTATTTAATAAAGTTAGTTAAAAATGACTTACAATCGATTTGGAGAAGAAACAATCCTTGAAAAATCGCCTGTATGTATGTTTGAGAGTATATGAAAAATGGGTTATAAAATCGTCTAAGTATAAAAGTTTCAGTTCTCTGATATAGGAATTGATAACCCTTCATAAATGATGGGCTTTCGCATTTGCGAATTCCGCACTTGTGACACATTGGTCGCATTTGCGATCAATGGCCAAGCTGGGAAGCATCGCATTTGCAAAGGGAATCCTCGCATTTTCAAAGCCACAAATTGCAAAACATAATTCGCATTTGTGAAATAAAGCAGGCCGCGACTGGTTTGCAATTGCGACCATGCCCTCGGATTTGCGACAGTCCGTATTTGTGAGACGGGCTTCGCAAATGTGAAGCCTGCAGGCCTGATCACACCTGCAAAAATCCTACAATTTTCTAAGTTCAAAACGCACCCCGTGGCCTATCATAAACTCACACAAGCCCTCAGGGCTCCAAACCAAATATGCACACAACCTAAAAAACAACCTATGGGCTTATTCGTGCATTCAAATCACGACAATAACATCATGAACATCGAATTAAAACTCAAGGTCAATAAAATTTCTCAAAAATTCTTTAAACATCAATTTTGCATTTAAGGTTCCAATCAAGTCAAACGAATTTCGTTTCTTACCAAACTTCACAGAATTATCTTAAACGTGCACCTGAACTAAATGCTTGCCCGATACCAACATGTACTAATCAAAATTTATTTCCAACCCTTATAAACAATTCCAAAAAATTATTTTTTTAAAAAATTTATTTCTCGGGCTTGGGCCCTCGAAATTCAATTTCGGGCATATGCGAAAGTCTCATATTTTCCTATGGACTCTCCGAGACTGTCAAATCATGGGTGCGGATTCATTATCCAAAATATTGACCAAAGTTAAATTAATTTATTTTATAGTTAAATTTTATTTTTTATATAGATTATTATATTTAGGCTTTCTGGCTATGCGTACGGACTGCAAACACAAATCGAGGTGATGCTAAAAGAGGTTTTTAAGGCCTCAAAATGCCAAATTTATTTTAAAAATAAATGATGACCTTTTGAGTCATCAAACACATTTAACAACCACTCACTATATTTCAAGACTCAAATTGAAAAGATTTATGAAAAATACATTAATGCTCCTGATGATAAGAAGTTAGTTGTTGTCAAATCCCAGGACGTCTTAGCAGAATACATATTGGGGTACATGCTACTTGCAAATGTTGCATAGCATCAAGTTGATTTTTTTACTATGCCCATAAATATTTGGAAAAAGTCCATTAATTGATGGTTGTTTTTGACATTACCACAAGGGGCATATTTATTTATGATTCTATGATCTCTTCACCCATTCACATCATTGTTGAATTTGTTGTCAATAAATTTGCTACAATAATCCCCCTATACCTGTTATACACCGACTTCTATGGCAAGTCCAGACATCAACTACAAGAACATAAAGGCATATATTGAAAAAGGTGTTACTGGCCTTCTTGTCATTCAGTGGTTAGTCGATGAGATACCCCCAGCAAAAAAATGGTTCACTGTATGAAAAAGTTATTTTTCCTTATAGTAATTATTAACAAATTTTATTCTATCGTTGAATGCTAAATCTTTTCCCCTAATTTCTATTTGCAGTGACCGTGCTGCATACGTTGCTGCATTTGCTGAATATGTCAGCATTGGAGAGATATCAATTTCAAAGGAAGACCTTTCATTTTGATCAATTCGTAGACGCTATGGAGCTCTACTTTGGGATTATGCTAGGAAAAAGTGAGAGATCGGTGCAATTAGTGAGAGTGAGGTGACTAGAATATTAGCAAGAAGAAAAGGTCCCCCAGCTGCTAATGAGAGAACAGAAGTCCGGAAGAAGAAGAAGAAGAAGAAGAAGAAGAAGAAGAAGAAGAAGAAGAAGAATTACTTTCCCTATTCTATAAAAAAATTGTAGTTAAAATTTATAGGTTTAGTGGGTTTGTAGTAAAGTTCTAGACAAATTGTTAACTTAGAACAAGTTAGTTGAAACATATTTATAGCAAATTTGTGCTATTTTACCTTTAGTTTTGTTAATTTTATCCAGGAAATTGCTACTTTACTATAAAGATCCTTTTTGGTTCAAAATTGTTAGTATTTTATTCTGCTACTTTTATTTTTTGTTGGTACCCTTTGTTTCGTTATTTATTTTTACCAATTGTGAATGAGAGAACACAAGTTAGAAAGAAGAAGAATTAGTTGCCAATTTCTGTAGTAAAATTGTAGTTATGTTATTTAGTTGCAGTTGACTTTTAGAAAGGTTGTTGACAAATTGTTACTTATGAACAAGTTTGTTGAAGTTTAATTTTTGCAAATTTGTGCTACAATTATTTTACCCTATATTTTATTATTTTATCCAGAAAACTAGTGCTTATTTATCAAGATACTCTCATTCTGATCAGAAACAAGACGCTTATTTGGTCTTTCACCATATGCATGTTTGAATTGTTTAAAAAATTACTTTCATAATGCCTCATTTTCTGAATCAACAACAGCATATGCTAGTGGTAATATGCTACCAATCATATATGGCAAAAAGGAATTCAATTACCATCAGAAAAGTGTAGATAAAGAAAAATACATACAAATAAAAACTTTTCTACAATAGTTACTGTATCCATTGTGCTAGTTGTTAGCATTATTCCACAATATGCTGACTTCAAAAAGGTCCCATCAACTACTACAACTAGCGTACAATATTTTCAACCATTGATTGACATACTAATCGCAACAAATGCATATAAGAACAGTCATCGTCGGTCTTCTTCAATTTAATTACCGACCCCAGATAAGTCTTCTTTAGAATATACAATTAATTAGGCAATCAACTGTAAGAGTCAGCAGGATAACCTCTAAAAAATATCAAAGCCTTTTTCTTTGCTCTTCAAGCTTGCATGTATGTTAAGTTCACGCCGTGTACAGACAAAATATTAGTTTTGTATATCATTTGGTGTGTAAATTATCTTAGGATCAGCATATTTCAGTGTAACCATGCTACCCATTATCATTGAAGTAGGTTTGCGGGTACGCATGCGTTGTCCATCAAAGAGCATGTGTGCAAGATGTCGAATTTTTGAATCTTGAATATTGCTGAATCATTTATGCCGGTGGACTTGAAGTGCCATGTACAATCTTCCTGAACACACACTAGACAGTAGCTACAGAATAAAAATAATTTAAACAATGATATGAAAAATTTCGATACACAAAAAATAGGTTGTTTAGTCATGAAAATCTTATATTTAACAATTTATATGCAAAACAACTACAAATTATCTAAAATTTGTATACAAAAATATTACAAGCACTGAAGAACAAAAAAAATACAAATAAACTACAATTAAACAAAAATATGATTTTTGACCATTGAATATTCTTACCTTCTAGCACTAGACTTTTTCACCCCAAATTGGAACTTATTCATGACAGAATAGTACTTCATTGCATTAGCAATTGTTTGCGTGCCTTTGAAGACTTGGCCTACTTCAACAACAGTTAGTGTATTTCTGTTATGATTATACTTTCATATTCCACTATCGCCGGAGATGTTGGCATATCAATCAACTTCGGAGTTCCACATAAACCTGCAATCAATTAAATCTAAATAAAGTTATGATAAATATTGTAGATATTTTGTAGTATAATTGTAGAACAGTTAAATTCAAGACTTACATATTCATAACAATTGATATACACATATTATGTAGTTTTTACTTAGAAATATTGTAGAAAAATTATAGAAGAAATGAAATTCAATACTTATTTCGATATACACATGTTATGTAGTTGTTTTGTCGAAATATTGTAGAACACAAGAGATATAAATAAATTCACCACTGGTATAACATATCAAACCTACAACTCCATTCGAAATAGAGATACTACATTCCAAATCAAAATTCTGCACTGTAATACATAGCGGATACATTCCTAAGCTCTTGTTTTCCTTTTTCGTCTCCATGTATACTACAACTCCCACATCGTTCCTAGTTTTCATTGGCGGATAATTTTTGTTGACAATGTATTTGATTTTGATTATTTTTTCTGATGTATCGATCATTTGATGATCTGCAATTGTAGAAATCAATTGGCTATAAGTTGCTTCGCTGATTATAATCCCGTCGATATGAAAATTCATGTATCTCCCAAGACTATCCCAATTACCAATTAGTTGAAGCATAATAGCTATTTTCAACATTATTACGCTTGATTTATTATAATTGTAGAAAATTGATTCGATTTTGATTGTACAACCAGAATATACAGTGAAAATAGAGTAGTCGAAAAATAGAGTTTTGAAATTGTGAGAGGAACGAAATAATTTTAGGCTTAATTAATGGCGACCAATGCGTTGCGAAAAATCTCAGCAAAATCTTTTACTATCCCAAATTCTCACTCCTAAAAAGGAATATTACAGTAGAAAGTACTGGGGTGTTCGCATCTATAACCGTTTTTTATGCCAATTTTTAATCTGTGCCCGCTTTGTAAAAAAAATTGCAAGCGTACCCGCTTCTTTACATAACATCAGCACACAAAGCTTAAGTAACAAAGACAATTACATGAAGCTTCATCATTTTAGTAGCTGGGCCTAAAGTTCAGCTCTAGAACTGAAGTTTTTGTTTAGTAACCGGAAAATTTCAGCTCTAGAGCTGAATTTTCCAGTTATAAATTATAAACTTCAACTTTAGAGCTGATGTTTTTGTTTAGTAACCCGGATACTTCATCTCTAGAGCTGAAGTTTTCAAGTTATAAAATAAAATCTTCAGCTCTAGAGCTGAAGTTTTCAAGTTATAAAATAAAAACATTAGCTCTAGAGTTGAAGTTTTTGTTTAGTAACCCGGAAACTTCAGCTCTAGAGTTGAAGTATTCAAGTTATAAAATAAAAACTTCAGCTCTAGAGCTGAAGTTTGCCAGTTATAAAATAAAAACATCAGCTAGAGATAAAGTTTCCTAGTTATAAAATAAAAACTTCAGCTCTAGAGCTGAAGTTTTTGTTTAGTAACCCGGAAACTTCAGCTCTAGTAATAAAATAAAAACTTCAGCTCTAGAACTGAAGTTTTTGTTTAGTAACCCAGAAACTTCAGCTCTAGAGCTGAAGTTTTTGTTTAGTAACCGGGAAACTTTAGCTTTCTTAGTTATAAAGGAAAGTTGAAATTTTTCAAAAAATGGGTACAGATGCAAACAAAAAGACAAAGCGGCTACAAATTAAAGAGGGGCATCCAAATAGGGCGCCCCATGCAATTTTTATGAAAAGATTCCTTTTAAGATGATTTGTATAAATTCTGTAGGAAAAACATGTTTAGGTAGGATAATATGGCAAACAAATATATTTTTTGTAATAAAGTTCCAATAGTGCGTATGAATGAAACTTTTCCGTAAACAAATTGGTGATTATACTATGAACAACCCAAAAGTTTCGAGAGGAGATGCTCGTAAAATCACTTTGGCCATTGCAAAAGAAAGAACACGTGTTGCCAAGAGGAAGAATAGATTCTATTCAACCCCTTCCGGTGTCTGCAAGCAATGTATGGTTTCAGATTTCTTCTCCCCCTCTAAAGCACTATTTCAAGAGGTTGAAGTTTTTGAATGACAAGTTCTAAATGTAATAGTATTAGATTTTATTTGACTCAAAATGTTTGCAAGCATTTACGAATTCAAAACAATCAATTAAAATGAAGGGCTAATCATAGCAAGTCGTAACATATATGAAATTTAATAAGGGAAAAGATAATGGAAATACATGTATGGACAACAGACAATATTGGTTATCTTTATTCATAATAATGGATTAATCTGTCTCACTATGAAGAGGTTCAAATCTTTACAATCATGTTTTGGTAGATCTACCGTTATTCTATTTTTTGTCTTGGGTTCTCACTCTGTGTTTTACTCTGTATTTCTTAGAGCCCCCATAGGGAGAGAGTGGAACCCCTTTTCTGATGTCTTCCCATGTAATTATAGATGTTTGCTGTATGATTTGACTTTCTTGGAGATCGGGCCCACATTAGGGGGTTATTTCAGACATATCCAAAAAGTTTCGACCCCGGCCAAGGCTTTGGGCGGATACAGATAGTATTATAGATTGAGGCGATCTTGGCGCCTGTTATGTTTGTACTAGTGCAAAGGAACGATCAATCTGATTGATTGTCGTGGGATCAAAGTATGACCCGTACAATTAGTCCCTCCGCTTATCATGGTCGCCTCGAGGTAGACCCTGGTAAGCGGATTTGATCGATCGAAAAACGACCCCCTTCCAGGCGAGGGGGATGATAATTGTCACACCTCCTTTTTTTTTTTACTACCTTTCTATTTCCCGAAAAGGAGAATAAGGTATACCTCGTTAATTACCAATACACCTGGGAAGGGATATAATAATAACAACGAGGAAGTAGTTTTTCCAATTTAAGGATAATCGGATCGGGATTTTATATAAAAGTTTAGAGTCGCTACTTGGGAAGATAATGGTGTCCCAAGTCACCGGCTAATCCCGAATCCGAGGAAGTTGACTCTGTTTAAATAGTCCACGCAACAAGAAATCCGGATAAGGAATTCTATTAACTCGGGAGAAGGTGCTAGGCACTCCTGGTGGTTTTAGCACGGTCGCTCAACTGTCGTTTTAAACTTTGCTTGATTTCACTATATGCTTTTTACAACATGTGCATGTTTCGTTTCTAATATTTTTATGACTTGCGACGTCGTGAAAACGCATTTTAAGTCACACCGCAACCAGTACGCCTGTGACTTTAACACGTTTCAGCTTCGTCGGGATTTAGGATTTGAGTCACATTAGATGTGCACTCATATTAAGGAATGTATATTCAAAATCGTGCCTACAACGTCTAACGACTTATTATACTTTTAAAAAGATTGTGGATTTTACTAAACAGTCTCTCCGGATCTATCACTTATTATCATTTATATGGGGGCCCCGCGTATTTCGTTGTTATACGAGGCTCGTCCCGTTATTTTTAATAGTCCAATCCTAACAAACGCTACATTTTCTATTTTTTGGTGTTTCCCAAGTTATTTTAATTGTGTTATAGTTTCAGAATCATGTCCAGGCCTTATCATTTATATTTCCCAGCATGGACGTTCGAGCGCTTGAACTTAACAGACCAACATGCATATATGTGTTTCAGAAACCCAGAATACGCTGAAGTCATTATTCGTAAGCCCAAAGATAAGTCTAATTGGATCCATGCCTGCACTGTTTTTTCAAGCCTAGGCCAAACAAAAGAAAAAGAAAGCAGAATCAGAATTTCATAATAGATATACAGGTACTCAACAATCAGGAGAAAAATTAACCAAATTATATTTATTTCAGAAGAAAACCGAAGTACAGATTTAACTATATCAATTCCAAATCTCAACTATCTATCACTAATCAAATTTGAACAACAGACTACTATTTCTCATACTTTATTAATAACATGCTACTCAACTATGCGAATTGAACTGTTATTAATCACTAGTTGTAACTCATACTACTTTGATCATGACTATCTATTACTAATTGAACTCTAACAATAAGCTATTTGTGTCAACTATTTCAGATAGTGATATGATACTTAGCTCTGTAAATAAATTACAGATTCTATCTTACACCATTTCTAATTGTTATTGATCTAATTGAAATGAAGAAACTGACTCTAACGAAGTCGATCATATGAAATCTAATGTGGTTATTATGCAGGTTATGAAAATTATTCTTAACTAGGTGAATTGATTTTAATGAGTTATCTTGTGTTTTAAACTAAATTTAGTGTGATTATATCTACTGGTATTCTATACTACTGTAAGGCCCCGTAAAAATTTTGTGCATAAAACCTAGTAGCTGTGGTGTCATGGTCCGAATAATGTGTTAGGAATGCGTAGAATTCTTCGCGGCGAGCTTGCTCGCCGCGGTTCTGGACCCTTGGTAGTGATTTAAGTGTCAAAAATGTAGAGAATTAATTTTTCCGAAAAGTGTCAAATATGCGGTCAAGAATGCGGTCCGCATACCGCATTCTTGACCGCATATTGTTCCAGAGAGTTTCCCAAAAATCGTATCAAAAGTGCGGTCGATATGCGATCACATGTCAAATCTGCGGTGCACTTTGCTACCGCAGATCAAGCATGCGGACCGCATTCTGGCCGCATTCCTTAACAGAACCTGTGTAAAATTTGGGGCAATTCTGCGGTCACTATGCGGACCGCATGTTGATTCTGCGGTCGCATAGTGCACCGCATAATTGACCCCGACCCGGATTTTTGTAACATTTTGACCCGATCTCTTCTTTAATATAACACACTTCTTCTTCATTTTATCATATCATCTTACCAAAATTAGAGAGAGAAGAGAGGGTTTTTAGAGAGAGAAATCTTTCATCTTCAAAGATTGTTCCAACCATCTTAATTCCAAGGATCTTAGGGCAAGGATTCAACTTCCCCAATCATTTCAAGGTAAAAACCCTAACTATTTTCTTTGATTTTCAGTTTTAATTGGGTAAAGAGAGGTTTGCATATAATAGCTTTTAAAAATAGAATTTTTACACTCATGCATGAGTATTGAACTTGATTTTTAGTAAAAAGAAGTGAGTAGAAGTAAGAGTCTTCAAGAACAAGGTTGGCAAGAGTAAGATAGCGTGGGTAAGCATAAAGTAGGAAGTTAACGGAAGAAAACTCATAATCAGGTATGTATGGCTAATTTTGATTCTTGTGAAATCGCCTATATGTGTGAAAATTGCTTGGTTAATATTAATTTGACAAATTGTGTGACATTCTCAAAGTTGTTGAAATATGAGTGATGTGGTATAGAATATGAACCGAAAGTTAAATGAGAGTTGAATTGGGTAAAGAATTGTGAATAATACTTATGTTGGCCTATATGGCACTTTGTGGAAAGGAAACGAAACACTCGAGAATTGGTTTATTGTGGAAAGAGACGAAACACTTGAATTGTGGAAAATTATTGAACATACTTGTGTGAATATTCTTGATTATGGAAATATTGTAACATGGTTGTGATATTGATTTGAAATATAATTGAGAACATGAAACAATGTGCAAGTTGCTTATTTGAACTTGTTGAAATTGTGTGTAGTACCTTATCTGCTGTTTGAAATTGTTGTGTTTTCAACTGTAAGGCGGGGTCGTGTTGCGCGCCGCAACGTGGGGAAATAAGGTGTGGGTTGGGGTGATAAGGGTGGCCGAGGTAATAAGGGTGGTCGGGGGCAATAAGGGTGGAAAGCGATCGAAATCGCTATTGAAAATTGATACAAAAATCAATGATGTGAAATTGTGAAAGGAGACAGCAGGAGAGTTTGCAACCTGGGGAGGCACCGATTGCCCCTATGTTTGACTACTTGCAATTTATGTTGTTAATTGGTTGTTGTTCTATTTGTTGACCTTGAATGTGCTTATGTCGAGGCTTATCTGAAATGAGAAAAAGGTGGAAAACATAGTTGGCTGGCTTGATTAGTTTTAATGTAATTTAATGGCTTGAGTTTACTTGGGACAAAGTTTGTCCATACATACCAGTACAATTCAAGTGTACTGACGTCCCTTTTGCCGGGGGCGCTACATTCGTGTCATGATTGTAGGTGGATCAGCAGCAGGCACTTCAGCTCATCGGCAGTAGTATCCTTCTCCTTCCACTGCCCGTTTTGGCGAGCCCCTTTCTTCCTCGGGGCCTTGTGTGGTTCATGCCACTCGGTTTAGATTTCATTTTGGTTTTGTAAGGTATAGCCGGAGCCTTGTTACCGGCAAGTATTGTATTTCCCTTTTTGTATCCTAGAGGCTCCATAGACATGTAAACTGTGGGATTGTGGCCTATGTATATGTATGGGCGTTGTAAATATAAATTATGAACTTGTTAGTGAATCAATCACATGGTTATGTTTATGCATTATGAAATCAGTCATTATTGGTAAAATATTTGGTTAATGAGAAACAATCAACACAGGGTTAACTCGTGGGAATGAAAGGCACCCAGGTCCGCTTGACTGGGGCAACCCGGTCAGGCACCGGTCATGTCCCTCGATTTGGGGCATGACAACTACGCTATCTATTACATTGTTCGGGTTTCGCATATATTTAACTATTACATTTTGTTCCTATTAAATTACAGAAAATCTAACAGACAATTAACATAAACTTCAAACTACAAAAATAGATTCCAGCTGAACAACTCAACACGTTTTCATTTTCTTCAAATAGCTGACAATTACATATCTGGGTCGAAATGTGTACCTGATTAAGCAAAGTAAAAGCTTATGAGTCTAGAATGAAGATGAATATGAAGGATAGTCAGCGATCAAAGTAGCAAAATCAATAGTGAGCAAATCAAAGCAGCACAGTGAATACACAGTTGAATATAATCCTCAAGTTCAGCAAATAAACAATCCAAAGAGCAGAATTGAATGAAATCCAATAAGAACCCAATAGTAGAGAATAGCAGAATATCCCTAATTGAATTCCAAAACTGTACTGGACTATACCCATAATTTCACTCTCTATTTGCGGTGTATCACCTTTAATTTCAGAAAATTTCTCTGAATTTCTAGAATCCAACTCATTTTCAGGCTTAGTTACAGCCTATTTATAGATGTTTTTGGTGAAAGTTTGAGGGGGAAATTCAAAAATCTTATTATAAGTTCCCTCCCCTTATTTCTCTAATTAATTACAGTTTGGTACGTTATTTTAGATTTAAAAAGCCTTCCAGTCCTTGCTGGAAGGTTCCAGGGCATTCTTTTTGCTTTTTTTAAACGTTTATTACTATAGTGCCCTCACTTGCTAAGGATTTTAACAGTTATGCCTTTTTATTGAGTCTGTTTTACCCTTAGTTTTATGCATTATTGCAGAAATACTAAGCCTGAATGTCTATTTTATCCCTGCAGGCTCTATTAAATCTACAATTATGCCATTTCCTGTTCCTTTTATACCCCTGTTATTATGTATTATTTACCCGACCACTTAATGGTCTGGGTATCCTGAATTAGTTAGTATTTAACTGACGGCCATCATTTATAAATCATTTAAGACTTGGCCAGCTTTGTCCTTAGTTCTTTTCAGTTTTAACCTCTTTAATTGTCTCGGACTAACTTTAAAATGTAGCCTTTGTTATTACTTAGCTTAATTAGATTGGATTGCAGGACTAGCCTGCTTCTATTAACTAGACTTAGACTTGCAGAATTAGCCACTCCAATGTTTCAGGAGTGGCCTAATTAATCACACAGTCTTAAATCATTTCTTATAGCCAGATTAGGTTACTTTTCAATAATAGCCAATTTACTAATCATACTTGTCTATTACAGCTATAACCAATACCCAAAAACACAGTAAGGTTAATCATAGTCTGACATATGAATTCATTACAAATACAGCCAACTTATGTCATTTTGCACACATAGCCACAATCAGAAATCACTTACCAATTAACCAAAACTCAAAGAGAAATTAGATAATTGTTGAATCTCAATTAACTAACTCATAATTTCAGACTTGGGCATAGTTAACAACACAGACATAACGAAGCATATTTTCAACAAATTCATGTGTTGACTTATAGAAAAACCCTAAGAAGCTCAATGTATCAGTTATACGTAATGAACAGGATAGATAAAATAGGATAATTGATAGAAGCCCTCAGAAAGTTTATTAAACAAGAAATCAAAAGAGATGAAACAGTCAAAGCATGCTATAATAGAAGACATGTAGAAAATGAAACAATCAGAAGATATGTAGAAGATGAGAGTATAATCAAAAGATTTTAACATTCAAACATGGAAAAGATTAACTACAGAGAACTAAGAAAGCAATTAAATAAAGAAAACATGCTAGAGATCGAAACACAGAAAACAGGAAGCAAGAATACTTAGCTTAGCAGGATATGTCTCCTATGCTTCCTTATTTCATTCCTTCTTTTTATTTTCCTTTTGTTTTTCCTTTTGTTTTCCTTTTCTTTTCTATTCTCTCCCAGATGGCGAGAACTCGAGCATCAGGACGAGGTAGATGACCTCCATTGCCACCTGCTAGAGGCCGTGGGCACGGTCGCGGTAGAGGTAGAGGTCGGGCAGCTGAGGTAGTGCCAGCTAACCCGCCCGTTGTACCTATTCAGGAGCAGCCCCCAGTGGTTGATGCTCCAGCAGCCCCAGCTCAGGCCCAGATAGTGTTTATTGTTATTCCTGGTCTTTAAGAGACTCTGGCCCATATATTATCGGCGTGTTTCGGATTGGCTCAGGTAGTATCAGCTTCCGCTACAGCAGCGACATCCCAAACAGGGGGTGGTCAGCAGACCCCTGCAGCTCGCATACCTGAGCAGGTGGTACAGGGACTTCAGACGCCAGAGGCAGTCCCCGCTCAGGTGGTTGCACCAGTTATTCCTCCAATTGTACCAACTCTAGAGCATATGGTTCAGGTTATGCTCGGCGACGAGCTACGTCATCTATAGAGATTTGGTAGACTCCAGCCACCCCATTTCAGTGGCGCTGAGGGCGAGGATGCCCAGGGTTTCTTAGATAAGTTCCATAGAATGCTACGTACAGCTGGTATTCTTGAGTCCGACGGAGTTTCATTCACTACCTTTCAGTTAACGGGTCCCGCATTTGATTGGTGGGAGGAGTTTGAGAGACGTAGGCCTGCGGGAGCAGCACCTCTCTCCTGGCAGCAATTTTCTACTCTCTTCCTAGAGAAGTATGTACCTCTATCCCGTCGTGAGGAGCTTCATCGCCAGTTTGAGTGGATGGTTCAGGGCGACATGTTAGTGACCCAGTATGAGCTAAGATTTACACAGTTGGCTAGGCATGCCACATGGATGATCCCGACTGATCGGGAGAGGATTAGGAGGTTCATTGATGGCCTCAACTACTCCATTCGCATTCTTATGACCAGAGAGAGTTCTATCATCATCTTTTGAGCAGGTTATGGATATGGCACGCTCCATTGAGGCGGATCGTCGCCGAGAGAGGGAGGAGCGGGAGGCCAAGAGGCCTTATGGTTCTGGTAGCTTCAATGGTGCTCCATCTAGAGGGCATTTTCAGTAGGGTAGAGGTCGCTCATCCAGACCTTCTTATTCAGGCCGCCCTTAGCAGAGCGGAGCTTCTTCTGGTCGTGGTCGATAGGGATTCCAGCAGGGTCAGTCTTCACTTAGTGCCCTCCCAGCCTAGAGTGCAGCACCTATTTCTTTAGCCCAGTGTTCTTCTGGGGCGAGGGGTTCCTTTCAGTCCCCTTCTCCAGCACCATGTAGCTGTTTTGAGTGTGGTGAGTTTGGTCACATAAGGTGGCAGTGCCCTCGACTACGTAGGGATAGGGCTCAGTAGAGGGATCAACCCTCCTCTTCAGCACCATCTCAGGCTAGTAGAGGTGGAGGTCAGTCTTCTCGTAGTTTTCCTAGGGGCGAGGAGCGATCCAGTGGAGGACAGGCACGATTCTATGCACTCCCCGACAGGCATGATGAAGTTGCCTCTGATGTAGTGATTATAGGTATCATTTCTGTCTGTCATAGAGATGCCTCTATTCTATTTGATCCAGGGTCCACATATTCATACGTGTCCTCTTATTTTGCACATCATTTGGGTGCGACTCGTGGTATTCTCGATTTAGTTGTTCACGTATCTACCCCTGTGGGGGATACGATTTTTGTGGATCATGTTTATAGATCATGTTTTATTTCTATTGGGGGTCTGGAGACCGAGGCGGATTTGTTATTGTTAGGGATGGTGGACTTTGATGTGATATTGGGTATGGACTGGTTATCTCCGTACCATGCTATATTGTATTGTCATGCTAAGACAGTTACGTTGGCTATTCTTGGCATTCCACAGATTGAGTGGCGGGGTTCGATTGATTTCGTCCCTAGCTGTGTTATTTCATTTTTAGAGGCTCAGAGAATGGTTGCAAAGGGGTATTTGTCGTATCTAGCATTTGTGAGAGATGTGGGAGCTGAGTCTCCTAGCATTGATTTTGTACCTGTTGTGAGGGATTTTTCAGATGTATTCCCCTCAGAACTGTCGGGCATGCCGCTGGACATCGATAATGATTTTGGCATTGACTTGGTGCCGGACACTCAGCCCATTTCCATTCCTCCTTATCGGATGGCACCAGCTGAGTTGAAGGAATTGAAAGAACAGCTTCAGGAGCTTCTGGGTAAGGGATTCATTTGCCCTAGTGTGTCCCCGTGGGGTGCACCGATGTTATTTGTTAAGAAGAAAGATGGTTCAATGCATATGTGTATTGATTATAGACATTTGAACAAGGTAACAGTAAAGAACAAGTACCCTCTACCGTGCATCGATGATTTGTTTGATTAGTTACATGGTGCGAGAGTGTATTCTAAGATTGATCTTCGTTCAGGCTATCATCACATGAAGATCAAGGACTCTGATATTATGAAGACTGCATTTAGGACTAGATATGGCCACTATGAGTTCCTTGTGATGTCTTTTGGGCTGACCAACACCCCAGCATCATTCATGCATCTGATTAACAGCGTGTTCATGCCATATTTGGATTCATTTGTGATCGTGTTCATTGATGACATTCTAGTCTACTCCCGTAGTCAGGAGGAGCATGCCCAGCATTTGAGTATTGTGTTGCAGAGATTGAGGGAGGAGAAGCTATATGCTAAATTCTCCAAGTGCGAGTTTTGGCTCGAGTCGGTAGAATTTCTGGGTCATGTGGTGTCCCGTGATGGTATTCAGGTTGATCCGGAGAAGATACAGGCGGTGTAGAGTTGGCCTAGACCGTCCTCATCTACTGAGATCAGGAGCTTTCTTGGCTTGGCGGGATATTATCGCCGGTTTGTTCAGGGATTTTCATCCATTTCTTTTTTTTTGACCAAATGACTCAAACGGGCGCACCATTTGTGTGGTCAGATGAGTGCACGAAGAGCTTTCAGAAGCTCAAGACAGCTTTGACCACAGCTGCAGTATTAGTGTTGCCATCAGCTTCAGGTTCATATACTGTATATTGTGATGCCTCGAGAGTAGGGATAAGTTGTGTATTGATGCAGGAAGGTAAGGTGATTGCTTATGCTTCTCGGTAATTGAAGCCACATGAGAAGAACTACCCTGTTCATGATTTGGAGCTAGCTGCCATAGTTCATGCATTGAAGATTTGGAGGCACTATTTGTACGGTGTGTCCTATAAGGTGTATACCGATCATCGTAGTCTCCGGCACTTGTTGAAACAGAAGGATATTAATTTGAGACAACGGAGATGGCTTGAGTTGCTCAAGGATTATGACATTACTATTCTATATCATCCGGGAAGGCCAATGTGGTGGCCGATGCTTTGAGCCGGAAGGCGGTCAGTATGGGGAGCTTGGCATATATTCCGGCTGAGGAGAGATCGTTTGCTTATGATGTTAAGGCGCTAGCCAATCGGCTAGTGAGGTTAGATATTTCAGAGCCCAGCATGGTATTGGCTTGTGTTGTATCTCGGTCTTCTCTATATGATCGTATTCGTGAGCGCCAGTATGATGATCCACACTTGGTTGTCCTTAGGGACAGAGTTCAGCATGATGATGCTAGAGATGTCACTATAGATAGTGATGGTGTTTTGAGGATGCAGAGCCGGATATGAGTGCCCAATGTTGATGGCCTTCGTGAGTTGATTTTGGAGGAGGCCCATAGCTCGCGGTATTCTATCCATCCAGGAGCCGCGAAGATGTACCAAGACTTGAAACAACACTATTGGTGGAGAAAGATGACATTGCTAGACATGTAGCACGGTGCCTCAACTATCAGCAGGTTAAGTACGAGCATTAGAGGCCCGGTGGCGTATTTCAGCGCATTGATATTCCCGAGTGGAAGTGGGAAAGGATCACTATGGACTTTGTTACCGGACTCCCTCGGACAGCAAGGAAGTTTGATTATGTTTGGGTGATTGTGGATAGGCTGACCAAGTCAGCTCACTTCATTCCTGTGTGCACTACGTACTCCTCGGAGCGGTTAGCTGAGATATTCATTCGGAAGATCGTTAGGTTGCATGGAGTCCCAGTTTCTATTATATCAGACAGAGGTACTCAGTTTACTTCACAGTTCTGGAGGACATTTCAGCGTGAGTTGGGCTCGCAGGTTGAGTTGAGTACTACATTCCATCCTCAGACGGACGGTCAGTCCGAGCGTATTATTCAGATCTTGGAGGATATGTTGAGAGCTTGTGTTATTGACTTTGGTGGTTCGTGGGCTGATTACTTGCCTCTCGCAGAGTTTGCCTACAACAACAGCTACCAATCCAGTATTCAGATGGCACCGTTGAGGCTTTATATGGAAGACATTGTAGATCTCCAGTTGGTTGGTTTGAGCCCGGTGAGGCAAGGTTTTTGGGGACAGAGTTAGTCCAGGATGCTTTGGATAGCGTGAAGGTCATTCAGGAGAGACTTCGCACAGCTCAGTCGCGTCAGAAGAGTTATGCGGACCAGAGGGTTCGGGATGTGTCTTATTCTGTGGGTGAGAAAGTCTTACTGAAGGTTTCGCCGATGAAAGGCGTCATGAGATTTGGGAAGAAAGGAAAGCTCAGTCCGAGATTTATTGGCCCTTTTGAAATCCTCAGGAGGATGGGAGAGGTGGCGTATATGCTTGCTTTGCCACCAAGTCTATCAGGAGTTCATCCAGTATTTCACGTGTCCATGCTCCGGAAGTATGTTGGCGACCCATCACATGTGTTGGACTTTAGCACTATTCAACTTGATGATGACTCTACCTATGATGTAGAGCCTACAGCTATATTGGGTCGTTAGGTGAGAAGATTGAGGTCCAAGGACATTGCATCAGTTAAGGTTCAGTGGAGAGTTTGACCCGTGGAGGAGGCCACTTGGGAGATCGAGCGGGAGATGCGGAGTAGATATCCTCTCTTGTTTGAGTCTTCAGGTATGTTTCTTGACCCGCTCGAGGATGAGCGTTTGCTTAAGTGGGGGAGAATATGACGACCCAGCCCGTTGTCACGGGAATTACCACCCGATTACCTTGCATTTATATGTTTTATGGCTTTATATCAGTGCTAGAGTTTCGGGTGAGTTAGGAGGGATTCTGGTTGAAAAGAAGGCAAATAGCCTTTTTGAAGGAATCTTGAATATGGAAAGTCAACCTAGAGTTGACTATTTAGTTAGAGTGCTCGGAATCGGATTCTGATGATTTGGTTAGTTCCGGGAGGTGATTTGTGACTTAGGGGAGCGATCGGAATTGAATTTAGAGGTCCGGTGTAGAAATAGGCTTGAATTGGCTAAGGTTGAATTTGTGCGAAATCCGATTGGTAGGTAAGATTTTGATCCGGAGGTTGGAATGGAATTCCGACAATTTCTATAGCTTTGTCATTTGATTTTGGATATGCCAGCAAATTTTCAGGTCGTTCGGACGTCGTTTGGTCAGGTTTTTGATTGAATGTTAGTTTCAGAAGTTTGAGTTGAATCCTAGGCTTGATACCACTATAATTCGATGATTTCTGTGTTTAAAGGCCTGTTTTTATGATTGGAACAAGTTTGTATCGCGTTTTGGAGTATGTTGGTGGTTTTCGTTGGGGTCCCGGGGGCCTCGGGGTGTATTCGGATCATCATCCGGGCATTTTGGAGACTTTGGAATCTGCAGAAAATTGCAGAAAACTGTGCAGGATTTTAGCCTTCGCGTTCGCGAGGAAAGGCGCGCATTCGCGTAGGCTGGGATAAGTTGATCTTCGCGTTCACGTCCTAGACGGTCGCGTTCGCGTAGGAGAATAATTGGACGCATCGCGTTCACGTCCCTGTGGTCGCATTCGCGTAGAATAAAATTTGGCTGCTGAGGAAATTGGTCATCTCAAATGCGTAGAGCAGTGTCGCGTTCGCGAAGGGTAAGCTGGACTGTGCATCGCGGACGCGTGGTGTGTCACGCGAACGCGTAGGGTTATTTGGTCAGACAGTGAATTTAATTACAGAACACAGACCAGTCGTGGGTTTAGTCATAAAATCTCTATTTTTGAGTCTTAGAGAAAGAAACTCATGGGAGATTTCTGGGAATTCATCGGGTCTTCGTCGGAGGTATGTTTTATGGCCTAATTACAGTAATTTATCACGTAATCTTTGGGTATTTCTTTATTAATGTAAGATTAAAGGGGGATTTTAGCCCTAGGCCTAAGTTATGGAAAATCGCTGATTTGAATGGGCAAATGGAGTCCAATTGTGGTAAATTTTATATGGTTAGACTCCTGTCGAGACGAGCGTTCCGAATATGTGACTTTCGTAATTTTTCAAGAAGCGTATCGAAAGTCAGGTTTTGGTGTAAATTGAATTGTTTTGACTGGGTATCATCCCATTGGCCTATTTTGATGTAATTCCACTATATTTGATCAGATTCTACGCCTGCAGAGGTTGATTCTCGTGGCAAGGGCATCAGATTAGTCGTCGAGTCGAATTGAGGTAAGTAATGGACGTGGGTGATGACCAGCATGTTCGAAACCCCGGTATACCACTTTGTGACGCTGTATAGCAGCGAGACACATACTCTCTTGTGAGTTTGGGGTCGATTGTGATTGGGGACTATGGCTTCGTCCGACCTGTTGATATTATATTGTGCTATTGGCTATTTTTGAGCCGGTGAACCTCCTTCTCGGATGGTTGTGTACTTTTACGGGCTGTGAGCCAGTTATTGGGATCCTGCGAGGATCGTTATCATTGTTTCTGTGATATTGTCACGCTAGTGTTACTACCAGTCTGGAGCTATCACTGTAATTATGATTTTTCCAATCTCTAGAACTTTGACATATTGTTTTCAACTAAAAAATGATAAAAGAGTTTTCAAAACTACTTTTGAGCCTGCGAGGCTGCATTTGCATATTAGCTAACTGGTAGTGGATCGGGCTGCGCACCGCAGCGTATTCATGATGTTGTGCTTGGGCTGTAGGAGCCCCTCCGGAGTCTGTACCCCCACAGTGAGCACGGGTACCCAAATTGGATCAGGCTACGCCCCGTAGCGGTCATTTCATGCATTGCATTGCATTTAGCTACATCTGATAGCTGTTATACTGTTTTGTTGATACTCGTCGGTACAGTTACTGTTGATATTGAGACTGTTGCGGGGTGTTTGATTACAGCTTTACATAGTGCTATATTGTGATTTCTTATCTATGTTGTCTTACCCATGTTCATTACCACTGAGTCTGGAAGTACTTATTTTACTCCCTGCACCATGTGTGCAGATCCAGGTACGTCTGAGCAGACCTGATCCGATAGCTGGTTCAGAGGCACTGTGCAGGATAGTCAAGGTAGCTGCTGTGTCCGCAGGACCTGACTCCCCTTCCAACTGTCTTTTCATTTCGTATTGTTTTCTATTTCGGCACTGAGTATTGTAGTAGACACTATTGCACTTTTAGTCTCTTTAGAGGCTCATGACTCCTGACCTATCGGTCTTTTGGGAGTTGTTACTGTTTTGGGACTTGATCCCCGTGTTTGGTATTTCTATCATTGTTGACTTATTTCTGTTACTCCTAAATTGGATAATGTGAGATCCTAGCTCCGTGAGCGTTGTTAATTGGTCGGGCTAGCCTAGCACTGTCCTGGATGGCATCACGACCGAGTTTAGGGTCATGACATGGGCGATCCTGGCCTTTGGATCACTTTTGATCAACGGCCAGGATCAATTGATCCCATACGCTGTCGTTCGATTTTTAATAAAGAACACCTAGCCTCCGTTAGATCATCTGATTTGGACGGCCAGGATTAAATCACTAATACTACGTCGTTTGATTTATTCAACGAGACTCAATACCATCCGCATGATTAATTATCTGGATGGCCAAGATTATTTCATTCAAAACGCCGTCGTTTCCTTCTAACAATTGGACCAAACATTGTTTCTTTTGGACTGATGTATTTTGGGCTTGAATTTTGGCCCAATTTGTATTTCTTATGTATTTAACTATTTTTTTTTTGTATTTTCCTTGTTGTATTTTATTTTTCTCTTTTTGTATTCTTTTCAATTATTGCTTCTCTTTTATTTTCCTATTTCTTTCTAATTTTTCTGGTATTTTTATGACATTTTTTGCTATTTTTCTTTAATTTTTCGGTATACTTGTATTTCTTTTTGTTAATTTTCTTTAATTCCTTTATTTTTGTGACATTTTCTAATTAACCTTTGTCTTTTAATTTTTGATTTCACATTGTTTCAATCACAAGCACACACTATATTTTAATTAAGAACATAATTGCATACCAAAATCTTATTTATTTTAAATATTGGAATTTATTTACTTAAGGCAAAAATCACGTGCTCACAACTGCCCCTCTTTGCTCGGGAACATGGAGAGTTTTAGTGCAAAGACAAGTGAGCAGTAATAAGAGATTTTTGCCCACCGGCATATTCCGTAAGACGCATTTTGAAAACCTTTTGACTGCACCCTACCTCAGAGGTTGCCTACATATCCTGGGCTAAACAGGAAGCAGGTCAGTGTAGTTCGGGAACGTCTGGTAGTTTGAAACTACCTAGACTTTGCTGCTGCTACTATTGTTGCTATGATCACTGACTAACTCCTTATTACACCAGGGATAAAATGAAAAATGAAGAAGCTATTCTAAGCTATAATCCTATGAATTACAATGATCCCTATCTACTTCTTGTCTTCTTATTCATCCTTGCTTTTCCATCTCTTATGCTATCATCCTTATTTTTGTTGATTTTTGATTTATTTTCTTGCTTCTGACATACTGCTTATTTGCCTTCGGTGTGACGTCCAATTGTGTTTCTCGCTTCCGGGTTGAGTACCTGTTAAAACAAAAATAAAAACAACGAAAACTTTTTCCTCTGCCCCAGTGTGGGCTTTTCACATGTCATGGTGTTACTCATGTTAGATAAAACAAATAAAAATTGCAGAAATGTATTCCCTTGTTATACAGGTGGGCGCCTGAACATAAATTAAAATTGTAGAAAATATTCCATCATTATACAGGTGGGCGCCTGATGCATGAAAATGAAAATGCAGAAAATATTTCCTTGTTATCCAGGTGGGCGCCTGATGCATGAAAAATGATAATGCAGAAAATATCCCTTGTTATCCAGGTGGGCACCTGATGCATGAAAATGAAAATGCAGAAAATATTACCTTCTTATCCAGGTGGGCGCCTGATGCATGAAAAATGAAAATGCAGAAAATATTCCCTTGTTATCCAGGTGGGCGCCTGATGCATGAAAAATGAAAATGCAGAAAATATTCACTTGTTATCAAGCTGGACAATGAAAATGCAGAAAATATTCCCTTGTTATCCAGGTGGGCAATGAAAATGCAGAAAATATTCCCTTGTTATCCAGGTGGGCGCCTGATGCATGAAAAATAAAAAATGCAGAAAATATTGCCTTGTTATCCAGGTGGGCGACTAATGCATGAAAAATGAAAAATGCAGAAAATATTCCCTTGTTATCCAGGTGGGCGCCTGATGCATAAAAAATGAAAAATGCAGAAAATATTCCCTTGTTATCCAGGTGGGCGCCTGATGCATGAAAAATGAAAATGCAGAACATATTCCCTTGTTATTCATGTGGGCGCCTGACGCATGAAAATGAAAAATGCAGAAAATATTCCCTTGTTATCCAGGTGGGCGCCTGATGCATGAAAAATAAAAAATGCAGAAAATGTTTGTCACGACCTAAATTCGGTCGTGATGGCGCCCAACCCTAAAGCTAGGCAAGCCAGACTAACAACTGTTTCCAATTAGAAAACTAGTCCCAGAAGGACCAACTGAAGAAGAATATATGAGTCAATAGATACTCCAATAATAATAGTATGAATAAATACTGAGAAGTGTGAATAATGAAATAACACTCCCAAAAGATTTGGGGTCACGAGTCTAGAGCCTCTAAACAAAACCGAATAGTCATAGAAATACCGAATGAAATATTCAAGTCTGAAACATATAGTAATAACTGAATGGAAAGAGAAGCTGGGTTCTGTAAACGTCGGCATCTACCTCAGCAACTCGATATGACCCTGTGAAAGCTGGAATGCTCGTCTATTTCTCCTGAGTACCTGACTCTGCACACAAAGGTGCAGGAAGTAGGGGTGAGTTCTAAGTACTCAGTGAGTAATAAATATATACAAGTAGCTGAAAGCAAGAAATCCACAAAATACCACAAAATAAAGCTAAACTACAGTCTGATCCTCCTACGAACTAGCAACATCAGTACATTACAATTACCACAGATAATTCAACATATAAAGATGCAATGCAGTGCACAAAACCTCTACGGCGTGTAGCCCGATCCATTTAACATCGACGGCGCTCACTAGGGGTGTGTAAAGACTCCGGAGGGGCTCCTACAGCCCAATCGCAATACCGTTGCGGCGTGCAGCCCGATCCTCATATCATGTCAACTGCTGCCGCGTGCAGCCCAATCCATCCTCAGTCCACAACAATCATATAAGTCACACAACAGTTCAAATTATTATTTCCAGGTTCCAGTTCATAATTTATTAAAATACTTTAACTTTTATTTAATTTGTTTTCCAAAACAGGTGACTTAGCAATTCAATACTGTGATTTCAAACCAGGACTAAGATTAGTGATTCAAGCAAGTATAGCTATCACATATATAACTATCCCCTAGGGATACTACTGGTCGGCACAAGGCCCCAAACCCGGCTTACAACCCACAATTATATCAAACACAGTGTTTTTCAACCACATATATCATATTATTCTTATTCGGGATGGACTACTAGCGTCACAATGTGTTAAACCGGGGTTTCAAACCCTCACGCTACCATATACACAAACTACTCACCTCTAGCCGGCCGTGGACTCGTCCGCGATGCCTTTTCCTTTTGAATTTGCCGTCTCGTGCGTCGAATCTAAATCGAAAATTTGAAAGACTCATGGCTGCTATTGGGTCTATCTTCAACAACATTACCCCGATCTCTCTCCAATCCAAAGTCCGCAAAGATTTTATATATACATTTATATATGAGTGTATGAGAGAGAAAGAGAGAGATATTATTTGTGTGATCTAGGACTATGATTGGTGGCTGGCGACGGTGAAATAAAGAAGAAACGAAGCAATGGTTGTAGGGAAACGACGATGAGAAGTATTTATCATTTCTAAAATAATTTCTAAAGATTAGGCGGAAATATTTTATGGATTAGGAGGGAATATTTTTTTTTTGGTGAAAAGCTATTCGGATGTGAAAATTAGAAAATAGTACGCATAAACTTTTTCTTTAAATTAGTAAATTTTAGTGGCCATTTATTTTTATTGCCAGCAAAAGGTATACTTAATACAAGCCAATTCAAGCCTTATTCTACACCGAACCTCCAAATTCAATTCTGATTGCTCTCCTAAGTCATAAATCATCCCCCGAAACTAGTCGAATTATCAGAAATATATTCTGAGTTTTCTATCTCATCGGTCAACATTTGGTTGACTTTTCCAAACTAACCTTCCCATAAAGAGGTTTATTGCCTCATTTCAAATTGGATTCTATCCGATTTGCTTCTAACTCTGCAAACACATATGAATGAACATATTAAAGTATAAAATGGAGAAGACGGGGCAGTAACTCCTGTAACGACGAGTCGGGTCGTTACATTCTCCCTAACTTAAACAAACGCTCGTCCGCGAGCGTATCGAGAGTTGTTATAGAAGCCATCCAGTAATTGAATTATCTTACCAATCATATACCCGGGGTGATCCCTCGTCACCCTATCTTGCATAGACCCAATAACACAATACATCCAAACTTTCACAGTCCATTTAATCCATAACCAAACCATAGAACCACGCCGCACTCTCTGAAAATCATACACCAGATCATAAATTCACATATGAACTTAGAGTAAGCCCGAACTAGCCTTAATACCCATACTTGCACCCTCAGGTGAAACATATGATATACCGCCTAAACCAAACACTTGGAATAATAACTTCTATTCACAACAGTTGTCCCCAGCAACCAATTACTGGCAGAGAACCTTTTATTATCTAAAGCCTTATTTCCACACTTTCCTATACTGCTAACGATGAATGAAACATGCTATAAATCGTAATCATCTCTTAGATCAACCACTCATTAAACCACTTCCCTTAATTGATATCATAACAGATTTACGGGTCAAACCTCGATATTATCTTCCTATCAAGCTGAGATCAAATCTAATCCATATTTATTAATGAACCCAATGAGCACCTCGAATCCAACACCACTCTAGTGATATGATACCTCGATACAAGTCTAAACAACATCTTGCATAATACACGCACCAGTAAGAAACAATCTGAACACACTAAAATCAGGACAATGACTCAAACGAAAGAGTTGTACCTCAAGCTCTTCAATACTATTACAATACACGGTTGATACCATGTCTCACATCATAGAAATAGAATGCCTGAATCAACCTCGAAAGGTCATAATTCCCATATCCTTGCTATATTGCGCGATCCTATCCCACCACCATTACACCTAAAACACCTCAAGTAGCTATGCTCAAAATCAACAACCACGCACATTGTCTGAAACCAATGTAATTCTTTACACCCACAATGAAACAGAGGACACACAACACACAACCCGCTAGACCATAACCATTGCTCCATACACCGAGCTACACTTAATTAATCTTCCCGCTCGACTTTCTCTATGAATTCTCAATGGAACCGCACCACATGTGCCCATAATTAACAAATCACAATGTCTTACAACATTGAAAAACAACTCAGGGTTAACAAGGCTAACTCAAGCTAAATGCGTAGCCATATTGGCCTGCTAACAAATTCAGTGCCAAGAAGCCTGAAAATGTTTCTTCCACTTCTCTAACTCCTGCCGAAGGCACCAAATAATACCGAAATCCATAATATCACCCGGTTACATGCCCGTCCATACAAAATGCATCCAAAAAGTCCCTTAATACGGAACGGTATCAATGATAGCAGCCTCTGCAATGATATCTAACACAACTGCCCAATTAAGAAAGTACTCATTCCAGTTGTCCTCTAGTTCTTTGAAACATAATTCACTCTGCTAAAACATATTCTAACGCACTTACCACTTAAGCCGTGGAATTTCTAGCATAGCTCCTAATGTAATAGTTCAAAATCACCGAACACTATGATAACCAGTCCGAATTCCAACGTCACATCCACAATATAACATACCAGCTAATAAAGATTCACCGCGATAACGTAGCCTGTACATTAGAACTCCATATGACACACACGTCATCATACCTGATCCCAGTTTCCACCATGAGAATACATGCACCCATTTGATACCTAATCATTCCATGACAGATACTCAATATTTACCTGTGCTATCATGCAATCCCGAATACCACTAGTGGACCGAACAAGAGCATGCCACAATACTACTGAAATTTAATCAGTTTAATCATATTATTATTTTCTGAAACACATACTCGCGTCAACTCACTATGATTAGCAACACCATTTCCTTGGACATATGAGGGCCATTCACCCTAATCATATGAAGCTCTATTATCTAATCACTTAGAAGGAATCACTACACATTCCATGCTCTGCATGACATACACATGCCTTGTGCAAATTCTTACAATGCTGACATGACGGATGAGACCCGTATAAATTCTTAGCCACCGTCGAGACAACAATTCATTAGTTTTATACTCTTGACAAGCACTATCACCTTATTCTGAACCAAAACACGATCTTAGTTCTTTACCTCACTTCATATACTCAGATTGCACTAATCTCGAATTTAATGATCTCATTTCACTCAGTACGAACTGCTCGGGCAATAAGCCACTCCATATATAAGTAAATGTCTCATATGATGCCCCTATGTACCAATGGGTTACCGATTTGAATGCGGTACTAAAGAAAACTAGCTTTAAAAGGAAATTATCAAATCTTACGCACTAACACAGACTTTCCTTCGAAAACAGGAAGCAAGACATACCACGATGGCATATAGAGAACTATACTTGATACCACACTGTTGCGGCGTGCAACCCTCTCCAGATAGCATACCCATGGTGGCGTGCCACCCGATCCACACATAACTATCACAAAAGAACATGCTCATCGAGCCAAATTTGCTCATTACAACATAATACCGAGTATCGGTCGTACGCATGCTAAGTGCATGATATCATTCAAGAGGAATATTTAACGTTATAAACTACAAAACGCAAGCACAACTAAGGTGCGATGTACAATTGGAATTTCAACAGCGAAGTTGCTCATATAACATCACTCATACGCGGATTCTTAACATGTAAGCACTTTCTCGAGCCTTGTCATGACTCACCCAGTGCAATGCATCACTACGCGACATATCTAACAAAGAAACATCAACCTAAGTACTCCTCCATGAGAACCGCATTACAACAATGCACACATCTGGCCTGATATAGAGCCATTATTCATATTAAGTGTATCCACCGACTTCAAGCCGATTTTGATAACACTGAACTAGTCTAATAACCTTCCAAAGGTCCAAAATAACTTCCATTTTATTCATAGAACACAAGAACAACCATAATAATCGGAGCAATCCTCCCCAATTCACAACCCAATATGCCAAGTGCCCCCCAGGCATGAATCTTTAATTAATGACATCGTCTCAAACTTCATACTTGATTTACATCTTTAATCAATAAAGCGATCACATGTCGCACTTATAAAATCTTCCAATGGGACACACCCTTACAACCTACCTCAACAATATTTGGGGCGTACCTCCAAACCACCGGTCTCACAACGCTGAAGAGTGATCAATAATCATTAACCATGACACAACATCGCTCTCAGGTGATGCTGAAGATGATATTAATCTTAACCATCAAAACTTCCTTCCTGCTTGTTCGATCTCTTGACATCTTGTCAAAACCTTTGCTTCACTCGTGCCATTCTCATCTCAATTTCTATAGTTAGAACTGGTTCGCCAGTATACTTTAAGACAGTACCAACATAGCACATAAATGTGAAATTAGCCACTCACCGCAGTCTCCCCAACTTAGCTCGAAGCCATATATCACAACTCACTATACTCATAACGCGTATGCTTCATTGCTGTCGTAATACCATAATGAGATTAAACTTGCTCTTTCATAATCTTGTGGAAACACAAATCATCAGGAATTTTAACTCTTCTGCATATTTTTTCTTGCATTCACCCATATAACGGTTAAGCCTATTTTCTAGGTGTCCAAATTTTTACTCAATCCCAAATTTTTCCAAAAATTACGGTAGAGTTTCCTTTGTAATTAGGCCTATCCACCTATCACCGAATCACCAAAAATAATCTTAACAACACGGCTACAACTTAACAAAACATCAAAATGTATATCAACAACATTAATCTCAATACTACCTGTTTTACATTATCAAAATTGATATAGGGACATGCGTTGCACTTATTTGAATCATAAAACATATAAAGTACCGCCAATTTATTTTTCTGAGTCTGAACTCATACCGCCCCACGTATTGCACTTAACTTTCCAACTAGGAGATACGACAATATTCTTCACGCGCCCGTAAATTGGGTTACACAACAGATCGCAATAAGAACGAATCGCTTAACAGTTCATCTATTATCCCACAACTGCTTCGTCACTACCAAGATCACATAGATACACCTCACAACACTAACTTTCTCATCGCGTGGATATCTGACCACCATCCCGGCTAATAAAGACATTACCGAACACATAATTTCAAGCACTTGCTCACATAATTAGCACTTTGGTGCTTATGCCATAGGTGAAGATTTGGCCTCGAGTCCTCCTAACTGGCCCAACATGATCTCACGGAGATTACTTCTTGCTCCTCGATCAGGAAATCTCCAGCCATCGATGCATATGTATTACTGAATGCTCGCGTGCGCGTATAGACGTGTGGAAGGAATTTCAAGAGTTATTTTCTCAAGCTGAATCAAATACGCACGATAAGAATTCCAAGAAAGTGAAGTTTTTCCTAAAGTTCTATAGCCTCCCGAGGATAGATACGGACGTCTACGTACCGATCCGCGAGAGCCTACTAAACCGGCTCATGACTCGTGAGGACTAGTAACCTAGGCTCTGATACCAACATGTCACGACCCAAATTTGGTCGTTATGGCGCCCAACCCTAAAGCTAGGCAAGCCAGACCAACAACTGTTTCCAATTAGAAAACCAGTCCCGGAAGGACCAACTCAAGAAGAATATATGAGTCAATAGATACTCCAATAATAATAGTATAAATAAATACTTAGAAGTGTGAATAACGAAATAACAATCCCAAAAGATCTGGGGTCACGAGTCTAGAGCCTCTAAACAAAACTGAATAGTCATAGAAATACTGAATGAAATACTCAAGTCTGAAACATATAGTAATAACTGAATGGAAAGAGAAGATGGGTTCTGCGAACGTCGGCAGCTACCTCAGCAACTCGATATGACTCTGTGAAAGCTGGAATGCTCGTCTACTTCTCCTGAGTACCTAAATCTGCACACAAAAGTGCAGGAACTAGGGGTGAGTACTAAGTACTCAGTGAGTAATAAATATATACAAGTAGCTGAAAGCAAGAAATCTACAGAATACCACAAAATGAAGCTAAACTACAGCCCGATCCTCCTACGAACTAGCAACATCAGTACATTACAATTACCATAGATAATTCAACAGATAAATATGTAATGCAGTGCACAAAACCGCTACAGGCATGTATCCCGATCCATTTAACGTCGATGACGCTCACTGGGAGGTGTGTACAGACTCCGTAGGGGGCTCCAAAAATGGCTTACAGCCCACAATTATATCAAACAGAGTGTTTTTCAACCACATATATCATATTATTCTTATTCAGGATGGACTAAGACACAATCCCCAGTCACAATCAACTCCCGCACATGCCACGGGGTGCGAGCCACGTCCTACTCGCGTCACAATGTGCTAAACTGGGGTTTCGAACCCTAAGGCTACCATATACACAAACTACTCACCTCTAGCCTGCTGTGGACACGTCCGTGATGCCTTTTCCTTTTGAATTTTACGTCTCCTGCGTCGAATCTAAATTGAAAATTTGAAAGACTCATGGCTGCGGTTGGGTCTATCTTCAACAACATTACCCTGGTCGCTCTCCAATACAAAGTCCGCAAAGATTTTATATATACTTTTATATATGAGTGTATGAGAGAGAAATAGAGAGATATTATTTGTGTTATCTAGGACTATGATTGGTGGCTGGTGAAGGTGAAATAGAGAAGAAACGAATCAATGGTTCTAGGGCAACGACGATGAGAAGTATTTATCATTTCTAAAATAATTTCTAAAGATTAGGCGGAAATATTTTATGGATTAGGAGGGAATGTTTTTTTTGGTGAAAAGCTATTTGGATGTGAAAATTAGATAATAGTACGCAGAAACTTTTTCTTTAAATTAGTAAATTTTAGTGGCCATTTGTTTTTATTGCCAGCAAAAGGTACACCTAATACAAGCCAATTCAAGCCCTATTCTACATTGAACCTCCAAATTCGATTCTGATTGCTCTCCTAAGTCATAAATCATCCCCCGAAACTAGTCGAATCATCAGAAATCTATTCCGAGTTTTCTATCTCATCGGTCAACATTCGGTTGACTTTTCCAAACTAACCTTCCCATAAAGAGATTTATTGCCTCATTTCAAATCGGATTCTATCTGATTTGCTTCTAACTCTGCTAACACATATGAATGAACATATTAAAGTATAAAACAGAGAAGACGGGGCAGTAACTCCCGTAACGACGGGTCGGGTCGTTACAATATTCCCTCAATTTGATAACTGGGGTATGAATTTTTAAAAGACAATACTTCTCTTGCTGTTTTTGGGTAATTTTCTTGATGATTAAATAGTCCTCCCCTGCGGATTCCTTCTTTTATTGCTATACTTCTTTTTTGTGTTTTTCTCCTTTCACATTGGTCACATTCACATTAAAGTGATTAGTGAGAATTTAAATCTTTTTGTTCCTGTCTAAATCAGAGAACAATCTTATTAGTTATAAAATGTTTGCAACTGGCATTTTGTTGATTTTGACTCCATTGCATGCCTCTTCTTGCTTTATTCTGCTATGCAACCCTTTTGCCAGATTTCTTCAACTTTTCCTCTGTAATCTCCTTTCTGTCTTTCTTTTTTGTTTCTTTTCTTTTCATTTTTCTTTGGCTATGATTGCCATCCTTCTTTATTTGTTTTTCTTTGATTTCTCTTCAACCAAGTGTTATTACGCCTCTTAACATGAGAAGCTGGTAGTTAGCTTTCAATGGGCAACTGGTTTTTGATCAATGAAATGCAGAAAAATATGAATTTAAAAGGGGTAAGGGAATTTTGGTGTAGAGAGAGAACTTATCTGGGTATGACGGCTAATTTCTCTGACCATTCCATGTATTTAAATTCCGACCCAGTCTGTCCAATCGAATTATATTAACTACATTTTTTCTTTCAACCCAAACTAATCTTATTTTTGCTATTATTCTTCTTTCACAAAATAGTCCTCACAGTCGCCTTATGGTGCAGGTCAAGGTTTTCACCAACAAGACTCTCTCATTTATTCTCTCAATCTCACAGTCGCCTTACGGTGCCGGTTAAGGTTTTCACCAATAAGACTCTCTCATTTTTATTCTCTCAATCTCACAATCGCCTTACGGTGTCGGTTAAGGTTCTCTCTCATTTTTATTTTGCTTTTTGTTCTTTTGATTTCTGAACCACCGGGTATTGTCCATGCCCTATTTCTCCTTATTCTCATTGTATTGTCATTTTCTTGAAATTGATTAGAAGGTCTTTCTTTGGACTGTAATGTGGTTGTTGGATGGGTTCAGAAAGAAGGGTATAAAAGGCTCAAAATTTTTTGAGGGTTCAAAATATTTACAACTCTCGGAATCACAAACATAACTTCTGCCCCAGTTTCAATATGTGGGGAATCTTGGATTTTATTTTTATCATGACTGAACCACAGTGAGGCTACCTACGTACCCTTTCGGGATCGAGTCAAAACGTAGTTCGAATCATAAGATCACTTCTTTGTTTCAATTTAACTTTTTCCCGATTCTCATTTGTCTTTTGTATGCATTTTTCTTTTGTTTGCATTTGTATTTTTTCTCTTTTTTTTTTCTCTTTTTTTTTTCTTTCTTTTTGTCTCTTTTTTTTTCATCATCACTTTTCATTTTCTTTTCTTGCAAGATGAATGATTCCGAGAGAGGGATATGAAAGAATAAAACAAATAAGGCTCAGTGGAGATGTCAATGTATAGAGTGTTTGGATAGATAATAAAATTCCTTCATCATTTCAATTTCAAAATTATGACAAATACAATTATACAAATGAAAAAGGAATCATACATAATATCTCTTGACTGCATCTGAGTTGATAGTAGTCTCTACATATTTTCCTTTAACATCTGTCAGGTATAGAGCTCGATTGGATAATACCCGTGATACCATGAACTGTCCTTGCCAATTCGGTGCAAATTAGCCTTTCTCTTTAGCCCAATGTGATAGAATACGTCTCAATACCAATTGTCCCACTTCAAATTTCTGCGGATGTACCTTCTTATTGTATGCTCTGGCCATTCTCCACTGATATAGTTGCCTATGGCAAACCACTGCTAACCTCTTTTCGTCAATCAAATTCAATGTTTCTAACCGGGTCTTTACCCATTCATCATCATCGATTTCAGCCTCAGCTATGATTCGAAGAGATGGTATCTCAATTTATGCGGGTATAACAACCTCTGTTCCATATACCAACGAGTAAGGTGTGTTACCGATTGAAGTACATACAGTTGTACGATAACCTATAAGAGCGAACGGTAATTTTTCATGCCATTTCCTTGACTCTTCTACCATTTTTCTAAGAATCTTCTTTATATTCTTGTTCACAGCTTCTACCGCTCCATTCGCTTTCAGCATGTAAGGTGTAGAGTTACGATGCAGGATTTTGAATTTTTGACATGCTTCTGCCATGAGGTGACTGTTTAGATTTGCACCATTGCCTATGATAATCACTTTAGGAATTCCAAAGCGACATATGATATTTTCATGCACGAAATCCACCATCGCCTTCTTTGTCACTGCTTTAAATGTCTTCACCTCTACCCATTTGGTGAAATAATCAATCGCGACCAAAATAAATCTGTGCCCATTAGATGCTGCAGGCTCTATTGGTCCGATGACATCCATGCCTCAGGCAACGAATGGCTAGGGTGCAGACATTGTATGCAACTTATAGGGTGGAGAGTGAATCAAATCTCCGTGTATTTGACATTGATGGTATTTCCTCACATACCTAATACAATAACGCTCCATGGGGAGCCAATAATATCCTGCTCTGAGTATTTTCTTGGCTAAAATGTATCCGCTCATATGAGGTCCGCAAGCTCCTGCATGTACTTCAGCCATAATTGTGTCAGCTTGCTGCGCATCTATGCATCTCAATAGCCCCAAAATCTGGTGTTCTTTTATATACAATCCCTCCACTAAGGAAAAATCCATTTGCCAATCGCCTTATAGCCCTTTTCTGATCTCCAGTGGCTTGTTCTGGGTACTTTCCTATCCTCAAGTATTCTTTGATATCATGATACCATGGCTCTCCATCAAGTTCTTCTTCCACGGCAAAACAATAAGCATTTTGATCACGCACATGTATCTGTAGTGGATCTACATAAGCTTTATCTGGATGATGCGACATTGGAGGATAATGTGGCCAAAGCATCTGCTACTTCGTTGTGCATTCTTGGGATGTGTTTGAACTCTATAAATTGAAATCTCTGGGATAGTTCATGCAGACATTGTCGATAAGGTATCAACTTTAAATCTCTTGTCTCCCATTCTCCCTGAATCTGATGTATCAAGAGATCCGAGTCACCCATGACCAAAATCTCTTGAACACCCATATCTATTGCCATCCTCAATCCCAATATGCATGCTTCATATTCGGCCATGTTGTTAGTGTAGAAAAATTGAAGCTGAGCGGTAACAGGATAATGCTGACCCATTTCT